>WBMV01006090.1:513159-614154 GCA_013396655.1 Campylorhamphus procurvoides
CCTCCGTGCCCCCCCATGGCATCCCCTCCCTGTCCCCCCATGGCATCCCCTCCCTGCCCTCGGCGCTGTCCCCTCTCTGTTCCCGCACCCGCCGCGGGTGAGGACGCGGTGCTGGCCCGAGCTTGTCCCAGGAGGGCAGGGCGGGATGGGATATTGGGAAGGAATCCTTCCCTGTGAGGGTGGGCAGGATCTGGCACAGGGTGCCCAGAGAAGCTGTGGCTGCCCCTGGATCCCTGGAAGTGTCCAAGGCCAGGTTGGACGGGGCTTGGAGCACCCTGGGCTGGTGGAAGGTGTCCCTGCCCATGGCAGGGGGTTTATGGTCCCCTTCAACCTAAACCATTCCGGGATTCTCTTTAGTGTTTTATTGCTGGAAACCCATGATACGAGACTGAAATCGCTTCCACTGCTGCCCTGGCTCTGCCTTGGCTCCCACAGCTACTGCTAGAGCCCTCCTCAGCACTATGGGCATAATCTCACATTTAACAGTTTAATGGGGTGGTAAAGACCCCAAAATGTGACCAGGACCGTGGCTCCAGGCACTGCCAGTCCCTGCCGAAAGAAAAAGCCTGGACAGGGAAGGGAAGGAAAGGAAGAGCCCAGAGTGATTATTTAGCAGTGCTCAGGCTATGGAAGAGGTAAAGGGTCTGTGTTTCAGGTCTCCTCAGCTCTTTGAGGGTGCAGCGACATCCCAGCAGGCACCTTTGGAAAACCCAGTCCTGGGTGTGTGACCCAAGGCCACATCAAAGGGCTCTGGGGAGAGCCAGGAGCCGCATTCCTGTTTCTGCAGCCCACCTCAGTGCTGCTGTGGCAAGTCTCCTTTCCATGGGCCGTAGGAGCAATGGGACATCCCTTTAAACACCGAATGGGAGGGGACTCCCCGCCTTTGCAGGGCATTCAGTGCAGCTCGCAAAGGCAGCCTGTGAAGCACAATATACGTCGTTAGTTTCCATCCTTATTTTACTAATCTTCAAACTGGTGCTAAAACTGCGCATTATTGTGACTGGAAAATAAATCATGTAGAAACACTGCTTATCCTAATCAAGTTATAAGCCCTGAAATTGAATTATAAAAAACAGATGTTTACATTCTTTGTCCCCTTCAGCACTGATGTCATGAGAAGGAAGCACATAACCAGAGCTGTGCGAAGCATTCGCAATAAAACCCCAAACCATGGAAAACTTGCCTCATCTGTAACTGCTAGCAGGAAAGTAGAACCAGGTTTGTCAAAAATATTCACAAATCTTCTAAGGAGGGATGCATTCATGCTATAAAATAGGAATATGTGTTTTGAACACCCTAGAGACTGGCAGCATTTGGATTTAGGCTTTGCCTTCAGTCCTTTAGGAAGATGAATTCCTGTTAGGTTTTGCCTCATAAAGCAAGCCATCCTGTTCTTTCTGTCCTAAATTATTCCTCATTCCAATGTAGACATACAGTGCCTCCGTGAAAAAATAACCCTCTGGGATACCCACTGCTGTGTCTCTAAAAAAAAAAGCCTTTGAACATGGCTTTTAAGGTACAACATAAAGCAAAACCTTTATTTCGTAGCAGTGGAAACAGATATTTATTTTGGTTGCCTCACACTTTCCACTATAAAATAGCCTCAAAGCTTGGAAGCACTGACACTATTATTCACAGCAGGCCTTTGAAATTTGCAGGAAGAAAGCCCTGTAGCAAGAGGAACCACTTTTTTTTCTTCCTCTCCAATGAAATGATTTTCATCGTTTGCCAAAGAATCATCTATTGAATGAAAAAATCCCTGTGTTCCTTCTGACATGCTCTACAGTCCCACTCTGACATCATGCCAGAAAGAGCACTTAAGCAGAGGCACTCCGAGGTCAGGCATGTCCAGGGCACTGCCCAAGTGCTCCGTAGCAGGAACACCTGGGGGCTCTCAGGGGCAGGGGCAGGGAGGGCAGTGGGGTCAGGGGACCCCCCTCGCTCTGCCCTGGCAGGGACCACCCTCACGACTTCCAGTCTCTTTCATATGCACAGATATTTCTGTTGTCTTTTCACTTCCTAATTCTGAGCATTTCTAACTTCACCTTGCTTTTCCTGCCTATTTTTGGGCTGGAATTTAACATTTTGTTCATGCAGTTTGGTAGCATGGGAGGATCCAACAGATGTGGGCTTGGTTGCCTAATTCCTTCCCACCACACTCATATACTGTCACCCTCAGTGTGAGCAAGGTGTGGGCTACCTGACCTTAGTGTGGGCTAGCTGACCTTTAGTGCCCCCTACAACCTAGGTAGTCCATGAGTCTCCCCCTTTATGTTTATCCTCAAAAGCTGTAAATTATTAGATGAGGTGGAGTAAAGAGTTAACTCATTTAACTCCTTCGCTTTTTGTAGCTTGTCTCAAATAAAAAGAATAAAGAAAAAAGTAGTAGTTTAGAAGACCAGGAAGTACTTTTCACCCTTTGGGTTTGTGGCTGAATCTGCTCCATTTGTAATTTTCAGCTAAAAAAGTGTTTCTATCCCATGGCTGCTAATGAGGAAAGAGCTGCATGTTTCATTCTCATTCATAGTAAATAAACATCAACTTCAAAAACTGAAGTTTCCATCTCAAGGAGAAATCGAAATGATTGTTTTTAAAGCTGCTCTTTAATTACAGAGCAACTGCTGATACCAAAGCAGATGCTCTTCCTGGGATCCCATGGGCCACTCACAGCAGGCTGCAACTACCAGAGCTCTTTCTCACGACACCTCTCTCCTGGCCAGCAAGTTCTGCACGTATTCCAGATCCTCAGGATTGCTTTGTCACAGATACTTGACAATATTTTGTTTCTTCTGGAACTCCATACACATTTAAAACTTTTATTCCCACTCCTCCTAAAAGTCCCATCACTTCTTTTCTTCTTTGCTTCGTTTGAACTTGATTAATGGTGCAAAAGGAGGGAATGGTTGCTGTTTGTTTTGGGGAGGTGGCTTTGGCTGTCTCTGTGAGAAGTGTGTGTATTGCAGAGTGAGATCTCTCTGGTTCACTGACAGAGTTTTCTTAGCCAGCCTCTAGTCCTGTCTTTGTATTTTAAGTCCACAGACACTCTGGTCCTGCATAATAGAGGTGCAAATTCACTGCTCTAAAACTGAAAATAACCTTTTTTGTCTCAATTTTGTGTGCAGGCAGAACCTAAGCTGCTTTGGGGAAGGACAGAGTTAAAGTGCCATCCTAGGACAGGAATGCTGCAACAGGAATTCACAGGTATGCTGGGGAGCCTGGAAGCAGGTAAGGCTGGAGCTGCTGCTAACAGATCTGTAAGGGAAGATAAACAAGGTGCAGAAAAGGGAGAGGGCTGATGGATTAATCTGTGGTTGTACATGGTATAATCTTCACATTCATCTACAGAGACCATGAAAAGACCTGGGGGAAGATATTGTAACATGAAGGAAATTATATGGTGAGGGTTCAGACTTTGAAGGGATCAAATAAACCCTGACCTTTTTCCAGCCCGTGACTTCTGGGTTTCTGTGCAGCTGCTCTCACACTTGGACAGCATGTTTTTAGAACTTGTCTCTCCTCTCTGGGACCAGGGCATTCCACTTGAGATAGTTAAAAGCATCTACAGTCAGAAGCAGAGAGCCTTTGTACCAAATAATCTCAAAGCCTTTCAGTCATGGCAGATTCCCATCTTCCTGTGAGGTACATTACCTTTGCCACCAATACAAAAACTATTATTTAATATCCAAGTGGGATGTATGTAACTTTTGTCTGACTTTTGGTTTCTGACTCTTCAGAGGGGTTGTATATTGTGACTTTTCTCCAGAATCCACAAGACTAGAAACAACCTGCTTTTGTTAAGGAAACAAACCCTGGGATCATCTCTGTAGAACTGATATTTTTATTAGATACTCCAGATTCTGAAGAATTGCAAGTTTCTGATCTCCACTTTCCCAAGAGGTTTGAATCTGAAACCAAGCTACAGGCTATATTCCCTGCTCCTACCCTTCAGGTGTGGAGAAGTTGGGAACAGAAATCTATTTTGAACTCTTCACACCGATGGTACCTGGCTGAATTCTGACCATCCTGTATTGTATGATTCCAGCTTCCTTTTAAAACTCAGCCTGCTCTAATTTTAATGGCTTTGCCAATTAATGTTTTACGGCAGAATCAGAGCAGACAGGTGAAGGCCAGAAATTCTCTGTGTTCTACAAACATTTCTGATTACAGACAGCTTTTTATGTAAAAGCTGTAAAAATTAAATGTTTTAAGATGCTGTGTGTTCTATTGTGTGAAGAATCTAGAAGTCCTACAGGAATCTTTTGCCATTTTGAATCTTCTTTCTATGCACCACAGAAGTTTGCTTAATTCTAAATGTCAGTTTGATTCACAGTTCAACACATTTCAAACTATCACATAATAGACAAAAAGAATGAGATACAGGCATCAGTAGCTGTAGCAACTGGAGGAGTTTGTTTAATAAACTGTGTGCCTGAGCCAAGAGACCATTTCACCCCGCTGTAGCACTGAATCATCTCTCATCTGCAAGATGAAATCACTTTGCTTTTGGTTATAAGATATTTGTTTTATAAAACAAGCCATCCTGTGATCATGACATAGAAATCAGGGGTCAAAAGTTCTGTTTCTGGCTCAGAGGCAGACTTGCTGCCTTCACTAATAAAATTATGGGGTGAGACCAGGACCGAGTTAGGACTGATTCCCTGCTTACTTGGAAAAAATAGAGTAGATAAACTGATGGATGGAGGTTTCAAGATATTAAATATCTAATGAGAAAGGTAATGCATTTCCTTATGAAAACTATGGGAGCAGTATAACACCCTGAAAGCAAAAGATAACCATGTCATAAAGGTAATTTTCCAAGATTAGCTCCATGAAGATCAATAAATCCTATACTTGAATTTTTAAACTCTGGACACGGGAAACTCATGCCAATCATCCACAATTCTGAGGTATTTTTGCCCCCAGTCATGTCATCATGCAAACCTTCCTTGTGGTTATATATTAAATACAGAGCATGAGGCAATGTGGGATTCATCCCCCCTAAAATGTCAGTAACTCCACCGACCACAGGTGTCCACATCCAGCCTAAGCACCTCAGGATCCTTTTCCAGTCCATGGGGATCCCCCATTTGATTTCTCCAAGAAATCCCCATGTATGTACACACTCATGAGCTTCACATCGAATTATATTTATAGAGAACTAGATGTATAGATGTGACAAAACAAGGATGAGAGGAAGTGGCCTCAAGATGTGGCAGGAGAGGTTTAAATTGCATATTAGGGAAAATTTCTTCATGGAGAGGGTGGTCAGGCATTGGAACAGGTTAGCCAGGGGAGTGGTGGAGCTACAGTCCCTGGAGGTGTTCAAAAATCACGTGGATGTGGCACTTGGGAACATGGTTTGGTTTCCTGGTGGCCTTGGCAGGGCTGGGTCGATGGTTGGACTCAATGATCTCAGAGGGCTTTTCCAGCCTCAGTGATTCTGTGAAAATAGAGAACAGTGCAACAGGGCTACTGCCTTCACTACTGGAGAAATTGCCAGTCGAATATAGGAATTTCTGAAAAAAAAAAATAATGAAAAAGGTATCTTACAATTTTGTCCTTGCCAAGGATTATATTCCCCAAAACTTCAACATATTCTACTGGCCAAGTCAGGTTCACCAGTAGCGTTTACAGACAAAGGGGCAACCAGGCTCTGATAGGAAAGTAAGAACAAGAACACGATCTCCCTCTGCTGGTACATCACAATGAAATGTGAGAAGGGATTACAGAAAGTATGGATTCTTACCCTTATTTTAATAGCTAAAGAATATAAGATGAAATTATTTTTCACACTTAAGGTTGAAAACAATCTTAAAATACCAGCAGAATGTCACAGACACACACAGATCCGTCCCTATGTCCAAATGTTTTGTACATAACATCTTACACAAGTCTCTTCCACAGGGAAGATTTTCTAGAAAGTAAACTTAGTTGCAGAGAGATTCTAGTGATATGAAAATTCAAAAAGCAAGTGTAATTTTTACGTTTGGGAGGGGAATTGTATTTACTTAGAGTACATTTTTTCAAAACTGGTCCAATTATATGTTTTTTTTAATTAATTTGACCAGAGAAAATCTAGCCGTTAATACCTTTATGTTACCTTAATAATACTTCTGAATTGCTTAAAATGAACTCTCTGAAATAGTCAGAAAATCTACAAAACTTTCATCACACTATAGTCTGTAACATGGAAACAGCAACTTTCAGTATGCAGAATTATTCTCCATTATTTTAATGCTAGGAGCAAGTCATAGACACTGCAGAAGGATCTTAGAGTAGATGTTTGATGAAGTTCTAACAATAAAAGTCCAGCAATAGAGCTTTGTATTTCTCATCTGTCAGGCAAGCAGCAATATTTCCTGGCTGACACCCAGAATAACTCCTGAAAGAAGAGGAAATTACTTCAAGTATCATAATCCTGTTACAAACAGCAGATGCTCTGCCACTTCAGTCCACAGCTTAAAGCTTGTTATGCAGTCAGTGACAGACACTCCAGTCATAGATAACATCAAAAAGCATCCCATTCTTCTCATACCAGGAGCTATCCTCTGGCATGCAGTTGACAGATTCAAGCCCATGAGCTTAATTACTGCAGCTCATGCCTTGGAATGAACTCTCTTATTTTTAATTTCCCAGGAGGAGTTAGTCAGGGTACAGCATCACAGCAATACCCCATGAGAGAAAGGAGATAGAACTGCCCTGTTGGGTGTGTTCTAACAAAGCTGGAGTGAAAGAGATCTAGGCATCCTCGATCTTAAATCAGGAAATAAAACTACTCCCTGAAACAAGAAATCTCAGAATCCCAGAATGGTTTGGGCTGGAAGGCACCTTGAAGCTCGTCCAGTGCCACCCCCTGCCATGGGCAGGGACACCTTCCACTGTCCCAGGTTGCTCCAAGCCCCGTCCAACCTGGCCTTGGAGACTTCCAGGGATGAGAATGAGTTTGGGTGTTTGTGCCATTCACATGACAGAGAAGAAAATGAATGTGTAATTCTCCAAAGTTACACATTTTGCTTCTTTTAAGCCTGACAGAAATGAGTTTTGTTTAAAAACAAACATAAGTGCAGACTCTGAGCACCTGTCTGTACAGGATAAGCCCCCAGTGAAAACTGCATGGCTTGTCTCTCACCACATCTCCTCATCCTCAGGGGAGTGCTACAAGAGTGAGCTCACACTTCCAATCTCAATATTATACTTCTGTGTGTGTGTAGACTTGGCTAATTTAAATATTTCTCACATTATTAAATATCCTGCTTATTCAGCCAGGCAGCACTAAATATCTTCAGGCATGTGAAGTGTGTTTTCCTGGCATTTGGAGAAACCAAGTCCACCTAATTTATGAGTTCATCATTTTTGAGTGATTTTTTTTTCTGCAGTTTCAGTTTTTACATTTAAGCCCATAAAGACTGAAACATCCTTTAAAATCCTGCCAGCCTGTAAGTTAGCACCTCTCCAGTACTTACCAAGGATAACTTTCCAAGGCCCCTATGTAGTGGAGAGCTAGTTTTACTACCAAAACAGACCATATTCTCCACAGTCACACTCTCCTTGGCATAACAGAGATGTTCTTAAAACTTGGAATGTTTTTCATGGCATTTTTTTCATTATAGTCAGTTTCTCCCTCTGCAGGGAAATGGAAGCCTTCTGTCAGGCACAGCTTTTTTTAGGATTAAAGGGATGAATTAAATAAGAGTGGACTTGAGCTTTTATTTATAATAAGAATAAAAAGCCCTTCATAGGGAAGGGGGCATAAAGAAGGCTTCCCCTTACAAAACATAGTTGTTCATGCACACACACATGACGGACAGAAATGGGCAATTCATCATTTGGCATCAAGTTACCTGGTAGTTTCCATTACAGCCCTGCTTTCAGGGGTCTGTTGTTTTGTTAGACTCATGGTCTGGTCTGAAATGTTCCAAATGAAATGTCTGTTTTGGGGTAATTTACATGTTGTTTAGGAGGAACTCAGGTGTTTCCAAGAGCACTCGCTGTCCCAGACAGGTCCATTTGTGCCCTTTCCTGCACAGATTTTGCAGAGCACAGGAAGCCAAACGGTGTCCAAAGAGGGAACCAGCAGAACCAGCAGCTCTGCATCAAAGATGTACATCCCTCCACCTCCATCAGCTGGGTCCCTGTACCCAGCATCCTTTCTGCCAGGCATCACTTCATCCTTTGGCTCCTCACGTGCAACAACCCCTCAGCATCTTTTGGGGTGCTACGAGGCCCTCCTGAGAGCTGTGCTACTCCAGTGTGCCAGTGTCCTGCAGGGCACACACTGGGGCGTTATGGAGCAGGTGATTTGGTTGGCAGGCACACTGTAGGCTAGGGCATTAGGGAGCAGGTGGTTTGGTTATCAGGCACACTATAGTCTGGGGCATTAGGGAGCAGGTGGTTTGGTTATCAGGCACACTGTAGTCTGGGATCACTCTGTAGAGAATCTTTTCCCCACTGCACAACTGTAGAAGAATCCAGTGCTCTTTTCATCACACCCAGCTGTTTAAACAGGCAAGGATAGAAAAGAAAGAGTGGCATAAGGAACTGTGTTTAGTAACTAAATATGTAATTGTAAAAGCTGTTGGGATGAGAAAGGGTGTTTTTTGTTCTTTCTTTGAGCTGTTTTTAGCACTCCAGAGACAAGGATGCTCAGACTGTGTGTCTATCAGTTCTTCAGAGAGACTGGAGAAAAGATTCAAGGAGGAAGGATACCACAGAATCATGGAATGGTTTGGGTAGGAAGGGACCTTAAAACCCATCCAGTGTCACCCCCTGTCATGGGCAGGGACACCTTCCAATAGCCCAGGTTGCTCCAACCCATGTCCAGCCTGGCCTTGGACACTTCCAGGGATGGGGCAGCCACAGCTTCTCTGGGCAACTGAATATGATATTTCCTAGGTAAAAAAAGAAACCGATAGACCTGGTTTCCAATCTAAAGCTGTGGATGAATACAAACGAATTAGTTTTCAAACTCACCGTTTGGTTTGTGCTAACACACATTCATTAAGAGGCTGTGGCATGCAGAAGCCAGACTCCTCCAAGTTCTTCCCTCCATTATCCTGCTCTCTGCACACTTTGGCAGCTCCTGCCTCTGTGCAGAACTGAACTCTGGTCCTGGTACCCTTAAAAAGCTCCATTCATAGAATGATTCCAGCCCAACTAAAAGCAGAAGTCAACTGAGAAGTTATAAATCAATTTCTGCTGGCAAGATTCCAAGCTCATTTTCTGAGCCTCAAGAATATCTAATTGCTTGCATAAGTGCCCCCAGCCCTGGCTGCAGCTGGTCTGCATGGCCCTTGCAGGCTGTTCAGCTTTACCTTCTAACACATCCTAGAGCCAAGCAGCTGTAGTGGTCCCGGGTGGACCTCAGGAGGTTGGTGCAGCAGGGTGGGGCTGAGGCCAGCTGGAAGCAGTGCGGGTCATTCTCCTGTGCTCACTGAGTCCCTCTGCCACGGTCACAGCACAGTGGGGTTCCTGTCACTACATGAAGACCCCAGTCTAAAATGAGCTCTGCCAGTGCCCTGTCATGGGCTGAACTTCTCTTACAACATCTGACTTGAGAGAGAGAAACTTGGTTTGGAGCCAAACCGGAGTGGCACTGAGACAAGCAAAGCTATTCTGCTCTAACTCAGTGGAGCATCAGGCAACGCTTTGGTCATTGCCCGTGGTTTGTCTGTGCTCCAAAGGAATGAGCTGCACATTTCCCTCACCTCATACAACTCCATGACAAGCCCTTTCTGAAAAACCCCAGTGGATCTTTGGGAGTTCACATCCTGAGTAACTAAAGCAAGCTGGGCTGGGAGAACTAATTGTTCCTGCGGCTACAGCAACTGGCCTATGCACAGGGAAGGCTTCTGAATTTAGTGAAAAAGACAGTTCCTATTTCAGTGCTCCATTCTTGGTTAGATTTACCTCCTGCCTCAGGCTCCTGGGTCTAAGAGTCTAAAAGCCAAAGGTTGTCTGTTATGCAGAAAGGCATCAGAAATAATGTTGATCCCAGTTAAATGTAAACAATAGCCCATTGCTGGCCTGAGCTGCAGCTCACTGAGATGAACGGGCTCCTTCACTTCATTTCCTGCCATCTCTAGATCAAGCCCTTGCTGTTTACCAAGAAAAAAAAAACCAAAACATCAAAACACAAAAACTACTCCTTTGCTATAAGGCACTGCACAAAAGGCCACACTCCACACTAAAAGGAGACAAACCAATTTTCCCATTTCTCCTGTTTGTGCACTTCATTCCCATTAGGAGGTTTTCTGAATCTTGATTGGAGTGCTAGGTATTTTGGCATGTATAATAATTCCAAACATGTAGGGCCTGCCTACACTGCTGCTGTAGCCCATGGGTCTTCTTGCAAAGATCTGCATGGCTTCTTTCACCCTCTGTCCATGCAAACTAATAAACAGATAACAGTAATAAACTAATTGCCATGAGTTTTAGTATCCAATCAGTAAAATATAGAGAGAGACTTCTCCTTTTGATGGCTTGAAGATGAGCAGAAACTGAGAGGGAGGTCCCTTCCCATGTCTGTCAGCCATAGGACATCTCCAGTGTGTGAAAATACATGGTCTCTTTGCCTCATCTTCTTGAGCTGCTGTGAAGATTTTTTAAATCTTCACACTTTAATAACTTCAAATATAAACTTTTGTGTGGACAGTAAAATCATTCACAGGAATGTAACACAGCAAATTTTTTTCTGTTATACTTCTTGAATGCCAAGATAAAATTTATTCTTGCTTAACACTGGTGGCAGTAACACAGGCTTTGGGAACGTCCTTGTGGGATGTTTATTGCAGTCATTTAATTGCTGTTTCATGCAGTTACAGAGTTTTCATTGTTGTATTTTTTTGTTCTTGGTAAAGTATTTCTAAATCCACTCCTCAAAACCAGAATAAACAGAGAGAACACACATCTGCACTGCAGCAATCACCATCCAACCAACCTTTCCTGTTATTGCCACCCTATAATGTTCATAGTGTGGCTTTTCCAGCACAAGTAACCCAAGGAGCAGGTGATGGACCTTCAGAAATAGCCAGGGAATAAGCCTTTGCCCTCAGGGCAGGATATCAGGTAAAAACTGAGCACTGGTACCACTAAAACTTCAGCTTTAGAGCTTAGAGCTGGTTTTCCTGTATATTGAGAGATGTTTGGATGTGCAGAGCCTTCAAGTAAGACAATTACCCTCTTCACAAATAGCTGTGTTATTTCATAAAATCACAGAATCGTGGGTGGAAAGGAACCTTAAAGCTCATCTCATTCCAACCCCTGCCATGGGCAGGGTCACCTTCCACTGTCCCAGGTTGCTCAGAGCCCTGTCCAGCTTCTTCTGGTTTCCTTTTGGGCTCAGAGTCACTTGTTACCTGACATTCCAATTTGGAAGTGACACAGTTGTAATGACGAAGAGCTTTCTAAAGTATTCATTTCTATGAATCAAGCAGAGGCTGCTGCACCAAATGTTGCTAACATAGCACAGTCACAGCTCAGTTTTCCATGAAAGCTTATCTGCTGCCAGGCCACGGCAACAAAGGCACAGAGGAGATTTGCTGTCTCAAGTGGCTCCTGGCCCAGAGCAAAGCAGCGTGTGCAGAAGCCCAAAGGCACAACTGTGTTAATAAACCGCTGGACTTGTACTCCTGTGAGCTTTGAAATGGGAACAGTAGGTCAAGAACAGGGTGTGACTGGCTTTGAACAGGGCAATTTTACCAGAGAATTGAGAAGAATTCTGGGGAGAAAAATGAGTTATCTGTACAAAAAAGAAAATCAGCTCAGTATCTAAGTTGTTTACATTTGCACTGCATTTGGCAGAAAGATAATATTAAAACAAATATTATATCCTGCTGAAGATTTAGATGGATGAAATCAAGAAGTGACACACTGTTTTTTTTTAAATTAACAGCAATAATTATAGAATTTAGATATCTCACATTCTTTTTAAATTGTCTTGGCAAAGAAAGAGGATCTATTTGGAGTTTGATGCAGCTAATCCACTGAGAGTCATGATGAAGCTTGTGGGTTTTCTTTCAGAGAGCAAGGAAAAGCATAGATGTGGAGAATATGCATATGATCAGGGTGCCTTGGGACTTCCAAAGAACAGTTTTATTTTAGTTTTTAAACAAAGCTCTCTTTTCAGAATATATTCAAAGGCTTTATTAAGTGTGGAGGATGGATTATTCCAAAGCTCAGCAGAAGCCAAGCTCTGCTGATCAAATGCAGGTCTGTAATCCCAGAGGAGCACCAACCTACAGGATCAAACAGCTCCTGTTGCCTGGGGGACAGTGGCCAGAGATGGAGGAGGTGAGAAGG
This sequence comes from Campylorhamphus procurvoides, assembly GCA_013396655.1. Lineage (NCBI taxonomy): Eukaryota > Metazoa > Chordata > Aves > Passeriformes > Dendrocolaptidae > Campylorhamphus > Campylorhamphus procurvoides. The sequence goes on from WBMV01006090.1 coordinate 525,457, forward strand.
AAAGAACAAGTTCTGCTTAGAAGGAGTGGTCTAATGCACTGTGTTGTTTGTCTCCCTTGGAAACAGCACATTTGGGACCCGGCAGAGCTGCCTTGGGAGGTCAGGTGAGCAGGGATGGGACAGGAAAGCAGGAATTCAATCATCTGCTCCCCGAGGCTGCTCTGTCCCATGACGTGGCCATAATCTTGCTAAAAGTACTGGTGAGAAGGCCAGAGGGCAAACCCCATGCTGGGGCCATCACACACAGCATGGGCAGCCAGGCCAGAGAGGAAATCCCCCTGTGCTCAGTGGGCTCACCTGGAGCTCCATGGGCAGGGCTGGGACCCACCAGTGGGGAAGGATGGGATGATCCTTGCATGGATCCAGAGGAGCGTGACAGGGCTGAAAGCAGGTCCTGGGAGGAGCAGCTGAGGGCTCTGGGCTTGTCTAGTTTGGAGGGAAGGAGGTTGAGGGGCAACCTCAAGGCTCTGCTTCTCCCTGAGGAGCAAACATGGAGAGGAAGGTGCTGAGCTCTTCTCCCTGGGATCCAGGCACAGGGAGCATGGGAATTTTTCAAAGCTGCTTCAGAGGAGTTTAGACTGGGCATTAGGAAGTGTTTCAGTAGCAAGAGGGAGGTCAGACACTGGAACAGGCTGCCCAGAGAGCTGGTCAATGCCCCAGGCCTGTCAGTGTTCCAGAGGCTTTTGGACAATGCCCTTGACAACCTGTTAGTTTTGGTCAGCCTGAAGTGCTCAGGCAATTGGGCAGATGATCATTGTGGTCCCTTTCATCTGAAATACGCTATTCCATTCTAAAATTTCTAAACGTGGCCAACCATATCTAGTCAAAAGGTTTCCACAAGCAATTTCCAGTGCCATCTTCCAGCCAACAGTGAGGTACAAAATCTGTCCTGTCTGAGCTCCCTCCTGCCATCTGAGGTATTTCCCTGCAGATCTTCTCTGCTGCTTTTCCCCTTGTCCCACCAGGAAGCCACATTTTCCACACCTAGTGATGTCCAGTCCGGATCTGCACTTCTGAGGGGCCTAATTGGGTACAGACATAGGCTCGGCCAGCCCAGACTGATGTCTCTAAACTCTCCTAAACATTAAGCAAAATGTGCACAACAGTGCAAAGGAATGCAAGCTGCATCCTCCTCCTTCTCCTCTCTTCAGCCTCCTTTAGGGACAAGACAGAGAGCTGAGTCACTGGCAGACGTGCACATTGTGTCTGGAGACTCCAAATGTCAAAATGTCCCAGTGACATTTTGCAGCAAAAAGTTCAGTGGAGCTTCCAGCCTGTGGCACTTCCCTGCACGCCGAGTGCCTTGTCAAGCCCTGCTTGTGACCGTGCTGTCCATGGAGCAGCCACACGACAGGTTCTTTCTGCTCTCAGGTGAGCAGTGAACACTGTGGTGCAACATTTAACTTGCAGCACGAGCACACAGCAGAGGTTCCTGTGAAATGGTGCTTTACATTGAAGACAGTCTCTTTATCTTAAAGCCACTGACTTTTTTCCCTTATCAGATTTTCCATTTTCCCTTTGAAAGACCAGCAAATATCTTTATGATGCCATCTCTAACAAAAAGTATCAACATAGGTAAGGCATTCCATATGACAAAATAATTGGAGACAAAAGCTTAGGTCTGTCTAAAACTACAGTCTGTTATAGCAGTCACCATCAGCATTTAGTGGCAAAATAAAAACTAAATGTTATAATAATGGCTTCTAAAGCATATGAGCAGAGAGCGAGCCATGTGACCAACTAGAAATCCAAAAGGAGGTTGCTCGTGGCTATTCTTATTATCTTACTGTGCGGGTGGATGACCTGCCTGCCTGGTTTGTGCAGTGACCAGTGTGCCATTAAGTAGATCACTATTGCTCTAACTGGACTCATTCCTCTCCTGATCTCTGAAAGACAAGCAGGTTTGATCACCAGCACCAGCCTGTTTGGACACAGGATCCTCCAAGCACAGCTCTACACACACCGTCCTGGACACAACTCTCCTGTTTCAGCATCCTCTTGCTGTGACTCCATGTCTCAGTACCTGCCAGCAGCAAGCAACCAGAAACTTATTCCAAACCAACCAAGTATTAATGTGAAACGGGGTCAGAGTGACAATTTCGGTGTACCCAGGTTCTCCTGTGCAAAATTTTTCCCTCAGGATCTGCTCAGAAAATGAATAGTTTCAGTAGTGCTATACATAGCTTGTGTATCATTCCTCACTGGATCACAAATATGCTCACAGACAACTCTAAAACTTAAACCTTAGTCCTTTTCATTTTGTAAATCATCCTAGAAATAAGGATTTGCAGGCCTCAGTACCCCTCAGTGACTCCGTGCTGCTTTAGGGTAGTCAGCAGATGAGAAATTAATTTGCCCTGTGAATGGAGCCCAGTGTGAACATCTGTGTTCAATGCACAGCACAGTGCAAAGCTCCAGCACGTCTCAGCTCCCTTGTGCTGGCCACCAGGATTTTGTCACTTGGATGAATCTTAGGGCAGAACTTAGGGTGTAAAGCTATTAGAGAGCACCCAAAGGAGGGCTACAAAGGTGGTGAAGGGTCTGGAGGGGCCATAAGAAGAGTGGTTGATGTCACTTGGCTTGTTTAGTTGGAGATGAGGAGACGGAGGTCAGACCTCACCAGGGCCTGCAGCTCCTCCCAAGGGGCAACTCAGATCTCTGCTCGGTGTGACTGGGACAGCACCCAGGGAATGGCTGGAGCTGTGTCAGGGCAGGGTCAGGTGGGATCTCAGGGAAAGGCTCTTCCCCCAGAGGGTGGTGGGCACTGACCAGACTCCCCAGGGCAGTGGGCACAGCCCCAAGGCTGCCAGAGCTCCAGGAGGGTTTGGATGATGCTCTGGGGCACAGGGTGGGATTGTTGGGGGGTGTGTGCAGGGCCAGGGGTTGGACTTGGATGTAGTGACAGTGCAAGGGGGAATGGCTTTAAACTGAAAGAGATCAGGTTTACAGTAGATATTGGGAAAAAATTCTTTACTCAGAGGGTGGGAATGCCCTGGCACAGGTTAAATCCCAGAGAAGCTGTGGCTGCCCCTGGATCCCTGGAAGTGCCCAAGGCCAGGCTGGACGGGGCTTGGAGCACCCTGGGCTGGTGGGAGGCGTCCCTGCCCATGGCAGGGGGTGGCACTGGGTGGGCTTTGAGGTCCCTTCCCACTCAGGATATTCTATGACTATGATTGTGACACAGCAGAGTCCAGGAAACCACGGCTTCAAAGTAACCCCTCACATTCCTGTATGTTTTAAGGATTCCCAAAAAGCTCTTTAAGGAATAACAAAAACGTGCCAAGTCTCCGTGTTGCCTTTTCCATTTCTCAGTTCCAGGCTGTGCAAAGGCGGCCCATGGCACAGCACAGCCACGAGGTGGAGACCTTTACAACGGATTAGTCCAATTACAGCAATTAGCCCAAAGAGGAAACAACGCTGTGAACTTCTGCACCTGCCGTCAGAGCCTGGGGATGCTGCCCCTGTGTCCCCGAAACACCTGGGCAGGGCGCTGTGGCTGTGGCACAGCAGTGGATGTGACACGGCAATGGATGTGGCACAGCAGTGGATGTGGCATGGGAATTGATGTGGCACAGAAGAGGGTGTCGCACAGGAGAGGATGAGGCAAGTGAATTGATATGGCACAGGAATTGATGTGGCACAGGATAGGTTGTGGCATGGGAAATGATGTGGCACAGCAGTGGGTGTGACATGGGAATTGATGTGGCACAGGAGAGGTTGTGGCAAAGGAGAGGCTGTGGCATGGGAAGTGATGTGGCACAGAAATTGATGTGGGTTAGGAGTGAATGTGGCATGGGAATTGATGTGGCCCAGCAGTGGACGTGGCACAGGAACTGATGTGGCACAGGAGAGTTTGTGGCACAGGAGAGGCTGTGGCACAGGAATTGATGTGGCACAGGAAAGGATGTGGCACAGGAGTGGCTGTGGCACAGGAATTGATGTGGCACAGGAATTGATGTGGCACAGGAGAGGCTGTGGCACAGGAATTGATGTGGCACAGGAGAGGATGTGGCACAGGAGTGGATGTGGCACAGGAATTGATGTGGCACAGGAGTGGATGTGGCACAGGAGCAGCTGTGGCACAGGAGCGGCTGTGGCACAGGAGCAGCCCTGTACAGCACACGAGGGCTGTGGGAGCAGCACCCCCTGCCCCAGCACAGAGAGCACAACCAGGCCACTTGTGTCCGTCTTCAGAAACATCCGTGTTCTCAACTCCATTTATATGTTTGACATGGATTCTTAGACAGACATTGGTGTCTTGGGACTGAAAGATTTGCTTCCGAAAGCACAGAAACATAGAATGGTTTGGGTTCAAAGGGACCTTTTAAAGGTTATGGAGTGCAGCCCCCTGCCATGGGCAGGGACACCTCCCACCAGCCCAGATTGCTCCAAGCCCTGTCCAGCCTGGCCTTGGACACTTCCAGGGATCCAGGGGCAGCCACAGCTTCTCTGCCCAACCTGTGCCAGGGCCTGCCCACCCTCAACATATAAAACATTTCATCCCTATGTTTTTTATCTGAACCATTACTCCATGTCCTTTCCCAACAGGCCCTGGTAAAAATATCCATTTATACCATCTTATAGGTTCCTATTCTTTTCCAGTAATTAATAAAGGGTGGGTGAAGTAATGAATTAAAGGGGTAAAAAAGGGAAAAAAAAGAGTTTTGAATAATTCCATCCCTGGAAGGGTCCAAGGGTAGGTTGGATGGGGCTTGGAGCAATCTGGTCTGGGGGAAGGTGTCCCTGCCCATGGCAAGGGAGTTGAAATGAGGTGAGCTTTAAGATCCCTTCAACCCAAAGCAGTCTGTGATTCTATGATTGAAACAGAGTCCTTAGCTAGAAGCTTCTGCTTCCAAAATAGATTAGTTTTTTTACTTTACAAAAAAGTACTTAAACCTGTGTTTCTCCAACACTAAAGCAGATGTGATACTATAATTTGCTACTTTACAGATTACATTGTCAGATTTTAATTTTTCCTTCATTAATTAGAAATTATAATGATTAATATTGCCATGTTCTTTACCTACTCTTAGACAGAACCAAAAGGACACACTGCAAGATGTCCCCTCTATCCAGACTTCCTTCTTCTGTCCCCCAAGACCTCTGTAAGGCAGAGAGGCAGCAGTGACCCAAAAACGCCCAACCCTGGGCAGAACGAGTTTTGTGGAAGGTGTGAGGTTGTTACTGTTCCCATCCCATGACTGACAAAAATACTGAGTGTAACAAGGTTAGTCAAATTCTTAATTGTCTTGCAGAGAAAGTCCTCGAAGCAATACGAACATGACCAAATGTGAAAACATGAGCAGGAGATTGTGGAGTGCAGGGATTAAACAGGATCCCAGGAGTCTCCAGCTCACCCACTGCCTTGGTCAGAATCACTGCAGTGCACCAGGCTGCTCCAAGCCCCATCCAACCTGGCCCTGCATCCTGGACAGGGATCCAGGGGCAGCCACAGCTTCTCTGCCCAACCTGTGCCAGGGCCTGCCCACCCTCACAGCCAAGATTTTCTTCCTAAGAACTAATTTAAATCTGCCCTGCTTCATCTTAAGGCCGTTAACAAAACCCAGTTCCACAGCTCCCTGCGTGGAACCTCTACCCTCAGCCTCTAATTCTTTGCTGATGCAGTCTGAGGCCAACTGCCCTGCATCTCTTACCAGAACTGACACCAAGCAAACAGCCCACTAATGTGCTGTTTCACCTTTTTACCCTTTTAAATATTTTGGGTGCATTGGAAGCAAACCTCAAACCCTTAGTATTTTCCCCATTGTCTTCAGGTTTGGTTACACGTGAATAGGAACAGTTCTGAGGAATTTCAGACTGGAATTGGTTAAATTAGAAACAGCTGAGCTGGGCTGAATTGTTTCAGCTTCCCCCACATTTTTGCCTGTAGTTTGAATTACATTGTATTTTTGTCTTAGCAGAAGAGCTTTATATGAAGGGCAGAAAATGAGATTTAATATGCTTGAGTTTGATTTTTTGCTTTGGCATTGAAGCGACTGTAATTTCACTAACTGGGACTATAAATAGTCTATATATAGGAAATAACAGGCCATGGATTTAATGCAGACTCTAGAAATAAGTATGTTAATGTAGTGGGAAATCATATTTTTTTCCCAAATGCTGGAAAGGACTAAAGATTTTGTGCCATAATCTGATTAAACACACAAAGTGTCTCCTTCAGGAGGAATAATGTCCTTCAGTATAAGTGGCTGACAAATTGGCAACCAAAACAGGCAACTCCTCCAAGGGCAATGAAATCTATAGTACGTGTAATGCACAAGATGTTAATATTGATGCTGCAAACCCCAGAAATCCTGCTGGGAATTCTTCAGTGCTATCACAACCATGAAGGAATCTCCATGGCCCATTCTTTTGGGAACAACCTACTGCTCCTTCTGACTATACCCCACTACCATCTGCTGCTATTTAACCCTCCAGCCATGGCTGAGCAAACACAGAGTTACCAAGTCTCATTTAGTTTTATAACCAGTTCCTGATCTCAGATTTAGCTGATCACATAAGAATAAAATAAATAAAAAAGGAGTCAAAACTGTGAAGACCTCCCACCCTGGGAGCATCCATATGGTTCAGTAAAAGCCAGGCCTACAGAAAAGCCATTCCCACACAGAAAAAAAGCAACTTAAAGACAGTTTTAGCATATCCATCTCTGTCTTGTTTCTTGTGTACTTCCAGTTGATAAATCATGGGATGCAAATGCAGCCACTCCCTCTCTGAGACATAGCCCTTCCAGGCCATGCTGAAGGACCTGCAGTCGAAAGCAACAGAGAGTGTTCCTCTCCTTTCATTCCCTTTTATGTCCTGAGCAGGTAAGTCAGAGGCTGGAATGTCCATTTTTTAAACAAGCCAAATGTGCTCAGAAAGAGCAGTCTTGAGATTACATTTTATCGTTTAAAATCTTGCCCTACAACTTTGGTCTTACTCACATAATTCAGAGAAGATCTTGTGTCATTGAAAGGCACAAACCTTTCTGTAATGCTGAGTATTGTGATAAGAAGAGCTGCATGAAACAGTTATTGAGTCCTTAGAGAAGCTAGTTTGGATTTATGCCTTGTGTTTACCCAGTTTAAGTGTTTTTCAATGCAAAATAGTCCTCCTTATAAATCAGCTCTGCATTCACTGACCTCCAATAAAGTGCATCTACAAATCTGGAGAGGGATATGAAAATAATATTTTCACTTTAAAGTCAACGCAAAAACACAGTGCCTGTAGGAAAAGCCATTCCTGACCAGCTTTGTTACATTAATTCTCCATCGCTGTAAGATCATTGTAGGCATTGCAAAGGATCAGACTCTTCCCAGAGGTGCCATTGCAGGTGTTACAAATTGCTTATGTGAGGCTGAGTCAGACCTTGCAAGGGAAATGAAAGGGAAAGATTTTAAATAAAAAGGCATAAAAATCAACCTATGAAAATATTGCCTAAAGGAATCACAGACCTGTTCTATCCCTGTCCATTAGTGGTCCCCAGAATATCACCAAGTCGTCTCAAAACAACTACACAGGGAAACAAACTCCCATGTACATTCCCACGCTTGTAAGCAGACAAACAAGTAAAGCAGGGAAAATCTGAACCATTCAGTCTAGTTTTTATCTGTTTTTAAAAGAAAAAATAAAGTAGCAACTGCAATCATATATCTGGGTTTTTTCCCCAAACAGGCTAAGTAGTTCCTTTTAAAAGACTAAGGATCTCTTTCTACTGTGCCACAAGGATGGAACTGAGGTTAATGTGATATAGAGACACAGCCCCCCAAATTTGCCTCAGCTAGCAATAGTGATGACACAGATGGAGCAGAGGTGCAGTTTCTGGGATTTAGGAGGATATAGGACAGGGGAGGATCACAGGATCTCCTGCAAGAACCGGATGGCTCAACATATTTTAGTAGAAATGAAATGACCTTTTGCAATATAATGTCACGAACACACACTTGAGAAGCAGGTACAGAATTTCCAGCTATGAATTTTCAGCTGGAAATAAGAAAGAATTTCAAAAAACCCACCTTCATGTATTCATATTAATTTGGAAAAAAACATGTCTCTAAGTTGCTAATGTGGTCCAATGAGAGAAAATACAAAAGCAAATCCAAACGCTGGCATGTTGGGAGCAGCTTTCCATTAAAACTATGGAAGCATTAGTACTAGTACTGACACTGTGAGGCCTTATTTGTATACAATATTGATAATATAAAGCTATAAAAAGGGGTTCAAATGAAAGCAAGTACCAGGAAAGGCTTCCAGAAAGATCACAAAAAGACTCAGCTTATTTACATTGGGAAAATGAATACAAAAAGAGCAAACAACACCAAACATGCAGGAAGCCAACCAGCTGGGCACAAGCAGGTAACTGAACTCAACTCTGAGCTGGTCATTCCAGGGGCAGATGGACTTTCTAGCTCTGCAGGTAATTTCTGGGATCATTTTTGAAAGTTTATGCTCTAATTTATAAAAAACAGATGAATCTGAACAGCGAAAACCCCACAGATTTCTCTCACATATTGCCAGGTGCAGAACTACAGGACTGAAGGAAAGAAATCCTCCTTTAGGGTACAGGATATTAGGAACACTGACAGAGCGTCCAGAGAGAATCCATTTAAAATCGAGTCAGGGCATGGATATGGATATGGATATGGATATGGATATGGATATGGATATGGATATGGATATGGATATGCCCAAACCAGAAAGTGACTTTTGACTTCTTTCTAACTCACTGATTCTGGATATTAGCACAGGACCTAAGATGCAGATTCATTTCATCCCTTGTGAAGTACCTTTCAAAACAAAGCCATATAACCGGCCCAGACAAGTGTCCCATATCCTGGACACCTGGGCTGGAAGTTCTCTGTTCTCCCTTTCGAGGTTCTGCCAGTTAGAACCTTCCCGGCATTTTCAGCTTCATGCAAGAAGCATGAACACTTGTATATCTCACTGTGAATTTCTCAGGTCAGACACATGGGGCACAAAGTAAAGCAGCATTCCCTGTTCCCAAGAAATGCTGTATTTCATTCTCAATTCTGATAGTAAAGATTTTTTTTCAGGAACTACGTTAAAGATTTCCCCTGCAGAAGGTAAATAACGTGGCGAGGGGCCCTACCATAAACTCCCCTGGGACCAGATATTCCATGTGGATAATCCCAACCACACAAGCTCCCTCTTTATTGCCAGATACGTCCCCTGTGCAACCCAAATCTCAATAAATCTGCAAACACCTACTGTGCACTAACCCAAATGGTTTGTAACCCAACCTTAGTTCCATCAGAGCTGCCTTTTGTTCTCTGCTCAGTCACTCCACCCACTTTAATACTCGAAGAGGTTGTTAAACCTATGAAGCTTCTGATCTTTGTGCAGCTCATCCTGTGACAAAAGCTTGTGACACAACATCAGAGACCTTTCCATGGTGGACACTGATCAAGGATGGATCCATTGCTGCTGTGCCAAGGTGGGAACATCCAGCTGCTCCAACTAAAGGATGGGTTTGAGTTAAAAAGGTACTTACTTTTGCAACTTTGCTTAAGGGAGATTATTATCTTTGCAAAGCATTAGCATGTGATTTACTGTTAATTTCACCAATCTACAGAGCCACCTTTTTGGCAAGTACAGACCTCAAAACTGATCCACATTGTAAAAACAAGTGATCACTTCTATTTTCCCAGGGTAGACTGCAGGATAGAGCCTGGAATTCAGGATTCTGCACCCTGGCCTCAGCCCTGGGCATTGGGCAAGGTGTTGAACTCCTCTGTGCCCCAGGCTGCTCTGCTGAAGACAGCCACAACCACATGACTGACATTACATTTTCAAAGGTACCTCAAAAATAAAGCCTACAGTCTTACAGCTCCAAGAAGATGATCTCCAGAGGCTCCTTTCAGTCTAAATTATCCTGTGGTTCAATGACAATTATTCCTTTATTCTTGTATCAGTATTTTTGCCCTCTGCCAGACTCCACCTTCTCCAGAAACACCTGCAACTTTTCTACTTTAGCAATGATCTGTTGGAGAGCAGTTTGTTTTCCCACTTCAGACTGTCAGGTGGATGTTATGTTAAGTGGGATTCCAGACTTTCTTGCAAAGAGCTCAAATGAAAGTACAGGCCTGAGGAAGCTCATACTCTGGTGGCCCCTAAACACAGCACTAACTTCTGTGAGCTGTGTATTTTTGGGTCCTTACATCACAATTAGGTTAGTTTCTGGCAAGAAGTCACAACTCACCCATTTTTAGTGTAGGGGTTTATGTGTTATTTACCAGCAGAGGTATTTTAATTACTGTTCAAACCTGGCTAAATAATAATAAAAATAATAATGACAAATATGCACTTCATTAAATAGAAGACAGGCTTGTTCATTGGGTTGGATTAGGATGCGCTGTTCATTTAATTTATTAAGTTTCCTTTTTTCCAGATTATATTTTTACATTAAAATAGACTCCATTGTCTCTCCCTTTCCAGAACTTTTATGTGATGTAACTTGTTTCATTTAGGGATCTAATTTTATTCATTAAGGTTCTGGACAAAAGAAGCAGCCAAAGGACTTGCCAGAATCACAATTTACAGTTCCTTGTTAAAACAGAACCTGGTACATCCAATTCCCTGCTCTCAGCCCACTCCTTTTCTTATACAGGCAGCTGGCACAACAGCCAGGGAGAACTTTGGGATGGCTGTGGATATGGAAGGAAAGAAGTGGGATAAGAGGAAACCTTTCTAGGGAGCAAGGAGTCCTGCAGCTCTCCAGGCTCAGAAAATGCCCATGTTATTCCGTTTGGAGCAGCAATGCCCGTGCTTCATTCCCTTAGAAGTAAAGCAGCTGTACACTGAAAAATGCTGCATATGGGGAATATTGTGCAGTAGCAAATAGTTTTTGCTTAAACAAAGGAAACTCAATGAAATTCAAATTATTTTGAAAACAAAGGAGCCAGCAGCAGCAGCAGCTAATAATGACAGATTATCTGCATTTCTATATTCAAAGCAGCATTACGAGTATTAAGGAAGAGAAAGAACTGGGAATGTTCCCAAAAGTTCACTAAATCCTTTGCATTCCAAAAAGAGATAAATTTCTCATTCCTATCAGCATCAGGAGCTCTGTGTACAGAGAGGACCCAGCTCTGCTCTCCATGACCATCAACATGCCTCGCATATTTTTCTCCCCTTTTTTCGCCAAGTCATTAAAATGTGACACAAGAAACATCGAGCACAAAACTGGGAGGGGGAGGGTGTGTGTGATAAACAGAGACGGTTTCTCTCTCCAGTCTGTGCTTCCCTGTCCTTCCAAGCTCACCCCGTGTTGGAGACATTTTGCCTGAGCTCAGATGATACTGCAATAATTTAACTTAGTCCTGTAAAAGACAGTGACATAGTTTCATTTATTCCTCCACATTTTAATTACTCCAGAACTCCTGTTGAAAGGTCCAAGCTTGACAGGACCTTTCCCAAGGTGGAAGGATCCCTGTTGGAATGGGAGTAATAACAAGGATTCCAGGTGTTGGTCACTGACAGGGCAGGGTCACCATGAAAAATCTCTCCGTGGGCACTTCAGGCTTGGATGGACAACTCCAATGTACAGTGGGAAGTTTCTCTCTAATTCTCTTTTTATCATCTCAGGAAAGATCTTGTCCCACTACCCTAGGGATTTAACCTCACTGTTCTTCCCGAGCCCTCAGAATAATTCCCTTTCCTGTGGCAGTTCTCAGTCTCCCACAGTGCAGGAGCCACAGAACTGCTCTTACACCGAGCCCCACCTCACTCACAAGCCTGGGAGACCACTGTCTTGTCAGAAAAGACGCTGCGGGTCAGCATATTCCCTTCTTTCCTCCCTGATCCACACTTCTAGAGAAGTACTGTCAGGTCTTTAAAACCTCCTTGAACAACAGTCAAATAGGGATAGAATGGATTGAGGACTGCCCTCCATCCAGCTCCTGGGATTTCAGGAAGAGCGACGTATTGTGGGGCTCTAAGAGCTCTTCCACTTGTAGGAAGACACCTGACAAAAGGGTTCCACTCTTCTTTATACCCAAGACCCACAAGAAACTTTTATCCAGTGTTTTATTTCACTTCATTATTTTTCATGTCTAGTACTTGGGGTCTGTCTGTTAAGCAGAAGGTGTGTAGCATGGGAAGCTCTCAAAGAAACCAGTATGTTCCCCTTCCAAAAGCTCTTTGGCACAGGCAGATTAGTGGAAATTCAACAGAGACATCAGGACTCGGCAAACCCAGTGTATATCCCAAGTTTCTGAAGAAACTTTTGCTGTTTACAGAGGGAAAACAGCTCCAACAGAACTAACAAAAGCTGACCAGGCCACGTCATCTGTGAAACTTCAGCCTTTAGTGTCTCAAAGACAGAATGGCAGTCAGCTGCCACAATTTTAAATTTAACTTTTGTATGGAAAAAAAGAGAATACTGACACACAGAAAACTACACTTACACCCCTGGGAGGAAACCAGGGGAATGTGGGGCTGTGGCTCCAGCTCTTCCCCAGGTGAGGAGATGGTAACAGGCAGTCAAAACACGGGGATAGGCCAGCCCTCAGTTCTATCAGAACATGCCAGAAACAGCAAAGCCCTCCATGACCCACATGCCCAGTGATGAATTTGTACAACTAAACAACTATCTTCCTAGGGATGAGGTTTGAAACAGATGGATATGTAAGTCTTCATTTCTTGACGGATAACTGCAAAGTAAGCTTTGGAATTGTTTCCTGCCATGTAGAAAACAATAGTCTGGCGGCACAGATGTGTGAGTGCAGTGCATGAAGGACCACTGTCTGGCGGGTCAGTGTGTTTGTGTACACAAATATTAATGAAAGAGAGGCCAAACAGGAACTGAACTCTCTCTGGGAACTGCTCCTCCATGGCATACCCAGGGAAGCAGGGAAAGAAACATTCGGCAACAACTGTGCCCAAACTGCTGCAAAACAAACACCGCTGTCTTCTATTGTGTCTGTCTTTGGGGGAAGATAACTGAGAAACTCCACAAGTGTGTCCATGCTGCTCTCACGGGAGGGTTCTTGCTGTTGTGGATTTATTTTATTTTATTAGAAATTCTAACTTGATTCAAGGCCCCAGGAAATTTTTTGTAATTTGATTCAGATAATTGTTGGAGCTCCAAAGTGACCAAAGTCCCTCCCCATCGTTTTTGTTGGCTCTTTCTGGTACTACTACTCCATGCACAAACATGGAGCTGCTGCCTTTACACCAGAACAGACACAGATGATGTCATTATTTAGAAGGGACTCCATTTCCCATCCCTCAGACAGGAAAAATGTGCTTTCTAGGGATGAAAATAAGTCATGTGCTAAACAAAACTTCCTAGAGGGGAAGTGGGTTATTGTTTTATTATCAAACTGATCAAGTGCCGAGGCACTGACTTTGAGAGAATGGCCAATGCATGGACTGCAAGGCCCTTTCTGAGGTTTCTGGAAGAAGACACCTTTTAAAAATCTCTCTTTAATTCTCACTGCGCCTGGAAATGTTGCAAATATGAGAGCAGTGTACCATCTGTCCAACAAGGCTCTGGCAGAGTATCCATCTGGTAAGGAAAGCATCATTTACAGTATAAAATCCACATGAGTGGGCAACATGTTTACCCTGTGTGGTATGAAGGGAAGGACACAAGACAGACCAATGCCCACGAGGGTTTTGAGGTGGTTTGAACAGTTAAAAACTTGATCTTTTGTCACATTACACCTCCCTCTAGACAGACCCACCTCTACCACCAGCTCAGTGCAAAGCTGTGGTTTCAAGGAGCTGACAGTCAACACCTGAAGGAACAACAAAGCAGGAGCAGGAAAATCCTGTGCTTTAAAGATGATGTTATTAACTGCTTTGGAAAGAATACAGAAACCTGAACTCTGGCTTCATCAGGTTTTTTCTGTGCCCTTTTATTGCTTGAAAGAGCAGGCTAGTACATCAGTGACCTTTACAAGTGGACAAAAACACTCAGAACAAGGAAAAGAATTTATTATGCTTTGAAGAGAAAGTTATGGGGGGAGGAAGAGAAGCAGAGAGAGAGGCAGAGAAGGGTGGCTTTCAAGAGAGAAAATCCAGTGATTTTTGTATAATTAAAATTAATTTTTAATGTTTCTGAAAGAAAGATGAGACAGGCTCTACCCAAGCAGAAGGAAGGCTTATATACAGCCTGTATTTGACTGGTTGTTCATCTCTAGTAGGAGAGAAAAAGTGTGAACACCCCTAAGAGAGAAAAAGACAAATAAGTTGAGAGAAAATGAAAAAAAAAACCCACACAAACTTTTCAGAGAACTTCACAGAGGAGCCACAGCACTGACATCTCCCAAGGCTTATGGACAAACTCCAAAATACTTTTGCTTCCAAATATATTATAAAGGGAACAGTTCCCCAAATCTGCAGTTCTTTGTAAAGTGAAAGAGAGAAATTAAAAATTTGCTTTTGGGTAAAGCTTTCACAAAACTCCTGGTGCCTCAAGGAATGTTCCCCAGTGTTCTCTGGTACAGCAGCTGATAAGTCAGCGCTTTAGGGGCAGAAATTATGTAGTGCTTCTTCCAAGGCAGACTCAGGACCCTCCTCGTGGGCAAGTTCTGCACCCAAGGTACATTCTTTTCACAATTTTCATGCACAGATGTTAAATTGAGTGGCATTTGGGGAAAGTAAATAAGTACAGACCTCTCAAAGTTTGTGGGTAGGAGGAATCCCATCACTTTATTGGGACGCAGCAGCTGCAGTGACATCTACAAATCATGCATTGGTGCCATGAAATTGGCATCTCTGGTCTTCTCTTTGCAAAGCAATGACTTATTGCCCCCTTTCTACCCCAAGGGGTTGAGGCACCTCCTCTCGTGGCTCCCTCCTCTGGTTCTCTGCAGCTGGTACCAGACTCTTCCCCCAGCTCTACTTCATTTCAGAGAATCACAGAACCACTAAGGTTGGAAAAGACCTCCAAGATCATCAAGTCCAACCTCTGAACCCCACCATGCCCCCCAAACCAAACCATATCATGAACTGCCATGTCCACTCATTTTTTTGAACACTTCCAGGGAATGGTGAATCTACCACCTCCCTGGGAGGGGGATTTCATTACAACTCACCTCCTGATTAAGAAAGGCATCAAAAAGAAGGCTTGTTTAGCAGTGCTTTATCTGTATTCAAATGTTTAATACCTCACACAGGCACCACGGGGAACTCTTATCTCTGGGTTGCTGGCCCTTTGCCTTCTCCCACAGCATACCTTTCTCTCCCATCCCACTGTCCATCCCACACCTGAGGACAGGGATTTGTGCCCCTGATTTCAGCAGGCAGGCAGTGACAAGAAAAGGGCTGGCCAATGCTGGCCTCCAGCAGTTTACTCCAGTGGCAGAGCAGGAGATAAACCCTGTTTACATCCCTGGAAACATCACGGGATTATTTAGGTGATGTCTGGACAGTGCTTTGGATGTGCAGAAGGGCCATGTACTGTTGAGCTTTATGTGAATAGTTTCCCCTTTCCATTTAATACTCGAATTTCCAAAGAGGGGCAGGCAGCCAAAGCCCAGAGCCCAGTATGCCAGCAATGCTGGGTAAATCCCTGGCACCACACATCAATCTGCTCTTTCATGTGAAATTAAAACCTCCTCTCTGGACACAGTGGAAACAAAAGGCGGCACGGGAACAGTCAAAGGAAAAGCAGAAACTGGGAAGAGAGCAGACTGGAACAGACTGGACTGAGTTAACCTGTCTGCTCATCTCTAAGGAGAAGAAAACCCTTTTCTACTCAGCTGCTGTCTTGTTACCACAAAACATCCCCTGAGGCTCCCCAGCAGGCCCTGACCAACCACATGCCAAGTGTGATGCCCTTCATTCCCTGAGGCAGTTTCCACAGGACATCTTCCACCTAAAAACCCAGTGTTAGAAGGTTCTGGGTAAGGCTCACCCTGGAGTGACCTGGGAGAAATCACCCTTTTCCTGCATTCCCCATACACAAAACCAGATAAAATACAATTTGTATTCTGAGTTTTGCAATAGTTAAGTCGCTTTTGATGGTAAAGCAGCTTGAAATTTCAAACTAAAACGTATTATAGAAACATTACCAATGTTAAGGTGAAATACTCAATTTATTATTAGTTTTAATGACATATTGCCCTGAACTCTACACCCATTGCCATGCAAACCACTTTTAATGTAGTGCTGTTCCTGACTGCAGCCAGCTGAGCTGTCTGGGCTGTAGGGAGAGGCATGAGAGCACTTTTATTTGGCTTAACAACCCCCCCATTTCACAGAGTCAGTCAAGGGCTGCCCATCCTCAGTTACAGTCCAGTTCTAGAGCTGTTCTTGCACACACAGGAAAAGAGAAAATTAGGCTCAAAATGGACCTCCCTGTTCACCAAATTCAGTTTCCATTTGCAACAACCAGTATTTCTGTATAATTATTATTTAATCCTTTCTTCGTGCATGCCATTCCCTCACTCCTCAGCCTCCTAGGAAATCTTCTAAGAACCTCATTACTTTAAAAGCCTCCAGCCAAATTCCACCTGATGCTTGGACAACTCCAACCCTTCAACCTGCCTTCACCTTTACAGCTTCTCCCTGCTGGTGCCCTCCTCCCCAGCCCTCCACAGACAGGAGGGATCCACATCCTCCCACAGGTCCCTGGCCAAGCACCAAAGGACTGCCCAGCTCTCTGGAACACAAAGAACCACAAAGCAAACCCAGCAGCTCCAGAGACCAGAGCAGGCAAGGGCATGGAAAGCCCAGTTTTGCTGGATGGGTTCCTGGGACCTGCTGGTGCCACAGCACTGAGCAGGATTCACCTCACCCTGCTCTGTCTCCTTAATACTGAATCTATTTGAACCCCTTAGGTGCTTTTTTCCCTTTCTTACCAGGGGCATCAGGCAGAAATCAGCCCCTTCCTGCTGCTGCCTGTGCTCGGGAGGGGGAATCTGCAGGGTGGACAGCACTGCTGGCACTCCAGCCCTTCCCCAGAACCGAGAGGGATCGCTGTCTGCAGCATCAGTTGTGGCCTCAAAATAGCATGGCATGTCCTGCCTGCCTCTTGGGAACCTTCTGGCAGACTTTTGGGCCTGAAGGTGGGAAAAAGAGGAACACAATCAGGACAAACAGCAATGTAATTATGTGCTGGGGGTTGGGGGGAAGGCAATTTCCCACATGTTCGAAGAAAATAATCCCAGGAGATTAAAAGAATTTCACAACATTTTTTTTTCTTCGTAAAATCCACAATAAAACCAGACCATATTAAGCAGAAATGAGCCTACCAGAACTTATGAATAACTTGCATTCTTCCACTGGAGTCCAGCCAGTTACCCTTGGAAAAAATTCCTGTTTACTTTGTAGTGAATGTGAGAGACACACAGTCTGCCAGAAGCTGCTACGACAGTAAAAACACAGCCAGAGGCTGTCACAAGTGGGGAAATCACAGAGAAAGTTAATCTGTTAACTTCAAGGACTAAGATTAAAATAATATCTATTTGGTAAAAAGTTATTTACCTTAGCACATGGAAGACCTAAGTTGTCTTTACATAAAAGCTGTGCTAGTTCAAAGGCAAATTTCAGATGCTTCTTCAATAGTTAGCTTGAGTTTTAAAATTTTTATTAGATTTACTAAGAAAACGCCTTTCCCTGTTATTCTCAGTTTGGCTGGGATTAATATTTTACCCTACAACTGCATCTTTCTTCCCCAAAGCCTCAGGCAGGATAGTCACACCAGGAATTCAGATGCCAGTGTCCTTTGCCCAAGGTGCTTCCTAAAACCTTGGGGGATGATTAGACATGCTTGTTCTTCTGGCTTCTTAGCACTTTGATCCCAGGGTCATTCCTACATAAATCCTGGCCTAAGATGTACGTCTGTGATTTGAAAAACCTCAGAAAAAATCTTTCCAGCACCCACAAGCCTGATTGCTGAGGCCTGATTAAGTGACAAGCCCTTTGGGAGGAAAAAGAGGGTAACACGCAGCCTTAGAGCTCGTGCATTTTGTGCTGTAAGTTGGGATTTCTCCCTTCCTAATCTGCAACAAGGGTGGATGCATTTTTTATCACTCCCATGCTGTTGTGTACAGTATTTGCATTCTTCCTGCCTTGGTAAAGCGTAACGCAGCCAGAAGTTGAATGTAAATTCACTTTCTCATGTTCACTTATGTCCTTAATTCATCTTTTTACTCAATTTATCTTTTATAAGCTACTTTCCTCTTCTCCCACAAGATAACCAAAGGCTCCTGACCTACAGATGCCTGCTATCATAACTCCTTGCTCTCCCTGATGGATCTTCCCATTGTCCTCCTCCTCCCTCTAAAGCCCATTTTCTAGTCTTTGTTGTTTTGCTTTATACTTAAGACTGAGAACATGTTTAAGTCTTTTCCTGAACCCAAATCCAAGAGCTGGTGACCCGATAACCCTGTGACAGCAGCAAAAACAGGAGACAAATATCACCTCAAAGGGCCACTTGAGCATATCTGGCCTCGTCAGAAACAGGAAATACCAGGAGTCTTTACGTAAAAGATTTCCAACCTCAAGCTGCAGACCCAAGGGGGCTGGAATGGCTCAGATAGGGCTCAGATAAACATCCAGGCTTTCTGATGATTATCCAAAGTCTTTGGGAATGTGGAAGTTGTGAGGGTCACTCCTCAGCAGTACCTGGAGTGCATCCTGGAAGCCGCCTGCACCTGGAGCGCGGCGGAGATAAGGCTGCTCGTCGGGAGCCAACTGGAAAAGCATTAATTAGACTGCTCTGAACCAAGGGATGCTGGAGACGTTGCCAAGTGGCTCAGGGGAAATAAATCAGAGCTGTCCAAAACACAGCCCCACACCAACCACTGGGAAGAAAATCAACTGCACCCCAGCCAAAACCAGCATGAGAGGCTCTAAATATCTTCAGAGTAAGAACGGTGTAAGTATTCACCGTCCTAGAAAAGTGGTGTCTTTAACACAAGAAAGGAAGCATTTTGAGCACCTGATTGTAGAAATTTCTTAGCAAAAGGGGAAAATTTACCTGTATAAGTCCGTTCTTTTTCCTCCTCCAGAGGAGCTGCCAGGTGATGTTCAACAAGGGACAGAAGTGAACATGGGAATAACCACTGTGGTGATGTAGCCAAGGGAGGGCAGGAGCAATGCTTCTTAAAGTTGCTGTATTTACCAAAGCTTGGGCAAACAGGGGCATTCAAGAAATGAAACAGATTAATACAATCTCTATTCAGAAGTCAAGTCACTTTAATTTGACTTTGGAAATTAAGTTAGCTATATCAAATTAAGGCCATATTAATTCTGGTCATGAATAGGCTCATTACAGTTTGACTGATACATGTCAAAATCACATTTTTAGTTAATTTGGATTATTGCTTTGGTTTTCCTGCAAAGCCAAGTCCTAGATCTTATTGATATTAATTGGTAAAAAGGAAGGAGGCCTTGCATTTAGCTGGTCTTTCTGAATCTCTTTCTTCCCTTTGTCATGCATCCAGTGGAGTGCATGAAAGCATCAAAGAAACCTTTCAGGCTGCAAGGGGCAAAACCCTGTTGGCTTTGGTTAAATTACCCAAGATAATGAAAAGGGAAGGTATTTTCAGATTTGGTTGGTAAGCACATCAAGTTCAAGGGTTTCCACAGGCAGCCTGAGGATTTGGGGGTGACTGGTGAGTTAGGGGGTACACACAAATGGACAAATTATGATCTGTAAAAAGAGGAAAATTCACTGTCGCCAGCTCCTTACTGAAAAAAAGCTCTCTGAATTTCCATTCAGTCTCAACAACCAATTTACATTGATTTGGTTGTTTGTCTTTAGAAGGCAAAAGTCTAGACAGACACAAACTCCAATCTTCCTCAGGCTACCTTTGTCAGCAAGGGATTCCCACACTCTCTGAGAATCTGCTGTTCCCTTCCAGCCACACTCACGACCCCCGTGTACCACCACCAGCCCGTCTCCTCATCCCCACTTATTTCATTGCTTCAGATAAGGCCTTTTGCACCTTCCAGGCCCTGTTTACAGGTGCACTGTCCAACCTGATTGAAAATCACCCCAATCTTGCCAGTTAATGCTTTCAAGGAGCTCAAAGTGATCAGCAGTGCTGTCCCATACTCCTCAGAAGGGCATGTCTGACTAAAGATTTGGCTGTTATTCCCCAGTTATAGAAATTAGTCTCCTAGGGAATCTTGACTGTCCCTTCACACCTGGCTTGCTTTTCCTTGCAGACAGCACTGCCATTGAATCACAAATACAGCCATTCCAAAAAGGCTGGTGCTCCCCTTTGCTCCTGATGGGATTTCTTTCCCGTAGTGGAGTCCATAACGTCATTCAAAATGTCCCCTCTCACATCTCCCAGAGCAGTGATCACCCTGAATAACCCTAATTAGTGATTATGCCACTTTCTAGCACCCTTTTAGAAAGAAACAGCCCTTAACATGGAATCCCAGAATGGTTTGGCTTGGAAGGGACCTTAAAGCCCACCCAGTGCCACCCCCTGCCATGGGCAGGGCACCTTCCACCAGCCCAGGCTGCTCCAAGCCCCATCCAACCTGGCCTTGGACACTTCCAGGGATCCAGGGGCAGGCACAGCTTCTCTGGGCACCCTGTGCCAGTCCCTGCCCGCCCTCACAGGGAAGGATTCCTTCCTAATATCTAATGTAGACATCCTCTCTTTCAGTTTAAAGCCCTTCCCCCTTGTCCTGTCCCTCCATGCCTTGTCCCAAGCCCCTCTCCAGCTCTCCTGCAGCCCCTTTAGGCACTGGAACAGGCTCTGAAGTCTCCCTGGGGCCTTCTCTTCTCCAGGCTGAACACCCTCCATCTCCCAGCCTGTCCCCATAGCAGAGGTACTCCAGCCCTCAGAGCATCTATATTTACCATCATCATTTACAGTTCTCACCAGTCAGGATTTTATATGCCAGCCCTGCTGGCTTCAATATTTTCTCAGAGATGATTGAGAGAAACAAGGCACTATTTATAGAAAAATTCCTAACAGGGTCCTAACAGGCTCTCACGCAAAGCCATTGTTTTGCTTTCTTATCTGTTGTCCCTGTGGAACTATAACCCACTGCTCCAGATTATCCACTCCTATCTGTTCAAACTCAGAAATTAATTTCAAGATGCCCCAGGGTGAATGTTAGTGCCAAAATGCTGTAAGGACATTTACTGCCATTTGGAATGTTTTTACTTCAAAGGAAAGGATTTATGAAGATTATGGAAATGATCCTCAATCTTTGTATTTCCACCGACCTGTTTTTCCCCAGGGACCCCATAGTGATTTGTGAAACTGTGTGTCAGCTATATGAGAGAGAAGAAATATTCAGTGCAATGTGGCGTGGGAGATGCAATATTCCAGATGTACATACCACTGCCAAGGTAGAAGTTCTTCTGAAGCACAGCCAGACAGCCCTGGTGCTCAGCCCCACTGCCCCAGACTGCCATAGCAGCATTTGAGGCCACAGCAGCTCCCCCTTCCTAATAAATGTGTCTCAGCTCCAGCACAGAGCACAGCTGCCAGCACTGCATCTGCACTGCTCCAGGAGAACATTTGCTTGCTCAGGCTCTTCTCACTCCTGGCTGCTCTCTGAGCTGCAGATACATACGAAAGCATCATGTGCATGCTCTGTATGACCATGGGGACAGCAGCAAAGGAAAGAGGGCAAACAAGGCCTGTGTACTATGATAGAGCATCTGAAAGTGAAAGACAGGCAATTATCAGATTAGCCAAGACAATATTAACAACAGGCAGTTTCGTTCAGGTTTTAAGAGTATCTTGAAGTTTTGTGCCACGTTATCTCCATTGATGTCACCTACTCTGTCTATCCATACTGACCCCACCTTGGTCTCTATTACCAAAACTTTTATTTAAAGACGTGAGGAAAGTGTCAAATCCCAAATAACTGCAGAGCCTTGTCACATTGGAGAGCAGTTAAACAGTGGCATAAGTCACCTGGAGAGGTTGTTGAGCCTCCATGGTTGGAGATATCAGGAACTCAACTAAGCCTTACCCAAGTTCAACTTGCAGATGACCTCCAGTGATCCTTCCACTTGTAACAGGATCATTCTGCTTGGAAGGGAGCTCAGGATGTCTCTGGTCCAAGCTCCAGTTCACAGTTAGCCCAGAGGTCACACCAGACTGTCCAGGGCTCCATCCCATTGGGTCTTGAGAATGTCAAAAGGGGAGATTGCACAACCTCCGAGGTCTGATTGTCCTCAGGGTGGAGAAACTACTGCTTATATCCAGCCTGCTCCTCTCATGTTTAGTTGTGCCCCTCGCACCCTGCAGGACAGTGAGGAGCTCCAGCCTCTCAACAACCACCTCACAGGTACTGAGGCTGCTGTGACATTCCCCCCAAATCCATCTCCTCCAGGCTGAGCAGCTCCTCAGCTTCTCCTCACGAGGCAAGTGCTTCATCCCTGACCATCCTGGTGGTCCTCCACTGAACTCCCCTCAGTTTAGTCTTTCCTGTACTAGGAGTCCCCAGCTGGGCACGGAATCTGAATGTGATCTGCTGAGCAGAGGTGGGTAACCCCCGACCTGCTGGCCATGCCCCTGTTGGTGCTGCTGAGGGGCAGCCAGGGCACTGGGGGCTCCCTCCCCAGCCTGGCACGTCCCTGTGGAGCTGCCCCAGGCAGGCAGGTCAGGCTGGATCCCTGTCAGACAGCCTTCCCAGGAGCAGGGCATTGCCCCCAGCTGAATTTCTCAGCTCCAGCTCAGCCCACCCCTCCAGGCTGTCAAACTCAGGGGCAGCCCTGCTGCGACCTGGTACCCCCAGCTTGATGCCATTTGAAAATTTGATGAGGATTTTCTCCGTGTCTTCCCCCAGGACATGGATAAAGATGTTAAACAGGGCAGACCCATGGACAGGTATCTGTGGCACTCCACTTTTTATCAGCCTCCAGGAGGAGAACCATGTCCCTGGGAGCATGGACACCGAATTAGTTTTCCAGATGATGGAGAACCTGCCAGGCAGACTGTAATGCGTATTCTGTGTTTCAATGAACAATTTACTCTTTCATGTGACACAAAACCCAGTTTTAATTTCCTTTTTCAGTGTATTCTGGGAGACACCAGTCAAGGGGCACTGGAATCATTCAGATGAGCAAATGTCCCCAGTAAGCCATTCAGCAGTCAGAGGACCCAGTACTGATTTCAACAGAGTATTTAGTACAGTTAACGCATTTGATTTGATCACTGAAGGTAAAGAGGAGTTCAAGACATTATGATAAAAATCATTTGCCTGAGAAAATGATTCATAACTAGGTTTTTGTGGTTTTGTTTGATTGATTGATCGATCAATTGTGTGGTTTTTAAGATCATCTGTAAATAGAGCAAACAGAGCAAGCACAATTGGTGGAAACCTAAAGGAAAAGGTTGTGGGAAAGTCTGTCAGGACTGTCACATACCACATACTTTGGTGTATAACCAGTCTCTCAGATCTGCTGAGTTGTGAAGGAAAAGAGTGGAAAATGTTCCATCAGTCATTCTCCCCCAGGCCTGTTTATGTCCATCACAGTATCAGACTGGGAAAACCAGCTTGTGGGGCTCCCCCAGTGAGGCAGCAGCAGACCGTGGTCGTGGGCTGGGCAAAGGGACATCCCCCTTTCCCTTGTGCTCAGTTACTAATGGATTTGATTAAACAAACACTGCAGGACTTATTGATGCAGTACTGGAACAAACACAGATAACTCAGTGCAAGTTCTCAGAGCATTATTTGAAGAGCTAATTACCCTCCTCTAACAACGAACAGTTCGTAGACACCTAAAGGTACAAGCCATCTCATCCTTAAACCCAAAGGTTTTTACTCAGTAGATGAGGTTACCCAGACTTTGCTGGGGGGGATATTTGGGCTGTGTTTTGTTTAAATGTAAATGTATTTACATTTCAAAACAGCTCATTGAGAGAAAAGATCCCTCTGCTGGGGTGAGTGAATAGCTGGGGCACACTGGTGGTGTGCAGCACTATTGCAAGGTGAAGGATCCCTGTAGCCCCATCACTGAGGGCTCCCTCAGGGCACTCTGTGCCAGCCAAGGGGACTCCTGGCACTGCCCCCGAGCTGTGTGACCACAGAGGTCACAGCCAAAGGCAATTTGGCCTTTCATGGCTCTGCTACATAAGACACAGAATGAGCAGCTTTTCTGCCCCTGCCAATCAAGCCTTATATGCCCTGCAATTGCAATTGACAACAGATGGAAAACTGCAGTGACTAAGCCCCAGAAGCTGGTGGTTTTCTATTTTTAAATTAGGAGTTTAGTGGATTAAGGTAAAATATTTGCCTATTGCTGGATCATCCTGAAAGTATGTTAAACACTGGGTTAGGGAGCAACACTGTGAGTAGCTAAGCAAACATAAAATCTGGAACTGAACCCCGATTTGCAGGTACCAAGAGATCAGAGACACAAACAAAGCTCCTACACCCACAAATGAGCTGCTTATGCTTTGTTAGAAGTACCATGTGAGAATATGCAAAATCGAGTGCTCCCGGACAGTTTGCACATGCAAATCCAGCCCAGCTGAAGGGCTGACTTCTGATCTCCAGGAGCAGAGCTCCTGTGCAGTGCCCACATCCACATCCCTCCGGTCTTGGAGCCTCACTGCCAGATTGGCCTCCATTCTCTGTGCTTCAGACCCTCTGCTGGAAGACTTATTTCCACATCAGAAGTATAATGAGACCCGGATTTCGCTATCCCATGGCTGTGGAGTGGCTCTGTTTCCACCATAACGTGGGAAGACGGAGGTGGTATGGAAAACCAAAAGGAAAGACTGAGACTGCTGATCCTGCTGTCAGGAATGGTTGCTAAAGCAGAGGCAGCTCCTGGCCCTACACACTCCACCACCTTCCCTGCAGGGCAGCAGCCAAGAGAACAACCCAGTGGTGCTGCTTACAGGCCCTGCTGTCCTGAGCCAGGAAACACTTTTCCAGTGCACAGCTTTCCGTGGAGACACAAAATCCACACACTTCTCAGCTCTGTGTTTTGTGTGCTTTGGATCGACATCTCCTGCAGCCTACTCTGACTCAAAGACCTTCCTTGGCAGCCACCACGTGCTATAGACAAGACATCCCCCCTTCCCCTGCACCAGCACAGCTCAGAGAGCACCCCTCCACCTGCACTGTAACTCGATTCCTTTCCAGGGAGCTAAAGCTGTCAGTACTCCCATGAGCACGTCAATACTCCAATTAATATTGTCTCTGCCCACTGTTCAGCCCGCTCTGTTAGGGCAGAAGAGAAATCCATGGCTGTTTGTTGCTTCAGACAATCAGACTTGCAGGGAAAGTTGCCATGAGCTGCACAGGATGGATGCCCAGGAGCACATCTGCTGTCTGGCTGCCTTCAGAACAGGGGACAGATGAAACCTTTCAGGCCAGGCTGGACAGAACTGAGGCAATGGGAGCAAGAGGAAAAGGTAACAAAGTAAGCCTAGAACTTGAAGTTCAAGGGTTTCTGTAATTCATCTCATCATGTCTTCTTTGTCTTGCATGACTCTTAGCTGGATTTACAGGATCCAAGTGCTGGGGAGGAGACAACCCAAGCTATAAATATCTGAAGAGAAAAGCAACAGGAGATTTCAAGGCTTTGCTGTTTCAGCAAGAAGGCATGAAATTTATCTCTTTAGCTATTTAAACACTTACTGAAAATAGAACTCTTAAAAGTAAGGATATTAGGGCAACCAGGATATGCTGACAGCCTTCATACTGTCGTTTAGTCTTTATAAAGGGCAGGAACAGGAATGTGCAAACCATAAATTGCAAAGCCAGCATCTGCAAACCCTCATTGAAGGCTCCTAATTGCTCTGTGATTCAACCAGACATGTGGCTCTCTTTATTTGTTGTTTGTGAGTATTCAGGCAAACTGGCTGGTATGAGCACATGCCTGGGGAATGGCCTTTTTTCAGGGAGGTGTTGGCATATTTTCATTTTGTTTTGAGGAGGACAGTGGTTTAGGACTGGACCAAAACCTTTCAAAGCCAGCATAAACATTTCTTTTCTGTCAGATTATCCTCAGGGGAAAATAACAGTCTGGCCACTGCATAGTTTTAAGAGTTACAGCCTGCCAGCCCTTTCATCCATGACTTGCACTAACACCAGTACAATTCCACAGCCCTCAAGGTGCAATTCACCACCTCGGAACGACCAGAGGTTGCTTTGGAGCTCCAAGACCAGAGGCAGATGCTGTTTCAGAGCATGTACATGTAATACAAGGAAAATTAGTGCTCCAGAAATGGTCCTCAGAGCCTGTAGATTCATTTTAAAGAGTATAGTAATGCTCTAGGTCATTGACTTTATATCCAAAGATGTTCTGTGTTTCATCTGCACAATCTGGGGCAAGCACCTCACCAACACTGCAGGCACAGACACAAAAGGGCATGAACCATGGGTTTAGTTCTCTCTTAAACCAAAGGGATATACCAATTCCCCGCAAAACACATATCCAGGTATGTTTCTGTTTCACCTCAAGAAAATGAGGTGAAATATAAAATATAGGGCTGATTTCCCCTGGGCAGAAAACATACATGTCTCAAGCGGAAGATGTCACTGCCCATTGCAGGGGGTTAGAACAAACGAGGTGATCTGTAAGGTCCCTTCCAACCCCAACCATTGTGTGATTCTATTAACACTGGATATGGTCAGCTCTGACTTTGGCCACTCCTTCCATTCTCCTGAAAGGTTTTATTATGAGCACTAGGCTAAGAAAATCCTTTTGAGTTATCTGAACAAATCTCCTAATTTGTCATTAGGTCACTAAAAGGAGGGAATTAGACCTCTGGGATATTACTGTCACTGATATCCGAGCAAATACCTCGGAGACACAGATGGGTGGAGGAGGGCTTTGGGGCACCAGAAAGCCAAGCCTGCCATCTCCCTCCTGCACTCCTCCCCACCAACATGTGCCCGCACACAGGGGCTCAAAGCCATGCCTTAAGCCATCACTGCTCAGCCCTTGCTCATGAAACAGAGCCAGAACACAGGGAATATCTCAACACAAGGACCAGGGAGAGGAGAAGGACCCAAGTGCACCTACCAAAGTTTCCTGTATTTCCCACAGACAGCAATTTTGTAGTTTTTATTTCGTAAAAGGATTCAGGTTTTCACTCATTATCAAACTTTGTATCAAACTCCTTTCTGCAACCAGACTGCAGTGGAGCACAGAGCACATGCATGTCCAAGAGGCTGTAGCCTTTGTAGGCAGGGCTGCTCAGAAGTGCTGGCTGTGCCACAGCCCAGGGCTCTCTCCCTCTTGCTTTCAGCAAGATCAAGTCTGTCCCTCCCCTTGTGTGTCACAACACCCTCCTCACACCCTACAAACAGCATTGCAACACCCTGCTGTTACTACACATTCTAGCTGCTGCAGTCTTCCTTGCTTTTCCCTTGTTGAACACAGAATCCATGTTTTCCTTGGTGAAAAATCGTTGTGGCCACATTGTTGATGACTTGAGTTCGGAAATAACAACATAAAAAAGATCCAGGACTTGCACAGATGTTGACTCAGCTGCCAGAGCTGTGAACCCTCAGCAATGGGCTGCAGAGTCCTTGTCCTTCTGCAGGGAATGATTTCTGACTTGGGCATTGTGATTGCACCTGCAAGAAGACATTTTCTAAGGTCATTTCTTACAAAGGGTGAAAGTGAGAAGAAGTGTGATAACTAGAAATGGCTCGAGCCAGTTTAAATTCTGTGCTGCAAAAAAAGCACATACCCACTTATCTCACTTCCTCCCCCCAGTGCTGACCCAAAGTAGTAGATTCATCTGCTAATTAATAGAGAAAAAACAATAAATAAATTGTTTCACAGTCCAGTTAATTCCCTCACTTGGCTGGTAGCAAACTCTCATTATAGTTAGTACTGCTGACCAGCCATTTTAGAGAGAAAAACTTCAGATCTCTCCAGATCATTGCAACAATCCATGTTCAGTGCACCCCAGAGGGTAAGGAACTTATTTTGCTTGAGCTTTGCCTGCAGGGTCCAGAAAGAAACCCTTTGTCTCCCTTCCCTGAAGAGGATCCCAGAAAACTATATACATATATATATACACATATATATTACTGAAGACCAGCATTGATGTTTGAGATATTCTACATGTCATTTGGAGATACAGAGCCAGGGAGTACCTGGAAAGGAGAAATTATATGTGACAGGAACTAGACAGAGAAGTGGGGGGAGAGGCCGCTCACCATAGGCACAAACCCCCCGTAAACAGAGTATGCCAGGAGAGAAAACCAAGAAATTTGGTGCCGTCTTTGCTGGGACTGGATAGATACGCTGGATAGAAAAGTACTGTCCATGTAAGCGTACCCCACCTCTCTTAATTTATTTACTCACTGTTTGAGAACACCTAATTCAATCTGAAACCTGTCTGGCACTGAAATGATACACTGAGACAATCAAAACGTTTTTTATTCTGTATGATTCTATTCTGTTTGTATTCTATAGCAGGTCTTGGGTCTCTTATAGACCTCCTATAAATAAGAATATTTCAGAAGAATGCTACCAACAGCCCTTAATCCCTAGAAAACAATTTAACAATATTTTCCAGCATATTCAGTGAGTATAATTTCCAGCCCTGTGAAATCTTTCTGCAACTTGAAGAAAAAAAAAACAAAAACACCCAAAACAGGAACACCACAAAAGAGGAAGAAACAAAGGAAACCATAACCACCCATAAACAGCCTGCAGTTCCTCCTCCCTCCCCAGCCCAGGGCTTTGTTTCTCCCCTCCCAGCTGTTCAGGTGTCATCAGAGGTCACCAAGTCAGCTCTTCACCAGCAGAGTGCTCAGGCAGATGATCCCTGTGTTAGGGAGCAGGAAACTCCCTTTTTCCCAAGCTGAGTTCCACAAAGTGCAAGAACCATACGCTAAAAGCCTGAGGAGCTCCAGCTGCGGTGCTCCCAGTGGCAGGAGCAAAGCTCCAGCTGGTGCCACTGGAGACAGACAGGCTGTATCCCAAGCACACTTTTATATTGGCACAGGTAATGGTTTGGCTCAGCCAAAGCACCTGGTCCTCAGCAGAGAGGGGGACAGAGCCCAGCGAAGGACGCAGAAATCCTTGGGGGTGAGCAGGAAAGGGAGAAGGAAAAAAAAAAACAGAAAAAATTAATTTCAAGTAATAAAATAGGTGGGGAGGAAGAAATCCAGAGTGCTACCCTTGCAGCCGTGGCCACATCAGAGTGGTTTGCAGCATACATCCCAGTTTTCTCCTCCACTTCTCCTTCCGTTCTTCTCCCTCCCTTTTGTTACCTGTGCACACAGTAAATCCAGCTCAGGAGAAGAAATAAAAAGGAGTGCTGTAGTGTATTTCAAAACCCTTTAACAGAAGGCAACAACATAAGCAAGATCTATTGGTAAATCTGGAACAAAACCAGCTCTGTGCTGGAAAAGCTTCCAAGGGCTGTGACGACGGGTATGTGTAACACTTGTCCTTCACTTTCTGTGGGTGCAAGACACCCACAAACACTTGTACAGGAGCAGCTGGGTGAAATAAATGACAGCGAACCCTGCAGGCCTGTGTTGAGGCTGGGAATTTGAAGCCTGGGGATGGGCTTTGTTGGGACACGGATACAAGTGTGCACATAGGGTGCAGAAACATGTCACTCCCCCATTTGTGTGCAGGGCTGGGATGTACAGGGCAGAGGGAAGGGGCTGAGGGAAGAAAAGGGTTGGGAACGAGGAGCTGAAGTCTTCCACAACCACAGCACTACCTGAGGTGTGAGCTGAACAAGGGGCTCAACATGGAGTTATGGATCAGTAAGACCAGCAGAAAGAAAAAGCAAACCAAGAAAATGACCCTCCTGCACTCTGGAATATGGGCTTTTTGTACACCTGGTGCAGCCTTGCTAGCTCATGATACATGAACACAGAATACATGACACTTGCTGGTTCATAGTACATGATTTTATCCCCAGTTTTTCCATTCACCTCAGATAACCTGTCCCTCATGGCAAAGGCTTAATGCATCCACTGCTGTCATGGCTGTGTCTGCAGGACACGAAGCATTTCAAACACCAGCAGAGTTGCAGTGAAATGGGTAGAAGGGGTTGGCCAGTCCTACAGAGTCTTGTGGATTTGTTGCTTGTAGAAGGTCATATCAACCTAAAAACACGGAGCGATTCACCTGCTTGCACATGAGCTCTTCCTGCAGCAGGGATGGAACAGCTTGGGTTCATCAACGTAACCCTCACCAACCTGCTCAGCTCTTTGCCTCAGAACCTGTATGGGTTTATCTGGGCCTCACACCCAGCTGCAGGGGGTGGATACACAGCTCACTAAAACCCCAAGTCCACGTGTCAGATGATGCCACCCTTTTTTCAGGATGCACAGAAACCTTTCAACGCATTATGAACTAATATTTCCAATTTTGCACCAGAACAATGGGGGACTGAGTTTGCCTACAGCAACTGATGATCCACAGAGATTCCTCTGTGTGCAGAGCCTCTTCCTGCATTGTCCAAACACAGTGAGAAAACAGCATGATGCGATTCCAGGCCCCTGCCCCTTTCATCGCTGACCTCGAGCTCTTTGTGTAGCCAAAGGAAGAACACACAACGTGCACTCAACCAGACAGAGCTGAACTGCCTGCAGCCAAAATACAAAAGATTGGATATCTAATTTTTTTTTTGGTGGTATAATCACTCTGTCATGTATAATGGATGCACAGGCAGAGTTTGGGCTTTTGAAAACCTAGAGCAAAGCTTTATTTTATGCCCGTAAATCTCATGGGCTTCAGATTGAGGTATTCCCTTCTGTCAGCAGCACAATGCTTAGCAATGAAATTCCATGGCCCCAGTAGGACTCTGAGGCTTTAACTGCACTTGGAAAATACAGTTTTATCAATCAGTTTGCTATTTCGATGGCCTATAAGATACAAAAGCCTTAATACATCTGTAACCCCACAATGGGTGTGGGAAGGAAGGATCCAAATGACAGATTACCCCAAAATTCTGGTTTCTTCATGCAAGATTAAAAATTTCTGGAGGTCTGAGAGTAGAGAAGGATAAAGGTGTTGCGGATATGTGGGGAAGGACCCAAAATATCCAGATTCAGTAGAAATTAGTTGATATATTCTCTAGCCCTAAATAATTAATTAGGCAACTCTTATCAGTGTGCTCCAGGTGGAGAAGCAGTGAAAGGATGGAGAGCTGGGGCTTTTGCTTAGCTGTGAGGGCTGGAGGGGAGGGGGGGACAGCACAGAGGGTGCAAGAAGGGATTTTGTGAAGCCCCTCCTGAACCTGAAGTGAACAGTCAGCTCCAGATAAATTGGGGTCATAGAGGAAAATATTTCATTTAGAAATTTTTGTTTCTCTGTCTGACAAGACTGTTTAAGGCTCATAATGTCAGATATCAAATACCTCAAGTTTGTTGCCTCGTCCCTGGAAGTGTCCAAGGCCAGGTTGGACGGGGCTTGGAGCAACCTGGGCTAGTGGAAGGTGTCCCTGCCCATGGCAGGGGATGGGCTTTGAGGTCCTTTCAAACCATTTTGTGATTCCAGGATTTTATATGGCTTTATTTTCCTCACAGGATGTCAGAAATGTGGTCAACATTGTTTCACAGAAAGAGAGAGCAGATGACAAGACCAGGGTCAGCCTGTGGCAAAGGGGGGAATGGATCAGAGCCCCATCCCTTTTAGGTGACCTAACTGCAAGATTTCAGTCTCTGTCCTAAATGGAAATCATATACCCATAGTGATGGCTCTGAGCTGCAGGGCCCAAATTGTGATCAGAGGTCTGGATGCCTGGCATCCAGGGAATTCAAAGCATTATTTCAGTGGATTCATTACACTGGAAGAGACCAGAGACTGCACTCACATCCAGACTTCCCATTTTTGATGTGGTCAGCACTAAAATGCTGGTTCTGACAGCACTTGATGGTCAGTGCCATTGGATGGCACCCTTTGTGGTACCATTACCTGTAAGGGAGAGAAGCGCTCCAAATAAGGGGTAACACCCCCTTGTTTGTGGCTGGGCCAGAACACACAGGAGCTGACAGACCCTCTGGTGGTCGCTGTGCCTGCTTGGGGCAAGCACAGTCCAGCACCAGCACGAGAGGTTCAGCTGTGATGATGATCAGGCTCCGCAGAGCAGGGAGGAAATTCCAGCAGCAGAACCACTCTGAGGTTATCCAGAAGAGGGAGTGCCCAGCATGCACACACGGGACCAGGGCTTCACTCTGCTGTGTCCTCACTGCAGTGCAGGGGCTCTGCAAAGCTCCTGCCACCCCTCAGTGAAACCCCTTCTGCACAGCTCACCCAGCAAAAGAGCCCCCCTTTGCTGTGTGTCTGGTTGAGATTCTCATTGGATTTATTTTTTAATATATTTTTTGCTTTTTGATAAGCTTGCTTTACATACCAGTTTTCTAGGCAAAATTAATTAACTTTGGTTCCAAGTCCCTTGCTGCCTGATTTGATAAGGAAATTGTAAGAAGTGTTGCCGAATGCAAATTCAGAGTTAATTGCTCCGACTTAGCCGAGAGGGAAGTTTACAAATTCCCTCTCAGTGAACAGCAGAGTTTTTCCAAGTAGAACTTCCACCTGTTTCCCTGGGGTTGCAGCAACAGAGCAAAGCGGTCCCTGGACGGTGCCAGAGGTGCCCTTGACAATTAAAATGCAGCCGAGCACAAGAACAAAGCCACAGGCAACCACCGTGTGCAGTAATTAACCAGTCAGACCTGGATTATGGAAAGGAAGCAAGAAACAGGCAGCAAAATCATAAAGAAAACAATTCTGATAATGTTTCCGTGTTGTTTTATTTCTCCATCCACACGTGTCCTCTTCCGCCCCCTCGGCACACGCCGTCCACTGGCCCACTGAGCCGCCTTCTTCCACACTGCCCGAAATCTCTGACCTTGGCTTGACTTTTTTCCATTGTGCTTATCTTTGTTCCTCGCTCCGCTTAAGAAAAAGCCCCACAAGACTGAATTTTGAAAGGACTGAAAGGCAATACCAACTTTGTTTAGCTCCCAGGAATAGTATCAACAGTCACAGCACAACACTTTAATGATTATTACCTCGGTTTATGTGTCTTCCTTACCCAACCTTTCTTTTTTTTTTAATGTGTTTTGCAGATTATCATGAGCCAGTCTTCTGTTGACTTTCGTTACTCATTAAAAATGAAGTTCAAGGTCAACTGATAAATACATGTTGTTATTATGGTTGTGAAAACAAATTACTTCCATTGCAGTGCAGTCAGAAAGATTTTGAAAACTAAAAAAACATGGAAAGAAACTTCCTGCCTGTGCTGCATTACTCCAACAGTTCTATCTAAGTGGGTTAAAAAGAAATACACTGCTGTAATTTAAACTATGAGTGCAATATACTGCTTTATCTTGCTCAACCTGCACCCTTTTTCTGCAGAAGCATCAAAATAACAAGTTCAGGTAATAACCTCTGGTTATCTCCAGCAGGTAAATACCTGAGGAAGTAATTGGGCCCAACTTGCTGAGCCCTGTTATCAAGCCCTGGAAAGGTCAAGGTCCAGGTCCAGCCCAGCCTCTGAGGATGTGAGGAGCAAAGGGAGCCTGGGCAGCAGCACAGCACAGCACAGGCACCTCCTGGGATGGTCCCCATGGCAGGACACCAGGCTAGACGGGGCTTGGAGCCACCTGGGCTGGCAGGAGTGTGGGGGTGGCACTGGGTGGGCTTTGGGGTCCCTCCAACCCAAACCACTCTGTGAGGAGAGGCAGCGATGGCTTCTTCTCTCAGCGACCCCCCTGCTTTGGGGGGGTTGCAGTGCCTGTGCTAAGGATTGCTGGTGAGAGGGCAGGGAGGTGCCTGCCAGCTGGGCAGGGCAATGGTGACATCCAGCACACAGGTGAGCTCCAGTCCAGAGGGCACCTGGCCCCACGCAGGAGTTCCCGAGCAGCCCCACACCAGAACCAGCATGGACATCTGGGGAGCAGGAGAGAGGCCACTCTGCTCCGGGGTCTTTTCCCTTTAGCAGGGAGTCGGGAGCACTGAGGGGACACCTTCCAAGGTTCTCCTTGGGAGAGAGGCAGCAGTGGATTCTGGCTGCTGATACAGAGTAATTCTGCCTTATTTCCATGAAACTCCCAAGGTTTTTCCAGTGTAAGGATGACTGGGCACACACAACAGGTTGCACCACGGTGCTTGGCAAAGATACCAGCTTTTGTTTAGGAAGGTCCAAAGGACTAATAAACCACTTAATGGTTTGTACTCAAACGCAGAGTGAAGTCCCTGGGAGTTCAAAGCCAACAGAGGCTGGAAAAACACTCCTCCTCCTCAGCTAATATGTATAGTTATCTAACAAAAGAGGGGAATGGCAGCAAATTACATCCGGGGAATAACTGGGATCAGAGAGGACAGTCATGGAAAGTGGAAAATGATGGCAGTGCTGGAACTGAGTGGCACAGAGTGCTGGACACCTGGTGCAGAGCAGCGAACATCCCCCATCTGACCTGGCTTTCTGCCTGCAATGAGGGTGCATTGCACTTTCTGCTCCCTGCTCCAAGGATTGGTTTATTACTTTTCTAGAAGCTGAACCTGTTTCCAAGAAGAAGAGGCTGTTATTTTTATTTTACTTAGTAGCTGAGCTGGACAAAAACATCCCAAGCATGAAATCTACACCATGGTAGAATTCAGGGCCAAACTGAGAAGAAAACAAATCCCTACTTGTTGACCAAATTTCTGCACTAAAGTATAGAAAGAACCAAAACCTACAGACCATCTTGTTACATAGACAAGCCATCCTTGGCTTAACACAGGAGCTGAAGCTCTCTGTGTAATCATTGCAGCCTCCTGAGTTACTCAAAGCAGCCAGTTAGAGACCTTTCTCATTTTATTGAGCCCAAAAGGCTGTCTTGGTTCACGGGTTATGGCGATAACTTCCACAAAGACTTATAAAAAGTTCTTTGGAACACCTTGTTCTGACCTCCTCCACTTTCTTTCCTCCTTTCTGCAGGGATTTGCATACCCATGCTAAAAGCAGGACAATACCTGTCTGATCTGATAAGAAAACTCATTTCCTGCTAGAGTACAATTTTTATATTTATTTTAAATAAGAGTACATGATGCTGCAGAGTAGTCATCAAAGTCAATGAAGTATCCAGAAGTCCTGAGCTCCTGATTTTAACCATCAGGAAGAGGACACACCGACAATCTGTACTTTCTCTTTTGTTTTCAAAGTTGTCAGGGAAACTTAATGTTTCCAAATGGCTTCATAGCATATTTGACATCCTACAGGCTGTTTGAAAAGAAAATTATGAAGGCTTCAATAGGCCTTTCTGTCCCGTTTTAGTCTCCAAACAAGTAACTACACAGAAAGGTTAAACCAAAGTAAGGGAGAAAGAAAATCAACAGAAGTTGCTGTTGTACAGTTGTTTGCACAATTCCCATCTCATGTGTCTGGAAAGACCACAAATATTGGGTCAAATGAAAACAACAGGAAGCACTGCAAACTCTGGCAGGTTAAATGTAAAACACAAAACAAACCCAAAACATTCAGGCAGGCCAAAACAAATTTTTGAGGAAGAATTTGCAAGAGGCAAAGAAGAGGTCACTGAACAAAGACAAAAATGAACCGTGACCTGACCCCAGGATCATCCCCAGACTGTTGACAGACCCTGAAGCATTTCAGGGATCATCCAGAGGATCTGAAGTCTGGCAAAACTCAGTGTAAGGCACAAGGTCCCTGTGGCCACGCTGCTCGTGTGTGTCCCCTCCAGAGGGGATGAATGTGGATTGGGACCGGCAGACCTCGGGGACTTTCCAAGGCTTGCTCTGCCCTGCAGCAGTTTTACAGTAGTACAGTCTGGAAGGGAGAGGCACAAATCACTCTGACTAGTTTGCTAGTCTGAAATAAAGAACAATTTCTTCTTCTCCTTTCACTCATCCTGGCAGTGCTGCAGGCACTGCTGTCAAGGTGACCACACACCTGAGCCATTCAGGAGATCCATGTCTCTCCAGCCACTTTTGAATATGCCTGTTTGTGGGCTTGGTTTTTTTCTTTTCTGAAGTAAGCTCCTTCAGTACTGGGACGGGCATTCTGTCTCAGAACATTATTTGGAACCAGTTCTTCATGTTTTGTTGTGCATAGAACAACTAAATATCCTTAAAGAACCAAGATATTTCATATTCACTTTATCCTGCTTGGAGTCTGTTTCCCACAAGTTAAAGAAAGCACTGGATCCCTTTCTGCCAGCCAGAATTGGTGTTATCACCAGAGAGATGTCCCAAATCAGCC
This sequence comes from Campylorhamphus procurvoides, assembly GCA_013396655.1. Lineage (NCBI taxonomy): Eukaryota > Metazoa > Chordata > Aves > Passeriformes > Dendrocolaptidae > Campylorhamphus > Campylorhamphus procurvoides. The sequence continues at coordinate 561,558 of WBMV01006090.1, forward strand.
CGTTCTGTTCCCATCTCACTGTTGCTAGCACAGCATCAGGAGCTGCCGATGGGGCTGAGCCATTTCCTGGGAACAGGGACGCTCCATAGTTATGTTGTAAACTTCAGCAAGGCTTTCTCTGGGTCCTGATTTAAAAAATAATACCAAAATTGGTCGACCTTCTCATTTTCTCCTCCTTATTAGTAGTTCTTAGACATCAATTTGAGATCACTCTCATTTGCTCTGCCTAGTTACACGTGAATTCTCTTAATTTTATGTGGATGAACTGAAGTTAGTTGGCAGGAGGGCAGAGGAAGCATAAACAAAGTATAAATAAACTTTTGTTCAGTAAAAGAACTGGTTTTGCTACATCCAGGATGCTGAGAGCACCTGGGGCCATTTACAGCTGTCCCTCTGACTGTGGGGTTTTATACAGGGGTTTTAATCACTCAGAATTAAAACACACCATAAATTTTTGTGACTACGTGGATTTCACCTGCTCCTGTGAACAAAAGGGGTGTGGAAACTGAGGAAGTTACTCCTAATATTTGAAAACAAAAACCCACCACAAAGAAAAGAAAAAAAGAGAGACTAATTAAAGTAGATGTACAAACCCTTAGTCATGTGAGTAATCCCTTCCCCTGCAGATCCTTTCCTGACGTCAGGTGACACTCCCTGTGCGGGGCAGGATTATTTATGTGTCCAAGGGCTTGCAGGATTAGGTCTCAACATTAGTCCAGAAAAAATCCTCCCAAGTCTTCACAATTCGCATAATTGTTTTGCCCTTTGAAGAGGATTCATTCAACTGAAATCCCACTGATAGATTCAGTGTCTTCTCTGGGCTTTGTGTTATGTTTATGTTGGTTTGGAGCTGTTTTCTTGCAGTCACAGGGGTTGGAACAGTGACCTCAGGCTTCCCTCGGCAACACCAGGTAATGCTGCTGCATGAATAGCTGTGCTGGACTGGTGTTAAGTCTGGTTTTAGGTCATCATTACAAAGGGTCAGAGTTCACATGATAATATATAAATATACAGACATAATAGATACTGATACAAGCCAGTCTCTCACTTAATTCAGGCAATGCCAGTATGTTGCTGTTTCCCTTGAAGTGCTTGATACAAGATTCCAGTGTCGAATTATCACAAATGCCGAAACTCCCCTGGCACAAGGCTTTAAAGCTTTTAATACATAAATGACCAAGAAGCCCCCTTTTCTCATTTCATTTCAATCATGTTGTGACTCCATAGTAAAAAAGATGGTATATATTGTAATAACTGCCAGTGATGTATCACCATAGCAAAGTCACATATCAGACTCATCCTTCAGTATTGAACTTTTAGCCTTGCTCCATTCTCACACTATTTTACTGAGTTATGTACTACCACAATCTTAATTCAACAGTGCCTACATTTTTATTATGCATCATGAAAAAGGGACAACAAAAGAGGGTTTTAAATTTAGAATCTTCTTTGACACTTGTTGAAATAGAATTGGCCCTTAAAATTGAGTGTATGAAAATATTCACGTACCTTGTGTTCGTGTACTGTAAGAGAGTGGATGACATTAAATTGCTTATATTGTGGCACCCTGAACTCTCATTTTAGGCAATAAAGGGAGCAGGACCTGTCCCTGTGTTCCCATCTGGACCTGGGCCCCGTCCCCTCTGCCAAGGGCTCAAAAGCACAGGTTTTCCCAGAAATGGGCAGGGTTTGGTTTCTCTGCCTCCTGCTGCAATCCCAGCACTCAACTCAGTTCCTGATGCCAGGGTTAAGATGATGCAGAGGAAACAAGAGCTTATGCAACTGTGAGAGAGCAGAAGTGTTCCCAGCTTTGAAGCATGGAAACAAGAAGTTCTGCTGGGGTGGACCTTTAGTACACACCTCACGTGGCCTCAGAACAGAGAAGGAGGCAGAAGTGCCCTCTTAAGGACCATTTTCGTTTAATCCTGATAAAAAATGTGCACTGACATCCCTTACCAATCCAGTCATCATCTGACCATCATCTGCCTATTATCCCCATGGCCACACAAAAATTGTGCATCAGGTTTAGGATAGGCACAGTCCTGACTGATTTCCAGCACAGCACCCACTACAGGACTGATAACATTTGGGGCTGAAACAGAGAAAGTCAGACCGAGCTTTGCAGCTGGAATTAATCTCAGTTACTAGGCTGCACCTAACCCTGTTTCCAGATTTAATATGCACACACACTGAGCTTAGCAAAGCCCTGCTGTTGCAGGAGTCCCACACTGAGCAGGCTCCAGAGTTTTGCCATGCCCATTTGGAAGGGAGGGAATCTGATCTGTGTTTTGGCTGATGGCCCATCAGTCATTGCCATCACATGTGCAAAAGCAGTGGACACTACACAGTCCTACCCAAGGGCAAGAAGGGATGGGTAAGGAGATATTCAACATCATGTTTGGAGCAATTTGTATCTAAAAGGAATTTGGCACAAATCCTTACGGCTCCTGGAAAGAGTTTCTAAATTACAAGTTCCCACTATAGCAACAACAGGATCTAGACTCATCACAAGCAGGAGGAAAACCATTCCCAAGTCAGAGTCCATTTCCATATCAGCTGGATTGATTCTCTCTGCAGTTTCAGGTTTACCTCTTGTCCTCAAACCAGCTGGGATCCATAGCTTGATGCCATAGCTGGTTGTCATTGTGTTGTGATGTTCAGATCCTGGTTTTAATTTTTATTTTTTTTTCCAGAAAGAGCCACTTGCTAAACACAGCTTAAGCTCTGGAGCACAGTTTTCCATTCCCACACCCTGCACATTCATGACTAGTGAGCAGTGAAACATTGGGTTTAGTAGTAAAACTAAGACCTAAATGTAAGAATGAGGAAGATGTACCTGAAAATCCAGAGCTTCTTAATGGTTTAGGGGGAGAAAAGGAATTCTGTGTTGCCCAGAATGCATTATGGGGGTCATGGCACAGCTCCTGGAGAGGAGATGGGCAGCAGGAGCAGAACTTGCGCCACAAGCTACTCTGCTTGGCTCAGTCACTGCGAGCTCCATGACATATTCCTCCTGGACCAGCAGGGCCATCTTCTCCCAGTGCTTTCCATTATGGGAAAAGGTGGGAAGTGAGAGCTGGAGTCCTGGTGAGGTATCCCAGAGGCACATGCTTCCCAGGAAATGGTATTTTCTCCTGTATCCCTGTTACTCCCACCTTCTCCAAAGGTGGATTTTAGTTATAAGGCCCTAAGGCATGACTCACATTTACACAAACCCCTGTGAACCCCCAGATGAACACAGTTTTTTTTGGAAATTTTATCAATGACACAGACTAAACCTGCAAAAAAAGTAAAAAATGAGTATTCAGGGGTTTCACTTCCCACCTACATGGGATTTGATTTCAGTGTTTAGAGAATCAGATAATTATAGAATTGTTAAGGTTGAAAAAGACCTTTCAGATCAAGTCCAACCATCTGCCAAGCACCACCACCATGATCACCACCAAACCATGTCCTTGGGTGCCACATCCACATGTTTTTTGGACACTTCCAGGGATGGGGACTCCACCACCTCCCTGGGCAGCTGTGCCAGGGCTTTATGTTGGGATTTTGGTTTGGGTTGGGTTTTTAAAGCATTAAAAGCTGTAATTCTGATCCAAATCACAATGCTCCTCACAGGTTCAGGGAGACTCACATCCATCCTGTACCACGGCTTGAGCAAAATCTGAGTTCTTACCTTTTAGCAGGAGTCACTTGTTTGTTGTCAACTTCAGCAGATGAATCAATGACCCTGTGTATCAAAGTCTCTCATGTTGATTTGTTTTGGTATTTGCCTAAAATGTTAAATTGAACCATTTATTCCATTTGCCAGGTAATCTTGCAAATTATTAACGCTGCAATCCATAACGAAAGAAATCATCCACAGCAAAAGAGAAAGGTCTTACCAGGACAGAACCAACCATTTAATAAATCCCCAGGCTTTAAACACTAAATGATTTCATTCTAATTTGAGTTGCTTGTATTTCTAGTTAGGAAAATGCAATTCCAGCTGCAAAGCTCTCACAGGAAAGATCAGCAGCATCCTTGAAGTCTGAGTTTCTCTGAAAACTGCAAACTCTGACTGCAGGAAGAGGGGAGAAGAGCACGATAACAAAGCCCCCCCAAGTCTGTGATTTTATATCCTTTCAGCTCAATGGAGTTGATGGGCAATGGATCACAATGTTCTTTTCCTCCCTCAGTAACAGTGTTTTAATTCAACCAACATCAGCTCAGAGAAACTGTTCATAGACTATTTTTCTGAGCTTGTGCTTCAGCTGAACTAGTCATTTCTCCCAAGGCCCACCTGGTTTTTAGCAGAGTAACCCCAGGAGAGATTGCAATGCACTGTTCTAAAAGACACCATCAGACTCCAGAAATTTTCCTTCTGGGACCAACACAGTCTTTTATATCACTATAACAAAGAAAACATTTGCTGTGAGAAAAAGCCTTCACTGTGTTATAGGAATATAATAAATTAGGACTGGAATTTGAGTTTCATTTAGGCCTTTAAAATAAATCTGCAAACATTTGTCTAACTATTTATTCTTCCTCTGAGGATACTAATGCAGTAAAACCTAAAACTCCCACACATACCTCTATTTCTTTCCATTTAGCTTTCAAAAACAGAGAAGGGTGTGATGAGGAGTGTCCTGTGTTGGCCTTCCTCTCTTTATCCAGCTCTTTAGGGACAGACAAGAACCCTAAAACGTTAAGGTAAGGCTTAAGACAGGGGGTTTAAGTCCATGGTGGGTTTCATACTGAGTTCAGAACAACATCCAAGTTCATTCCACACTTTTAACACAAATGCAGGGTTTTAATGAGCTGTTCATCTGCCTCTGCTCAAAGTGGATTTCAGGGGCACTACTGCTGGGCTTAGGCTGAATTTTCAGGCTCAGGGAATGCAAGAGTGATCCCCATCACCCTTTCCCTGGTGCTCTGTGGGAGATGCACTCCCAGTGTGGCCAGTTCCACCCAGGCACTCCTTCTGAGCAGGAACCAGTTGGAATTATTGGTGACCCAACACAAGGTGAGCTCCCAGTGGGGGCTGTGCCTGACCAGGCTCATCCCCAGCACCTCCCCAGGCTCAGGGCCAGGAAAGGCAAACAGGAGCTACAGAGAAGGAGCAGGGGAGGGGGTTCAAGGCTCTCGGGACATCCTGCCTTACAGGCACCATGGGAATGGACACCAGGCCTGGCCTTCTGCTTGTGCAGGTCTATAGCAAAGTACCCATGGCTGCATTTTTGAACTCTTATGCCTAACTGTGTCTGAGAAAGGGAAACAGTGAAGAAAACCTTCCAAGAGGTGATGTCAACATGTATTTACAGACTAATGCACTTCAATAACAGCTAAAAGCAGCACCATGTTAGAGGCTCCATCTGCAAATTAAGGGATTTCCTTTATAAGCCTTAGTTTGCTTTAGATCTGTACTTATGTACTGAAAGGAATGTCTTTATATAACTAATTAATTTTATATTTTTAGAATAGTTCACTTCCCCTCATGAAGAAAAAAGTTTTGTGAGTTGCTTTCCTTACCACAATAAATACTGCTGTATTTCCTCAGACTGAAAGCCCCGTGCACTTTGTCTGTCTGCCTTATCTGACTCCTCCACGTGGCCCATATAATGTGTCATGCCTTTCACAAAAGTAAATTTTTAATCCACTGCAGTCTTGGTGACCTCCTTTGGAGCATTCAAAGTACACCCCAGCCTTGGTTTACACATTGATAGTCCCTCCAGAGCACGACCAGTGAGCCATGGCAGCGTTTCCACCTGAAATGTGCTGCCAGCAGCTGATGGCACTAAAAGCCACCCCAAGCATAGCAAGTGCCTTTCTGGCTGAGCCTGGCCCAGAGCCCCTCTGGTGCAGGTGGATCTGGCTGTGCCTCATGTGATTCTTCTGTCCAGGCTGGATCCAGTCACTGCTTCTCCTCAGAGGACTTTCAGGCATGACTGAACACAGGCCTCTTGTCCAAGAGCTTGTGATAGACAGATGTACCCACAGGCAACCTTGGCTCCCAAAAAACAGGAATTAAAACACCTCCACTATAGAATTACAGACATAAAATGCTCCTTAGCTCTTCAGGCATCTGGCAGCAGATGTTGGAGCCCAGTGGGAATTACTTTGTCTGTCCTGGTAAATTTACTGATGGACATGTGATAGGTGTAAAAATGTTGGTGGAGGGGCCACCCAACCTCCTGCCCTTCTGAGGTGGGGGAAATGCCAAGGAAAGGCACTTTGGATACAAGAGGGAAGAGAAGGTTTGGGAAGGGAAGGTTTGGGAAGGGAAGGTTTGGGAAGAGAAGGGAAGGTTTGGGATGTGAAGGGAAGGTTTGGGAAGAGAAGGGAAGTTTTGGGAAGGTTTGGGAAGGGAAGGTTTGGGATGGTTTGGGAAGAGAAGGTTTGGGAAGGGAAGGTTTGGGATGGTTTGGGAAGGGAAGGTACAGGAAGGCAAGGCAAGTCAAGGCCGTGGACATGCCAGGCATGAGGGACACACTGCACCATCTCCCAGGCCAGGAGCAGCAGGATGTTTCCATAACCTTTCAAAATTGCTTCCTTCTGGCAGCCTGGAAGCCAAAACTGGGCCACCTTGAGGACACCCACACACCCCAGAGGGGAGAGGCTGCCTGTTTGGCCTCAGGTGGGTGCACTCCAGGGACAAAGGGAGAGGAGGCCAGGCAGACAGAAAACATAATAAACCCCCTCAAGACATCTCCACACTACAACAAGCAGTGTTATTAAATCAAGTGAATAAATGCAAGGAGAAATATGGGCACAGACTGCTCAGAGTAAATCAGAAGTTTGCCCTTTCCAAAATTATCACAGATTATCACAGTTGGAATATTTCTGTCTTGAATGCAGACTAAGCAGAAATATGATTTGTTTATTGGAAGAACTTCTCTGAACCACTAGCCAATTTATTTTATTTTATAGAAGCTATTCTACAGCTAGGTAGGGAGATCGATGGAAATCTCAGCCTGTGGATGGAAATCACATCCTGGTGTCAGCCTGGCCAGGGAAGAAGCCAGTTCATAGAAACCTGCTGGCAAAGGGCAGCTGGGAGTTCAGAGGCAGGAATTCCTGGGTGAAAGCCCTGCTGGCAGGTTTCCAGGGAGCAGTGGTTGTGTCTTGTTGACACAGAGCTGAGCAGACACCCCTCTGGAGTGGGATCCCTCCCTGGGAACACAGGGCAGGCAGAGACCTGTCCTCTGCAAAGGTCACTTCCTCCACAGGCAGCCAGACAGTTAAACCCTGCCCCTCCTCCCTGTCATTTGTTTTCAGTCTGAATCAAGGTTGCACTCTTGGAAGTGCCAGATCCACTCCCAGAACATGTAAACACTCATATTTGCTTTTAACTATTTACAGCAGAACAGAGAAGAGCCCAAGTTTTGCTCCCTTTGCCCCAGGAGTGTGCACAGCCACTGTGCACTTACCACATCCCTGCAGCCCTGAACTCCAATTGTTCCCAGCCAGGCCCTTCCTGAAGCATTCCCTTGTTTTCCACAGCTCGCTCCATGGGGCCTCTCCAACACACTACAGTATGTGTTGTGTCCTTCGAGGCATATGGGCTGTTTAACTGCACTTGTAAAACTGGATTTGACCGGCAGCATGTTGAGCAAACACACCACTGTTTTTAAAAAGAAGGGGAAAGGAAACTTTAGGTAATGTATCCCTTCAATGCCTTGAAAGCTCATGCACAAACAAGTACAAGACAAGAAGGAAGGTTAATTCTACAAAGGCAGCAAGTTATGTCAAAGTGACATACTTTCTGGGTGGGACAAGTGGCCCAGTGGCAGAAGGGGAAGACACAGAGGTTTCTTTCCCTCTCTTGGTGAAGTATATTCCACAGGACATTCTCATAGGGAACCATCACCTGGAGTGGAGCTACCAGGTCACAGATGTGCAGATCACTGAAAAAATTCTCCTCTAAATGTAGCCATCAGGAGAAGATTTATTATCAGACCTGAAGGGTGTTGCAAATGGGATCATATTGTGTCATTTAGGGTGAATCTACAAATCACATCTTACTGCAAAGACTGGGACGAGAACAGAGAAAGTTGGCTTACAAAATTTGCAAAGCAGTTGCAGATGCTCTGAAGGATCAAAACCCAAATTTGTCTTGACAAAATGAGAAGTCGGTCAAAGAGCAAAGAACCAGGACCTTGAGGAGATCTACCCTCTAACCCACAGGCTCAGTTCTGTCACTACAATTGCTTCCAGTTGTTTGTCAAACTTATTCCTGAAATCCTCTAGTGGTATTTCATGTGCTCCCTATGTGGTTTGGTTTTTTCCCCAAGACTTCACTACATTTTCTGCTAGAAGAGTTTTTTAGAAAATCAACCCAAATCTCCCTTAATCAGATTCTTTTTTATTCTGTCTTGTCCACTGGGCATAGAGGACATATTTTCTTTTGTTTTCCTTTCTTTTGGCAGTAGCTTTTTAAAACCTTCATATTTACGTCCCACCTTCCTTCCTTCCTTCAGTTCCTTTTAAACTGAGAGAATTGGGGCTGTTTTAATCTTCCCCTCAGACCTCTGACCACCCTCCCTGCTTCCCTCCCAGTGCTCTCCAAACAGCCCGTGTCTCTCCTGAACTGTAGCATCCAAAGCTGGACCAGGACCCCAGTTAAGGTGTTACTAATGCTGAGCAGAGCAAATATATTATCCTTTTTCAAACAATGCTCCTCCTTGCACAGTCTCATACAGTGGTTACCTCTGATCACAGCTAATTGTCAATTAGCACTTGGTTTGTGATTCCCTCTATCACCCACAATTCCTTCTCTGCAGAACAGCTGCCTTGGAGCATGTGCTCCAATTAAACCTCTTGGAACCAAACTAAAAGTTGAGGGCTCCAAGTCAGATCTCCATGTCTCCCCTTTCTCAGGGGAAGGCCAAATGATGTGGTTATAAGCCCCATTGGGATGTTTTACAGAATTGGCAAATATTTTGGGGGTTTGGGTGCCAGTAGTGGAACGAGTGGCTGTTTTATACACGTGGATTCATCATTGTGCTGTGGAATTGATTTGGCAAAACACAGACAGGGTAAGACCACCAAACACACCTTCCCAGCACCTTCCTGTGCGTGACATTTCCTTAGAGCACCTGCATAAACCTGGCTAATCCTAATCCTTTTTGAATCAGAGTGACAACCTGCTTACCGGGGAACTCAATTCAATCACAACATGTCACCTCACTGCAGTCAACACGTCCCCGCTGGTCCTTCAGCAAGACCTTTGCACAGGTCCTTTGATCCCTGGGCTTTGGAAAACCAGCCATGTCACGGAGTCAAGTGAGGCCATCTGGACCCTTAGATCTATTACCTTGCTGGAGGATCAAAGAGCATTGTTTGGGAGGCTCCTTATCAGGCTCTGCACTGCTGCATGAAGGATTTCCTCCCTTTGCCCAGGCCTTGAGCATGCAAGGGAATGCATAAGATATTTCTCCCTGCTTTGTCTTTCTTTCCTGTACTTCCGTTCCTATTTTTCCCCCTCTAGTCTTCTCTTTCATTCTCTTTCTCCCTCTCTCTCTTCCTTCATATACATAGAATAATAAAATGGCCTGGTGAGAAGGGACCTTATAGACCATCCCATTCCACCCCCTACCATGGGCAGGGACACCTTCCACTAGCCCAGGTTGCTCCAAGCCCCATCCAGCCTGGCCTTGGACACTTCCAGGGATCCAGGGGCAGCCACAGGTTCTCTGGGCACCCTGTGCCAGGTTCTCTCCCAGGGAAGGATTCCTTCCCACACACCCTGCCCACATCCACCATCCATCCCAACGTGAGCTAACAATAATAAGCCCAGTATATTAAAAATATCCTCAATTGTTCAGACAATTTCCATGTATCACAACAAGCCAGCATTGCATTTCCCGTTTTCAATGATGTCAGAAAGTCGATGCTTTAAAAGCCCACAGGCATCCTTGGCAAATACTCTAATCCCATTACAGAGAGGATTTCTATTTAATTAGAAATAAAGAAGCAGGCAAAATACACCCAAACCCCTACCCACCCAGTCACGCTGTCACCCACCACCATTCCACCTTAAAATCCTCATCCATTAGGAAAGACACTTTGCAAGTGCAACAACACAAGACTCCAATCCTATATTTATCCATGGAAATGTGATATATATAAACAAAAGCCTTTCCTCATTGCCCTGTTATGGTCCAATCCCTTCCAGGTGGAAGAGCAAGTCAGGTCCTGTCAGGGATTTGCCAGTGAGCTGGCAGTGCTGGGGAAGAAGGGTGGAATGAGGTCACCTCCCAGTGATCCAGGTGAGCCCCACCACACTGACGTCCATCCCGCTAAGTCACTGGGGAGATGGAAAATCAGGGGTGGGAACTCAGTCCAGCTGCCACAGTGCACAAAAAACACGGGAGGGAAACCACTGGAACAGCTTGGGAAGGTCCTGCAGCTGACAGCCTTCCAAGGGAAAGGCAGGATTGAAGCATTGCAGAAGGCACTAAGTATTGCACACAGTTAGATTTTAGCAAAAAAAAAAAAAAAAGGTAGTTCTATTGAAATCTTTTGTTGTCCTCAAAGATAATGAAAAGATCAGTTTGCCTCTTCTCCACTTCCCTCTCTTTTCCCATGATGTCCTTTTCCAACTGTCTTTCCAAATCTGTAAAAGTAATGATGTCAAAAGGAAAACATACCAAGGAAAATATATGAGAGACCCAAAAATCGTCTTGTGAGCCTCATCCAAAAAAAAAAAAAATTAAAAAAAATAGAGGTGAGCCAGGAAAAATGCAGGAACACAAGAAAAAATAATATTAAAAAATGCATTTATGAACATAAACCCATCCAATGCACTTTCAAACAGTTGTTTTATCATACAAATCCACACAGGAGAGTAAGAGCTTCCACCAAGAATTGTTCATTTGTCCTTGTATAGAAGAAACCAGATTTTTCAGACACATTTAGCCACAAACTGCAATGCCCAAGAAGAGAATATATATCATAAATCCTCTCATCTTACTCCATAAGACACAATAAAAGTTCAAAAGCTTTTCTTTAAAGCTTCCAAATCATGCAGCACTACCCTTGCTGGTGTTCCATTATGCGGCCTCAAATCAACAGGAAACAATGAGGACCACTATTGGTTTTCTTTATCTTTTTATTCTAAGATATCAAACAATAAATATAGCCCATAAAAACTGAGCCAGGAGAATGATGCAATTCTATTTCACCTGAAGCAAGTCCAGAGCACACTGGAGGCACAAATCCAGAAGCAGCTCAGAGCATCCCCTAGCCAAACCTCCCCCTTCCACCTCACTCCTTAGGCACTGCATCCTATTCCCACCTATTTTTGGAACGGACCTAATTTTTTAAGAAAATAGGAAGAGAAGCTGATCTTAATCTAGGAACAGTCATTAAAATTATTAAAAATACTCTGGGAAAGGTTAAAAACAATCAAACAAGCAAAAAATCACGAGATATCTTAAAATACAGGTCATCAAGACCTTGCCAATGGGATTCAAGTGGTGAAATGCTTATGGGAGCTCCGCTATATCAATTACATTTCCAGCAGCTTTCAGTATTTCTACTGACTGACTTTTTGCAAATATTTTAGTTTAAAATTGTATAAAATACATATATATATGGTTTTTATACATGTATGTGAGTATAAAAACTAAATAAGTAGGACCCTTAGCAAGACCCTCATTACTGAGGTAAAGGTTAAGCAACAACAAAAAGATCCTCTTCTCCAGCCTTTTGGTACTGTTTGTTTAAATTAGATCCTACAATACTGTGAACCCGTCAAAAGACAAATACTTTCAGTAGACATTTTAATTGTCTATATATAATAAGAATATACTCAAAGTACAGCACTGATGTTCTAAGTGCATCTAAATTCCCATGAGGTCACAGCTCATCGTCAACACAAGACCTTCCTCTGTGCTTGAATCCAACTGCTCAAGGGATGGTTAAGAGTGTCCTGGTGGTAAATTATCTGACTTACTTCAGAGTAACTTTCCCACCTGGGTTTCACTGTGTTTGTTCTTCTCTACGTGGGTTGTGTCAGTGGGGTTTACAAAGCTAACAGGCATCTCCTTCACTAGAAATTATTTTATTTCATTGCTAGAATATCTTCTTGCTTTTCCTAGAGCAATTTTCCCCTTGAACACGACAAGCTCATTTACTGAGCATGGCAGTTACTCCTTTCCTTATCTGTGTTACCTTGGAAACATGGGCAAAGATTCATTTTCTTAGCCAGACCACTGATTTCCTCTCCCTCTGTACTTACACTAATATTATACCTGCTAAGTTATGCTCCAGTGGAACTCAAAGCTCCCATTTATTCCAACCAAACTGGTGGTAGCAGTAGGTGCTGCTGGTGTGACTCTTCCCTTCCTATGCTTATCCATGCTTTAGACACTGGTCCAGAAACCCAGGATCAATATACACATAGGTCTTGAGAAGTTTGGGGGAAAGAATGCAGTTGAAGGAATTCAACTGCTTGATCCAGCCAGCACGTTCTTCCAGTTGCTTTTCTCTTTGCCTTTTGCACTGTTACCTCCTTCCTCTTAATAATCTTATGAACATGAAAAATAGGAAAATCCAACTTTTAATCCTTAATATTTCCCAAAGATCACATCTTCAGTTTCACACGAGCAACGGTGACTCACCAAATCCATTATTGTATGTTCACTTTAAATACCAGGGGCTGAAAAGGAAAGAAAGGCACTGGGGAAATCACTGAGCTTTAGCCCCTAATGGGCTGCAGAGAACATGGGGGGCACAGAAACAACACACAAACGCTCTGCTACTGATTTAGGGAGAGTAATGGACAGATGGGCATTTACATCAAGGGCTGTGTGTAACCTAGTCTGCTGAGGGGTGCCTGGAAGAACTAAGAGAACCAAAGCAAACAAACCAACCCCACTGCAAATCTGCTCCTGTAATCTCAGAAAATTCCCATCAGGGAAGCTCAGGAAGCTCCAAGTCAGTTCGCTGTTTTTAACCATTAAACAGTAAGAGACATTATTCCAGGGAAAGATTTATCTGTGTTGAACATTTCTACTGTAACCACTGATAATTTAGTAAGAAATAACAGTGATGTGGGTACCTCTGTGTCCACTTCTTGCACTCCAGTCTTGTGTGTTAAATACATTTAAGCAGAGATTTGAAGGGAAGCAAGGTAAATGGGAAGCTGATTAACCTATTCCTAGGAAATACTGATTTATAAAAACATAAAAAATTGAAAACCATTGTGACATTATTAAATGGAATCAAGGATTCTGTGATTTTTAAAACATGTTGGACTCTATGATCCTTGTGGGTCCCTTCCAACTCAGGGATGTTCTATGATTCTGTGATTATAAATTCCTTGTATTAATGTGACATCCATTTAACTGGAACAGTGCACAGGGGGGAAAGTGCTGTATTTGGGACAAATAAGACTTTAATCATGCAAGCGAGTTGTTTGTGGATGGTATGATGTCCTCTGCGAGCCCCTGTTTGTCCAGGGTGGGGTTCACCCTGAGCACAGCCCTCCAGGGTACAGCTCCGAGCCCTGTTCCAGCTCCTGGGGGGTGGGAGCTCCCAGCCCCACAACACCCCCAGGAGCAGAGGCACAGAAAACACCAGGGTGTTTTTATTGATTCAGAGGCAGCAGCAGCAAACCAGCATTGACAGCTGGGGCTGGACACGGCCGACATCTGGCAAGGGACACAGTGGAAAAATAAGAGAAGTGGGGCAACAAAAAGCCAATCTCAATGAGCTCTTATTGACCCTGTGGCATAAACAGAGCAGACAGCAACATTAATGCAGGACTCTACGTGGATTTTTTTTCCTTTTTTTATTTTCCAAGATGTCCAAGAGAGGTACTGAGAATATTCCATCCTCCCTATGTGTGCAGCACAACACAGAGCCAACCTTAGCACATGTGAACCCAGAGGAGCTGGAGACTGTAGCTGAGTAATAGTCTGGGCAGAGTGTTGAGCAGCTTCTGGGGAAAATAACAACTCCATAGTCACAAATCAATCTCAGGAGAAGAGCTTTCATCAGCTCCCACAATATTCTTAAATAGAAACTCTTTTTACTGTGTGTCCCTTACTCTGCTTACTGAAGTGAGAGTCCACCACCAATTCTGCTGCCAATATAGGTGGTATGTCTAAGCAATTCTGTGTGGAATAAGAGGTATCTTCTTTCAGATGAGACCAGCAAAAAAAGCTTTAAAATAGCATTGAGATTGCAAATGTGTATTTGGATCAGAAGAGGCTGGCATTTATGGAATCATGAAACATAGAATGGCCTGGGTTGGAAGGGACCTCAAAGCCCACACAGTCTCACCCCTGCCATGGTCAGGGACACCTCCCACCAGCCCAGGCTGCTCCAAGCCCCGTCCAGCCTGGCCTTGGACACTTCCAGAGATCCAGGGGCAGCCACAGCTTCTCTGGGCACCCTGTGCCAGGGCATGCCCACCCTCACAGGGAGGAATTTCTTCCCAATTTCCCATCTCACCCTGCCCTCCAGCAGTGGGAAGCCATTCCCCCTTGTCCTGGCTCTCCAGACCCTTGAGAAAAGCCCCTCTCCTGCTCTCCTGGAGCCCCTTTAGGTCCTGGAAATGTTAATTAAAGCACTCCTAAATAAAATGGCACAACAGGAAATGCAAACCCAGCCTGGGATTCTAAATTCATCATTATCTGATAAACAAACTTCATGACAAGCACAGGGACACCATCAATTAATTTTGTCTGGCAAGGGAATGTGCCTTGACCAAAAGTCATGCCAGACTGTCATTGAGACGCTCACATGGCCAGGGATTAGTCACCAGCCAAGAGGAGGAGTGGATATCTACTCTTCTGAATAGTGACTTTAACAGATATTAAAAAATCACTGTTAACCTGCAGGCCAGCAAGCAGAGTTAGGAGGAGCCACTGCCACTCTCTTACACACTTTCTGTTCTATGTGTGGAGAGAGAAGCACTTTTCCCTTCATCCACAAGTCCTTTGGGGAAGCTGAATTTTACCTTTTTATTTTTAAAGCATTTTTTTTAATGACCTTCCCCTCGTATTCCACAGCGTTTTCAACCTCCTGGTAGGAGGTGCATTTTGCTGACATCCCTTTGCCTCAGCCCTGCCCGGCTCTGACAGCCCTGGCAGGTTCCACCTCGGGCACAAAGGTCGAGGTGTGACACACCAGGGGTGCTGCATCCTTTCCTCAGGGACAAACAGCGTGGGCAGAGGTGTCTCTGAGGTCTCTTTTGAAGGGCACCTCTTGTTCCAGCCCAGCAAGGAACACTCACCCTACTTTGAACAAGGTTTTGAGGCAAATGTTCTGACACAGATTTCTGTCATGTGACTGTGGAAAATAAGCAGGTTTAGTTAACACACCTCGCTGTTCTGAGCTGTAGCAAACCTGCCAAGTGGCCTTTTCTTTGCTGTCACTGTCAGAACTTTGCCTCAGACAAAAGCAGGCAAATTGTAATTCCTTAATCTTACTGAGATACTTTAAGCACAAAGCACCGAGTTCTTGGCCATGTCAGCATTTCCAAGTAATTACAGTAATGGGTATTTGGAAATCAAATAGAGATTCTCCCTACAGAAAGCAATCCTAGAGCTTGGTTCTGATATCAGACTAATAAAAAGCACCCTGGTAAGAGCTCTTTAATGCTCTGGCTGCTGGGGAACTGCAAATGATTCACACAGAGCACAGGATCAGAGTTTAAACTGATGGCATGGCCAGCTACCAGAATATCACTTCTGTGCAACAGGTAGGTGATGTTTTGGCTCTTCAAACGCTTCACATAAACATTGGGTAACAGATGCAATCATCCTGTAAGCAGTAGGAACATTGTGCATCACATATTACAAATGTGAAAAACAAATGCAGCACTAAAATTCACCCCCAGTGAAGCAGCACAGAGAAGGCACAGCTCAGTCCCACTGTCTCCAGACCCTTTTAACTACACCCTCATACAGCAGAAGTCTGAAAACTCACCATATTTCTAGGTTTGGGTCTTATTCTCAGGACACAAAACAATATAATTACTGCCACTGAATCTCAGGTGCTGATTCTTGTAAAGAAAGGAAGGTATAAAACCTCAAGCAAAATGGGAAGGGAGAAGGGAATCCAGTATGGGATATTTGTGATCATTTAACACCAGAAGACACAAATAAGGGCAATTATAAAAACTGAAAAGATGCAGACAGAGAATGTGGAATTAGGAAGCCTGCCTGCAGTACTAACAAGTTTGCCAAACAACTTCTCAGCAGACCAAAACCAGCCCCCCAGAGCAGCTCCTCTTGCTGTGCTGATGCACCTTTCGGGATGGGAGAGCAATTTCCCCAGTTTCCACCCCTGTGGAATTCCCCAGGAGAAGGGCCATTCCTTCCCCCTGCAGTTCCTCCTGCCTCAGGTGCCATCAGGGCTCACCACGAGCCTTCCCTTCAAGCCAGCTTTGTCTTAGGGCACCCTCCCACTGCCCCAGGATGTTCTGCACTCCGAATATCTCCTCCATATGCTGCAGATAATCATGCACCGACCCCTTCTGAGGGACTTCCTCCAAATATTCTTTGAAGGTTTTCCTTCTTGTAGCACACGTGAGCGTTTTCCCACTGCTTTGATGCCTTACAAAGTGACCAACAGCCCTTGCTGGGCTTCTCCATTTGTAATCATTCATCCTACCATTTCCTCAGCTGCATCAGAATTATTGCCCATAAAACATTGGAGTTTTTTGTATTTTCTTTAATTCTGTTTCTGGAATGAAAAAAAAAAAAAAAGGCTACTCAAGGAAGGACCACAAATCATAGAATCATAGAACAGTTTGGGTTGGCAGGGACCTCAAAGCCCACCCAGTCCCAGCACTGCCATGGACAGGGACGTTGTCGACCAGCCCAGGGTGCTCCAAGCCCCGTCCAACCTGGCCTTGGACACTCCCAGGGATCCAGGGGCAGCCACAGCTTCCCTGGGCACCCTGTGCCAGGGCCTGCCCACCCTCACTGTAAAAAAAGCTTATTTCTTATATGAAATCTAAATTGACACTCTTAGTTTAAAACCATCACCCCTTGTCCTATCACTACAGGCCCCACTAAAAAGTTTGTCCCCAAGTCCTACCCTCTGTGCCAATCCTATGCCAGATTTGAACACAGAACTCAGGCAGATACCCTGGCCAACAGACAGCATCAAAACAGCAGCTGCTGTGTAATTTTCCTTTTTCTTCTACTCTGTAGTTCTAAAGAACTTTATGGGGTGCCTGTAGCTACAAATGCTGGAAAGAATTAGAATCCGGCTCTAAATCTCAAAAATGTTGCTAATTCTCTGGTCTTGAGCAAAGATGTGAAAACTGAAAAATTAAAACAACATGGTCCTAAAAATAAGTACCTTTTAAAGAAGGGGGGTTACTCCCAAGTACCATAGCTGTTGTGCACCCACTTGCACACTTGGAAATGTCTTCCTGGGTACCCCACCTGCACAAATTCCAACCAGAAGGATCTCATCTGAACAACTAGGAGAGGAGCCAGACAATAGAAGAACTCTGTGGAACTTACACAGATTTTTACAGCATCTCCCTTTAGTCAGCCCACATTTCAGAGAAGGTGCCAGTAAGATTTATATATATTTTTACACTGAATGCAGCAAGACACCAAATGAACATGTGCAAGAGGCTGTGCATTGTTTGACAGCCCAGCAGGAAGTGGTACTTGCTGCCATCCGTTTGCTGGTGTCTCTGCTGTACCATTAGATGGGTTCATTAACAAGCCCATTTATAAGCACATCACTTTCCATTAAACCTTTTGATTACCAAAGGAGCTGTTCCATCCTTATTAAATCCTTGAGAACTTGTCCACGAGAGAATTCTAATAGAGGCTGACAAACTGTGAAGATCTCAAAGATATTCTAAGTATTAGATTATTTACATCCTTAAGAACACCGTGCTCCAGACAGTGACATTAATTTGAGCTGGCTTGCCCTAAATTTTTTCCAGGTTCTCAAGGAGTTTTGCTACTGGGTTAAACAATATCAAGCTGGTAAAGAACAAAGCACCCCAAGATTTGTAGAACAATACGCAAATCTCATCTAGAATAGAAGTTCAAGGAATTAGATCCATTTGAAATAAAGGAAGCCAAAGAATATAGTAAGGAAAAAAAATATTCTTTCCACACAGTAAGTCCAGACATGTAATTGTTTTTTTTCTCTCTAAAATATCTTTGTAAACTACTGTTCGACTACTTTTGTCAGCTACAGGTAGGACTGGGAAGAATATAAGGAAGTACAATCATACTCAAAATTGGATCAGCTTTTGTGGTCCTTGAATACTGATGTTCTTCTTCAGTCCCCTCACACTTTCCTTCATGGAAAGGCAGTACCCAGGGCAGTGGTGAGTCCCCATCCCTGAAAAACCTGTGGATGTGGCACTTGGGGACACAGTTTAATGGTGATCGTGGGGGTGGAGCTGGGCTGACAGTTGGTTTGGATGATCTAAAAGGTCTTTACCAACCATAACAATTACTCTGATCCCCTCACACCTTATTTTTCCACGTCCCTGATAACTCTCACCACTCTGCACTGCTGGCATTGGCCCACCTTGTTCTTCAATTGCACACTTTAAACACCAAAACCTGAACAACTCCCTGGACTTAAGGCCTCGCCAAAGGTAAAACCTCTTCCCTAAGACCACTGAGCAAGTTTTTATTTTGGAATAAACAAGACGAAACCTTGGGTTAGTTTGGCTGAAGGAATTACAATCAATTCTATAGTGGCAGAATGACAAAAAAGGGAGCACTAATATTGCTTTTCAGCTTCAGATTTCTACCATTAATCATTAGTGTATGAACATATTTACAATAATTTGAAGGTATCTCACTGGTTATCCATTCTAAAGCCTGTGGAATTGCAGATGGCACAGCTCTGTTTCACATATTGTGTTACACAATTATGATTATGGTGAGCCCAAACTGCCGCAACAAGATATTTAACAATATTTCAGGCCAAATGCAAAAAAGATATTCAGACGCATAAAGGTGCAGATTGAAATCACTCAAATTATTAAAGCTAATTAAACTCAGCGTCCACATACAAGTATGATCTTGTAAACAGTTGTAATGAAAATACTGTTTGTTAGTTTCAGAAGTATTAAATCAACGTTTTGAACAGATTCAGGAAAATAGGTGCAGTAAAACCCAGGGCTTAGATGAAGACTCATAAAATCATCAGCTCTGTGGTTGGCAGCTGCCAACAAGGAAGGTCTCAAGGCCTGTTACAAAATGACACAGAAAAGAAGATTAAGCCATTACACACATCCATGGTTCCTTCCCACCGGGTGCTCTGGGAGGGTTTGGTTGAAGACAGAATTTAAAAGTAGAAAAGGGTAAAAAGAGAGCAATGAAGATGATGAAAGGCATGAAACAACTTCCATATGAGGATTCGCTGGGTGGAAAACACAGCCCAGAAAAGGTTTGACTAAAAGAGGATATTTCGGACGGTTTTGTATTCTTGAATAGCCTGGAGAAGGTGAATAAAAATCAACTATTCACCCCGTGCACTGGTGCTCGTGCTGGCAGAGGAAGGGAAGGCAGTGGAAGTTGGATTCTGAACAAACCAAGCCTGTTGTCTCCTCCAAAGTACTCAGTGAGCTCTTTCAAACTTCTGTAATATTGTGCTTCTCCAGCATCCTTTGGTTGTACAGGCCTACCACAAGCTGCAGCAAATTGTGTCCTGCTGTGCTTTGGCTGTTTGAGTTCTGCCCAGCCAAAGCTCACATGGATGTTATTCTGCACCTTTGTTGTCCCTTCCATTTGTTGTCCCTTCCATTTTTAATAAGTGAAAAGCTGACAGGAGCTCTCAAAGGCCACTGGACAAATGCTTAACAAAGAGCTGGGATTATAAAACTGACAAATCCCATCAGCCTTGCCTGAAAAAAACAGCTTGGACACCAAAAGGGATTAGGCAGAGGAAGAAAGGGAGAGGGAAAGGTGTGATATATACACCCTATTTTTGCTTTTCTCTTGGCACCCATCCTTTCCTGGCCACTATTGCAATTAAAGTAGTAGGCCACCCATGGCATGTCCATTCTTACAACGGCTAAAATCAGAGGGAAATTTAAAGCTCCAAATAACTTCATGGACTCTTACCCAAAAAAACTATATAGCATTTCCTGTTCTGCCTTGAGCTGTTGGTTTTGGAGCACCATGCCTAGTGGTAGCTAGAAATCAATAATTACTAACTGGTAAACAATTACTGGGAGCGTTGTGAATCTTGCTGTTTGATTTATCAAGGTGTGTTATGAAGACACATTCTCAGGCCTCTGTTTCCCAGGACAACTTTTCCCTTCAGGACTCCTCTACACTGGTTGGGATGACTCATTCCCGTTATTTATTCCCCATACTAAGAGCACAGGTGGCTTGTGAGGACAACTGGCCAGGCTGGTGCATTATCACCAAGACCAAAACAGGAGGGGAAGGATGGCTTCAACCCTTCACACAGTTTCAATGCTATTAGAAGGACTGCCCATAAACTGATCTAAAAGATACAAACCAAGTCATTGCAGATTTTGGGAGAAAGCCAATATTCTGACACACAGATGTTGCTAAGACATCTTACTCCTTACCTTTGATAAGGCAGAGGCCAGAAACGTGTGATTTTTGTTGTACAGAGATGATAAGCACACACAGATGCTTCCTGCTTGATACTGCCAGGGTTTGGCAGAGCCCTCAGTATCAGCAGTGAGACCCAACATGGGCAAACACTCTTTTGTCTTTGCTGGTATTTTGAGTCCTTTGATCCTCTTATTTTAAATCTGGATCCAAAAATTCCCAATTTATCTTCATTTTAGGCTCCAGCAGGAGAGAACAATCTTCTAAAATCCATGAGACTTCTCAGCAGTGATGAAACCTCGCATTTTGAAACCATTTTTTCCACCCCAGCAGCAGTCAGAGGGCAGGACTGGGGTTAAGAACAGCACTACTGCTTTTAAAGAAAAGGTGGTTCCCTGTTGGAGCAGCACAGGCTCAAAGCATGTCGACTTTTTTTACCTCCAGCCCTGCAGAGAACAGGTTCATTCCAAGCACCAGAAAAGCCTTGGGGCTCCTCTGTTCACACTTACTCTGCCATGGGCACACCAAAAATATCCACCCTCAAAAAAGGAGCGTGAACCAATGCCTTGTTGCTTTTCTACCAGGAAACCAAACATAAGAAATCAGTGCTTATATTTGCAAAGCCATTTGTTACATCAGACTCCAAGCCAGTCTCCTGCATTTATGAATTCCTTCCCCTGGCAATATTAGGGGAGCAACAGGATGAAAACTCTCTGTAGACAAACAAGCCCTGTATAATCAGGAAGTTGGTAAAACCTTGTTGTGGAACAACAGCTTAAGCTGCATAAACACTTTTACATTTCATGACTGATAAACAAAAGAGAATTTCTGGATTTGAAAAGGGAACAACTACCAGATCAAAGAGAATGGAAAATGTATTTACTGACTGCCCTTTGAAGCTTCCTGCCTGTGAGCCTGCACATACAGTCACCTCTCACAGCCGGCCAGGTGCTATTATGGACCAGGCAGCACCTCGTAAAATACAGGCTGTAAATCAAATTCTTATAAGGCTTCATACATTCCTTTATTCACAAGGGAGACTAAGAGAAGTGAACCAAACTTAAACCCATCAGCGGCAAGACCTTATTTCTAGTATAAACATCAGCGAGTGACATCATGGAGGAGAGACTTCAGCTCAAATCCAATTTACATTGTCTGATCTGCTCCAGAGACAAACGCCCCTAATCCCTGCAGGGGTAACCTCCAAGCAGTTTCCCGGGCTGGCACCTGGATTTGGAGGCCAGCCCAGCTTTGCCAGCCCCAGGAGCTGTGATACTAACCTTGCCTGGGAATGTGGGTCACACACTGCAGGTACTCTGCTCAGGGAGACCCGCAGCACCTTCCTCAAAGGAGGGAGCAGGAGGGGGTGGCTGGAAACAGCAGGGAAAAGATTTACCTGTCCACATCACTCAGCAGTGAAGAAACACAGTAAGGTAGTCTGGCAGCAGAACAGACTTTAGCAGCAGAATAGATTTGATGGAATTTTGGGATTTTTTCAGAGAATACATGATTGGTCTTCTTTTTTTTGCAAGTGTTGTGGGTTATTATAGCAAATCCAAAAGCTTAAAAACTGGGGTTTTTTTTCTGAGCTGAAAACACAACACACTCTTTATTTAAACTAACCAAAACTGTCTCTAGCTGTGGCCAGACACTTGGAAACACAGCAGTTCACACAAGTCTGCAGAGAAATTTTTTTCCCTTTGCCTGCTCAAACACTATTTCTTTTTAGCCCTGTCATACTGCTCTATCCACCAGATGGTTTGCTGGTTCCTATTCTAGCTAAGAGGGATTTAACCAGCTTGATTTAATCCTGACAGTTGTCATCGACTAAGTGTTAATGCTCTGACACTGTTTTAATCCCTGGGGATTTCTTTCCTCTCTGCCCCCACCACGCTGTGTGGAAGGGGAGGGAGGAGAAGGCTCAGGGTGTTGAGCTGACAGAACAAACACAGGTCTGTGCTCCAGTTTAGTAACAAGGCTACAGGTACCACCAGGGACTTTGGTATGCGAGATATAAAGGAACCAGGAAAGAGCTTTTGTTGTCACAGGCAAACTCAATAATGTCAGTGCTTATGGGGGAAGCAGAAGCCAATACACATGTAGAATTTGATTTGTCACTTTTTAACTTACTCGGGCTGTTTTGTGTCTTTCACGCTACCCAATTTTTTAATCTTTTTCACTTTAACGTGTTCCCTGTTTTCTGAAAACTAGAATAAAATTTTAAGTAGCTATAACACTGGGATTTTTTTCCCTTCTCGAGTTCATATTTCCTACTGTACTCCTGAGACCATGACCCCGACACACCTGCACATCCTCTGTGTGCATCGAAAACACCTCGTGGAATTTGGGTCATTAGCATATGGCTGATCTCTAGAAACTCATTATTATGCACAGGCCCAATTTACACCAACCTTTTCACCATGTCATTTGGACTCCAAGTGCACCACTGACAGACTCTCACCCTTCACCTGCCACGGTCCCTCAGGAAGGCACAGGTTACTGGGTGATCCCAGGAATTACAGGGATCACCTGGCATTTAGACATTTGGCACCCTGCAAAGGATGGTCACTTGTTTAGCAACACAAGCAAATATTCAGGGGGAAAAAATTAATAAAATTAGATTTCAAGAAGTCTCTCTGCTAATGATGGAGCCCCTCTATGGCAAACCAGAGCACACAATTTCTGTACAGGCAGCAAACTGGGAAGCAGGATAGTTATTCATGAAGAATGTTCCTGCTGTCCTTGCAGGACAGCCACACATAACAGAAATTATTTGGACTTTTATATCAGAAGTGTTTCCCAGAGGAGTGACTTAAAAACATGTAGCATCAGGTTTGTTTAATTGTGACAAAATCTTTTTAGCAAAGCAGAGTCTGCCATCCCCCGCCTTGAAAGCAGTTGTATTTGAATTTTTTTTGAAAAAGATTTAATTGAGAGGCTTATAAATTGTCTCAACAGCAACCAGACAGCCCTCACCAAGATACCTTCAGTAAACTAAGCATGAAGCAATTCAGCAGAACTTAGACCATGATCTCACACCCCACGAACTTAATAACCATTCACACGTATGAAATTAATACTTTTAGATGTTTGCAGGATGAAGCTTCTAAATAAACATTTCTAGGTACTGAATGAGCCATTTCAAAAGAAAATATGAGCCTTCTCTGGTTATGATTGGGATCCTAAAAGAGTCCATCATAGTTCCAATTTTATCTTTTCTGTCAGGTGGTTTTTTGCTTTTTGCATTAGCATTTTACAGAGTATAACCAGTGCTTCTACAATAGAAGTGCATATTTATTCTGCTTTCCTGTAATGCTTTTAAGGAGTAGCAAAGGAATTTTTGCCCAGGTTTTCTAACTACCCTTCAAGTAGCAACAGGTCATGCAGGACTTCTGCCCAAAAGAGAAGCAGGCAAAACCACATTGCTGTAATGGGAACCTTAGCAAGACTGCAGCTGGCAGGAGCAGCTTTCAGTGTTGCGGCTTAGGTTATATTTATTTTTCTCTGTGTATGTAATTTCCCAAGTGCTCTACTCTCCCTCCACATGTTTATACACTTTGTGTATTCCCTTTTTCCTTTATGCCTTACTGGACCACTTTTGCTCCCCACTGCACACCTGGACTCCAACCTCTCATTCCTTGAACAAAGGAGAAGATGAACAAACACAACTTTTCAATCCACCCCTGTGAATTATGGTTCTGGATTTTCTGCAACATAGTTAATTTTAAGCAAACTCTTGAGCAGGAATACTGGAAGATAAAAAGATATGCAAAACGCAATTAGAAATGGGTGGAATGTTTAGTGTGCTGGGACAGCTTTTATTATACATTTTCACATAGCATGGAAGTTTGTCCTGGACTTTTAACTCAGGCTGACTTTCTTCCCTCATGTTGCTCTATTCCAAATAATCATAGAATCATGGAACCATAGAACAGTTTGGGTTGGAAGGGACCTCAAAGCCCACCCAGTGCCACCCCTGCCATGGGCAGGGACACCTCCCACCAGCCCAGGTTGCTCCAAGCCCCGTCCAACCTGGCCTTGGACACTTCCAGGGATCCAGGGGCAGCCACAGCTTCTCTGGGATTCGACCTGTGCCAGTACCTCACTGTGATACATAATTATATATACTATTGAATACACATTATAAATATATATATAAATGTATATAGAGTTGCAAGGGGCCCAGCCCAGCCAAGCAGAGCTGATGAGTGCCCTTCAGTGCCTGGGTGGGCCCAGTTCAAGCTGATTTCCTCTGCAGTGCCTGCAGGAGACACACAAGCAGCTGAGCTGCCACCACTACCCTTCCTCTCGTTTTACTCACCCCTTTTCCCCAAAGCTGAAAGTATAAATTGAAGCATTGAAAGGGAAATCAGGGTCTCTTCCTGCCCTCCAGTTCTCCACACACAGTGCCCACTGCCACAGAGCAGGGATGGACATTGCAGCACGGCCTCTTTACCCTCACCTGCAGTGAGAAACGTGGTTTGACTCAAGCTACTGCAGCTCTTGTAAAAAGAAACAAACAGAACCAAAACCAAACCATGCAATGACAAGGATTAATTCAACAAGAATGCAACCCAGGCTTGCTTTGGGTGGGGGAGTGCCAGAAGCCCCACAGAGACCCCTCGCCAGGCCAAACCCCCTCCATCACTCAGTGAGGTGCCCTGCAGGTCACCTGAGATGGGCTGTGCCTGGGGCACCAGCCAGACACTGCGGCCCGAGGGAGGATGGAGACAAACTTTATGTTTCAAGGCGGACCTTTCTAACCCAAATCTGTTCCAACCTGCAGACAATTCCCTTTGGGAGCACTGCCCGTTCTGTCCCACCACCCCTGGGAACAGCATCCCCCAGAGCAGGAGGAGGAGGAGGAGGAGGAGGAGGAGGAGGAGGAAGGACCCCTGCCCTGCCTCAGGGAGCCACACACAGGTGTCCATTCCTGAACAGCTTGAAAACACAGAGGTTCCACTCAGACAGACATAGGTGAGGGTGAGAGTGTCACAGATCCTCACTGTCCCTCCTGCCACTGGATTCCCCCCCTGTCCATTAAGTACTGCAAGACTATAACAAAATCAAACAGCAGCACATAATCACACTGCAAATAATCACAAGAATTGGTGCTCCAGAAGGTCTTTCATCATTTCTGCCTGAAGCCCTTTTCAGAGGTCCTCAGCCAGCCAAAAATCAAATCGCAGGTAAACTAAAATGTGTAGTTATTCAGTATCCCACTGCAGAAAGCCAGTGTGAGTCTTCATGGCAATAGCTGTGCCTGATGAAAGTGTTGACCTACTGATTGATGTATGGGGATCTAACATTTAGGATTGCTTCAAGGTGGTGATGGGAATACCATTCCTGTTTAGGAGGATTATCCTTTCCTGGAAAGGTCCCATCTCCTCAAACTGAGTTCCTAAGCCTTGCCCCTCATTGCTATGCTCCAGAGGTGACTTTGGTTTCATACAGTGCATTTGCTTGCAAATGCTTTCAAACTTCTGGCCATGATTCTTATCCCCTAAGCCTGCTAATTAAAAAAAAATCTACTCATTGCAGCATTATTTTGCATGATGTCAGTAATTATCTCTGCTCTCACTCAGGACAACATCTTGTGCAAACCTGTATTCCACAGTTAGTGAGATAGTACTCCTGGACAAAAAAAGAGAGACAGAAATTCTTTTACTCACATCCTGCACTGAATTTAAGCCCTGACATGTACACCTGCTTATGCTAAATACCTTTGATTATTGTCTTTTCTTCCAAGTAATATAAATATGTATTATTTTAACCAAACACAAAGGTCTGGTTAGAACATGTAGTAACTAAGACTCTTGATCTTGTTGTAACCCGTAACCATCACCCTCCTTTCCAACAGTCAGCTTTCATGTTTGCTTTGACGAATATTTTCTCTTCTGCTCACTAGTTAAAATAGAAAGAGAGTTCACCTGTACTAGTGGGGCGTGTTGCCCTACACACTGCCCCATCCTCTGTGGTTGGGGGACAGGACAGGGACACAGGAACACACATCTGGATTGGACTGCAAAGATCCTCCCTCGTGCTGCAGCCTCCCCACTCAGGCTGCCTTTGACACAAAGGAGGAGGGGAGACTTCCCAGTGCAGTTTCCTTCCCTGCAGAGAGGCCAAGGATAAAGCAAAAAGCTGCAGCGGAGCTATTCCTGCACTGATGGGAGTTAAAGCTGTTCCTCTCAGCTGTCCCTCACAGGAGAAAGCTTTGGAGAAGAGAAGAGAAGAGAAGAGAAGAGAAGAGAAGAGAAGAGAAGAGAAGAGAAGAGAAGAGAAGAGAAGAGAAGAGGAGAGCTGGTGCCTTCTCCATTAGAACCACCAGCCTGATCTTTACATATTGAGTTCATGAACGCCAGCAAAAAGGAAACAGGAATTCTGTACTCAATATAGAAACCCGTCTGCCTGGAAAATCCCTGTGCCTGGAGTAGCTGGCAGAGCTCCAGGACAGCACAGCACACCATCCCCTTCCGTTCAAAAAAATCCAGTGGACTCAGCAAACACCATTTGATTTAAACACTTTCTCAGACCTCTCTTCCTTCTTGCTCCACTAAGGCTTGAAATAGTGTCACAACCTTAGTGCCTTTTCAGGCTGGCGAGTCCCACATGGCTCTGGACTAACCAGCTACTCACAGCTACCTAAAGCCCTCTTTAGAGGGCCCCACCCAAAAGAAATCACAGGTAAATTAAAATCTATGGTTATTCTATGGTTATTCACCACTGCAGGTGCTAATAAGGAATCACACCTTTAATCCAGTGAAATGTGCTGTAATTTAACTGTGCCAGATACCTTGTTTTGTCAAGTCAACTAACAAGAGGCTTCTCTGCCATGGCTTTATTTCAGGAATAAAGCTCTGCTTTCAAAGGAAATAGCTTTAGGCTGTGTCACATGTTCTACCTCCATATGGTGAACAGTTATAAAACCCTTTTCTTAAACTTATCCAGGAAAACTCTGAGTTGCTGTCAAGGCTGACATAACAGTCTGCTTTATCTCCTTAGTGGATGAACAGACCAAAATAGCCTTTTTCTCCCAGAATGCTAACACAGTTCTTTTTCTGTATAGAAGCCCATGGATTTATTGCAAATCTACCAATAAAACTAGCACTAGGATAACTTCTGCAGACTACTTAGGGATGTTTTTCCCCCTTTAGAAAATCTGAATACACTCCTAGCATTTCTCATTTTACATCTTTTCAGAAGTTCCTTTAGGAAAAGTGCATTTCATAATTTGACAAACATCTCAGCAAGCACACATGAACTGAGCAATGCTAATTCATGTGTTTGGGCTGAATCTGGCAGCTGGAGAATCCCAGAATACCAGAATGGTTTGGGTTGGAAAGGACCTTAAAGTTCACAACACTCCACCCCTAGACCAGGTGAAATTAAATAGATGCCTTAACTTATCAAACATCCATCTAATTCTATGGTGCCAGGTGAATTCCCAGCTTTGCTGACAGTGGCAATGTCCAACCCTACCTACCCAGGTCTCATCTGGTGACCAGTTTTGGGGAGGCTGCATACCTCTGGCAGTCACATGTGCTCTGCTGTCTCCCAAACACCTTCCTGGCCTTTATGGGTTTGCCCGAAGCACTAGGAATTCTTCCTTATAGACACATGCTCTGCATACTGTTAGTGGCTGATGGTATGCCAGCCCCCTTCTCCTCACCAACTTCCACTTCTCCAAACAAACCTGTATGCAAATCTTTTTTAGTAAATGGAAAATAACCTCAAGGGTCTTTTCCAACCTAAATGATTCTATGAAAAAAGGGGGAAAAATTATTTAGGGTAAATATTCAGCAGGTTTTTTTCTACTTCTTAATGTCTTCTTTCTCTCTGCTGTAGTTACTGGCACATGCTAACTGCTTGCAGATTCAAGTTCAAAATCTGATGTAATTCAACAACAATAGACCACACTTTTCTAAGATTTCTAAGAAAGGTGTGGTCTAGAAAGTCTCTAAGGTGTGGTAATTATTACTGTGCCTTGTGCTTGGAGGGGTGGGGAAAGGGGTGAACACAGCTGGATTGGGAGCTGCTATTATATAATGCACCCAGCTTGTGCTCCACTTATCCACTAATGCAATTGTTTTTTTGTTTTCTTAAAGCTCTTCTGACCAAGCTTTTTTTTCTGCTGTTACATCGACATAGGTTTTAAACATGAGAATTTTCCTTTAACGCTGTTCAGCAACTGGTTTCCATTTCGTAGTAATTAGTTAATGCTGAACCAGATAAGCCAGAGCTTGAGCAGAACAAAAGTGAGAGAACCCTTGGGTGAAGCCAGAGGGAAGGGGGACTGTGTCTTGTATTCTATCTCAGTGACTTGTCTGTGGTGCTCCTTCGGTTTGGAGTTTGTATGTGGGCTTTAGGGCTTGTATTTTTTTTTTTCCAAATAACTTAATTTTCCTTAAATACAGAGCATCATGCAATGATGTCACATTTGCAGGCAGCTGTGCTGGCCATCACCTCTGCATGCTCAAACCAGTTGTGAGCCTGCACAGAAAACCAGACATCTGAAGGAGATGGGAATCCAGGAGGAGCTGGGGTGGCTGTTTGCTGTCAGATCTGGTATGGCAACACTTGCAAACTCCTTTATTACTCACACCCTGACTGACTACAAATCACTTGTAATTGGGATAATTATACTGCTGTTCAGCTCTGATATTTTGCTTCTAACGCTCCTGTGTCTTGCTCACCCACATTTACTAAGATTACACTGCTTTTTAGGAAGGGCAGTTAAAAACCCACCACAGAACTGAAACTTGAGGCATCCAGGAAAGTGCAAGATGTTCCCTTCCCTAAAAACATGAAGCAGAATAGAAATGAAGAACAGATCTGGCAGCACAGTTTGCATTTCCCATTCTTATTTGCAGTGTCTGGAGATTGCAAGGGAAAATAAGCTGCTCTAAGACCTCTTCTCATTGCTCCTGAACAATCTGGTTGGTCCATGTGTCCAAACCTCTCATCACTCAGCCAGACACTCCTACTGTTTTCACCTCCTTGCTTTGTTTATCCCTCATAGTATGATTGAGTGCATTTCTCCCTCACCATGCAAGTAGGTGTTATGGTTTATACTTTGTTTTCTTAAATAGCCTCCTACAACAGACTCCTTCCTCTTCAAAACACAATCTCCTCCATGCTTCTGTGTTTTCATAGGCACCAGCTGAGGTACCATTCACACCGTCATTGCTCTAACCCCTGAAGTCTAATCCCAACACAAAAAAGGCATGGACCCATTGGATCAAGGCCAGAGGAAGCCATGGAAATGCTCCAGGGGATGGAGCCCCTCTACTCTGGAGTCAGGCTGGGAGAGTTGAAGGGGTTCACCTGGAGAAGGGAAGGATCCAGCGAGACCTGAGAGCCCCTTCCAGTGCCTAAAGGGGCTCCAGGAGAGCTGGAGAGGGATTTGGGACAAGGGATGGAGGGACAGGACAAGAGGAATGACTTCCCACTGCCAAAGGGCAGAGATAGATGGGATATTGGGAAGGAATCCTTCCCTGGGAGGGTGGGCAGGACCTGGCATAGGGTGCCCAGAGAAGCTGTGGCTGCCCCTGGATGCCTGGAAGTGTCCAAGGCCAGGCTGGACAGAGCTTGGAGCCACCTGGGCTGGTGGAAGGTGTCCCTGCCCATGGCAAGGGGTGGCACTGGGTGGGCTTCAATATTCCTTGCAACCCAAATGAGTGTGGGATTCTGTGAGGCAGCCTGGCTAGAAGTGGGCAGGACTTGGTCAGGGCTCACTGAGAGCTGTCTGTCGGCCACAGCATTTATGTGAGGAGCTGGTTGAGTGGCTGTGAGGAGAGAGTAAGAGTTCAGCCTTCAAACCTCTTCAATCCTTGTTTGTTCTCCTAAAGCATTTGGGAGGAGAAATCCTTGTCCATCTGGAATAGAGTGGAAATCACATTTCCACCTGACCAACCCAAATCGTATGTTTTTTAGTCCGTGTCAACCTGAGTGTGAACCAACAACTTTATAGATGAAAATAATAAAATGTCACTCTTCAAACAAATGGTTCTTTACCATGGAATGTTACACAGAATGACATACTTTTGTTGTGCACGTGTCTGCCCACAGCAACTTCAGGTTGTAAGCACCAGTGCTGATCGGGGATTTTACTGGTTTACAAGTCAAAATGACAGAAATCCTCCATTGATACAGCACAAAAAATGTATAAAACAGCTAAAAATCATGTACCTTTGTAGGTGAAAAAAAGTATCACGTTACTTCAGTAAAGAAAAAAAAAATCACTTCCTTGCCAGGTAGTGCTGGAATAAAGGAGAGTAAATAGAGGAGGACTGGTGCACTGTTCTTACTCTTGGATACACACTTCTCAGTTAGATGTGCTACTCCCAAACACATGGATTTACATCACGCTTTACATTACATATTAACTATACTAGGAGTGAAAACATTCCAAAAACTTTGTCACTAGGTAAATATCTTTAAGCTAAACATTCAAGTTAAATTTCAAACCCTTTTGCTCAGTTCATCACATCCCATTGGGCAATGTTTTTGTGTTAAACATCTTTCTGAAATGGTTTTGCTTGGCTTCATTACTCCTAAACAATCTCTAGAGGAAGTTCACAGGATAAGGACTTATCACGTCTTTCCAAATACAAATGCCTCTCTTAACTCTGCTGTCACAACAGTCACAAGGTCTCCCAGCTCAGTCAGTGCATGTGGTCAGAAACAAGAAAAATATTGTACTTAACGTCTTCAGAGCTTATAAACACAAGCACCAAGAGTCAAAGCTGATCACAGGCTGTCCAAATTCAGAGCCTGCCTAGAAAGGTCTGCTCTGCCACAGGTAAGTGCAGAGACCTTGTGGGAAACCTTTTATTTCCCTGCCCTTCATCTTCAGGTGAAGCCTCTTAACCTTCTTTATAAGAGGCCACTTTATAATCTTGGGTATCAAATACTTTGAGGTTTACTCAGAGTTTGCTGTTTTGTAACAAAACCCCCTCAAAAGCATTCAAGGAATGAAAAGAGAATTCTTTTTCTCTGACTGAAAGACCCAGTAAGTTTATATTGTTTCCTCAATATAAGACAGGTTCTACTCAACCGAAACTTTTGTAACCCATCCTACATTCATGGTCTTTGTCCTGGAATCTGACCCCTTCAGCCTATCACAGATCTGTTTTTACAACATACAATGCCATTAATAATTAGATATCTCAGTTCTGTGACCGTGAGAACTAAATTATACGTACCACATAACATCCTGCTTGCCTCAGAAATCTTTTCATCTCTTTGTTAGTTATCTCTTCATCACTGTCATTATAAAAATGGATACGGATTTGAAAATGGGTCATGCAAAAAAACCTAAAAAACCTTGCAGAAATGATGCCCCAAGACATAATCAGAACCCTTAAGTCTCTATATTTTAATGGGTTCAGTGGAGCTATAGTGACTTCAGTAATTATTTTTATGGCAGTCAGTGATCAGAAAATACTTCTGCATATTGAGCAATGCTTCAGTGTGTTTTTCACACACTAGAATAGTTTATTTTTCAATTGATACATGTGAGTTTGGTCTCAGGAGGTTAGTGGCATTTTCACATATTCTTATAAGCTCTAACTTACGTAAATGTAGTGTCATGAATGATTGTCATCACCCAAGAGAGATGTAAAGCCTACCAAGTTCTTTTTTAAAAATTAATAACTCTTATCTCACACCAGGGATTTCTTGGTTTTAAGTGTCTCCAATTAATTACTTCTGCCTCATAGATCTATAAACTATCCAATATTTCCTGGAGAGACGTAGGGGCAGAATTCTCCCAGACAAGCACATCCAGAAAACACCACTTGCTCAGTACAGATAAAGCTTCCCACTGGCTGTGCTAACAGCTAATGTTTCTTACATCTTCAACAGCTACAGTCTTGAAAATATTTATAACCTTTTTATCTTCCATTTCCCCCTCCCCATTTTCCATGGTGTCATATGAGATCTGACTGTGTATCATTAACTTTTTGAAAAGTCCTGGATATCATTTGGAGCCAGGCTGTTTTCACATGAAATCATTTAAAAGGATTTTAAATAAGAAGCTCTTACTCATTTACTAAATCTGGTTCGTGTTACTTCACCTTTCAAACTGCCCCAAGGCATGACTCCTGAAAATTTACAATGTATATGCTATGAGGTGATACTTAGTTTGGTTTATCCTATGCAAGTCTGATCAGTTCCCATAGAAATAAATTAAAAACATTGTGTTGACCTAATGAAAGTTAGATTTGACCCTAAAAGGGTAGGACTCGGCTCATATGAAGAGAGAGAATATGGTATTTAAAGTGAGAATGACAACTCAGGAATCTCTTGTTAGAGAGAATGAGAGAGATAAGGACATAATTCTGGTGAAGTCAGCGGAGATAAACTGATAAAACTGCTTTTGGATGAATTCTGACAAATGATGCAAAGCCAGAGTAGCTGTTACAGCCTCAAGTGAAAATCAAGACACAGAACAAAGATGTTTCACATGATAAAGATGCTACTGCCTTTATGAGCTTAAGGACATAAATTCAGCTCAGCACTTTCATTGCTTTCCTTTTCTCCTTGTATTTATGATCTCCTTGGATCTCTTCCCCTTGATTTCTTCACAGTCCATGTTGCACTCCCTGCTCAGGGACTTCAGGAGCTGCTATGGATCCTGCCTGCAGTGTTTGTGCCAGTACCTGTGGAGCACT
Source organism: Campylorhamphus procurvoides (assembly GCA_013396655.1). Taxonomy (NCBI): domain Eukaryota; kingdom Metazoa; phylum Chordata; class Aves; order Passeriformes; family Dendrocolaptidae; genus Campylorhamphus; species Campylorhamphus procurvoides. Next base: position 594,751 of record WBMV01006090.1, read on the forward strand.
GCAGCAGGGCTGTCACCTGCATTTTAAACTCATGTGCCACAGCTTTCCTATTCTGCAGACAGTGCTTCATGTAGGAATAAAGTTCCCTGGAAAACCCCCTTGCCCACCTCAGTAGATGTCCAGAGGTCTTCCTGTGCTCTGCATACAGTCTTCCTGGAATTTCTGACATGTTTTTGGTCCCCTGGATCTTTCAGAGGGAAGAATAGCAGTTGTAAAAATGGAATTATTCTGTGTGCATTTTGGGGTTCCTGAACCAGCTCTGAAACCCTTTCTGGAGCTTCCACACAGCACAGACCAGGCTGAAGCTGTTCCCACGTGGTGAGTGTGAAATGAAGGCAGCCCATTTGTTCCCCCCTCATGTAAAACTCTGCACCACTGATCTCTAGTAGGATAGTTACTGTGCATCCACATCAACCCTGCAACAAAGCTGGGCCTTCGAATGTGCACAATTATCACCAGTGAAATGGTGAAGCAGCATCTATTAAAGCTTCAAATTCTTTTATACTTCAAAAAGACAGAGTAAACTTCTACAGAATCTGGACTTTTGGTAAGTCGTAGAATCATCAGGTGGTTTGGGTGGGAAGGGACCTTGAAGTCTATCTCATTCCACCTTCCACTAGCCCAGGTTGCTCAAAGGCCCATCCTTCTCAGCCTAGAACAGTCCCAAGGATGGGGCAGCCACAGCTTCTCTGGGCAATCTGTAACCATGCTTACAGACTAGCTGCCTTCACTAAGGAAAATAAAGTTGCTGAGCCTACAGGTAGATTAAATGTTTTCCTAGTTTATATGGTTTTGCAAGTGAAAAGTGTATGGGATGTTAAGCCCAGCTGCTTTTTGGCAGAACAGTTCCCGTAATTGTAAGTCGAATAATAAGTCAAAGACAGAAAAAAAAATCCCATGTTCATTTCAAATCTGAGGTTCTTCATTAAAACATAAAATATATTCAGCATGGAATATAAATATCAATTTAAGAAGAAAGGGCAAATGAGGCACTATTAGTAAAGACAGTGAATAAGGAAACTTAACGGAGATGGATTTGATTAATGCATTAGGAATGACAAAATAACCCAGGTAATGTTTACTTTCCCAGCATTAAGTAACCGTAATTACATTCTACTTCTCTAATAGATGTTTGCCACAGGGCATCTATCCACTGTGTTGAACTGCAAACTTATGTATTTCTTTATGTAAGTCTCAATATCAGAAGTGTATTTTAAAAAGCAGCACTAAGGTTATGTAATGTCCTGTATTTAGGGGCGCTGCCCAGCCCACTGGAGCTGGATGGAGTGTCCCACAGCATGCCCAGCACCACACTGAGCCTTGTCAGTGTGAGCTGTTTCATCCTGGGCAGTGTGCCTGCTCTCTGCTCTGTCTGCCATCCACCAAAATAGTGCTTTTGCCACTTTCCTGTAGGTGAAAAAGTGAATACCAAAATTATGACTCAAGATCTCTACCAGGTTTTACAGCTCTACATATTCATATATCTATATATATTTATATATACACATTTTTACAAGGCAATGCAGCGATAGGATGAGGGGTAATGACTGTAAACTGAAAAAGGGTGGATTTAGGTTGGATATTAGGAAGGAATCCTTCCCTGTGAGGGTGAGCAGGCCCTGGCACAGGGTGCCCAGAGAAGCTGTGGCTGCCCCTGGATCCCTGGAAGTGTCCAAGGCTGGGTTGGACGGGGCTTGGAGCCACCTGGGCTGGTGGAAGGTGTCCCTGCCCATGCAGGGGGTGGCACTGGATGATCCTTTATGTCCCTTCATGCCCAAACCGTTCTATGAATCTGTGACATGCCTGGCAGGTTGTGGAAAGCAGCAGTGACCAGGAAAGATCTGCAGCTGCCCAAACCGTGTCAGCCCAGTCTCAACTATCTATACCTGAAGCAAAGGCAAGTTGCTCTGAGTTCTCCCCCTCGCATAAGGCTGGTAATGAATCTCCTGCCCGTGTGTGCAGCCAAGAGCCCCACTGGTGCTGCCCAGCTGTGCCATGTCCCTTGCCCTTCCCAGGACAAGGTGTCCAGCCCAACACCGCTGGCTGTGCAGCTCCCCTCCTCTGCCATTGCCCTTCAGCAGGGCCTGCCTGAGCACCTTAACCCCCAGCAAACTGCTAAAGAGGGACAAGGTAAGCATTAACCTGAAACATCTGAAACCGAAGTCCCATATTTGTAAATTCTCCATCTACTTTGCTCAATGAAAATGATTTGTGGGGAGAAAGAGATAATGGCTGTTTATGAAGGTGGCAGTATTTGTTATTGCTGTGAAATAAGAGCAAATTTTGAAAGAAGTGAAATTCTCTAAATTATCAGAGAGGTGGCTGAACCCCACAGTGGTGGCATTTCAAACTATAAATATTGGAATGAAGCAAACAAGTGAATAATCTCTTTCCACAAAGCCCTGCTCATAATAGCTGATATTTTCAGGCTCTCTTTCAGTGCCTTGCTGTATGTTAAATACTATTTCCACACTAAAATATAAATTTCAACTTTGAAATGTTACAGAAATAGCTCCTCACTACCTTGAGGAAAGATGTCACTGTCAAACAAACTCACCAGCATAAACCAGCTTGTCTTCTGGTATGGATGGCCTACAGAGAAATAAGATACCTGTGCAAGGACAAACAGAATTAGAGTAGGGTATTATAGTACCCTTCTGGAGGAATCTGCATGGATTATTACTATAAATTATATTTTGTCTTTGTTGTGCTGAGCCCACCAACAGCTGTGCATCCAGCTTTGGGCAGGGACTGTCTCAGATTTATTAATAAGAAGTACTTTTAATATTTACTCTGCTACAACCAAAGGCAGTTTTGCATTTCAAAGGGATTCATTGTATTTATGCCCTCATTAAACAGCCTGTTTTTCAGCTGAAGACAGGTTTTGTACAGTGAGGTATTAATGCTTAAACCCAACATCATCTTATGTTGAGGATGTTAGCTACTGATTAGACCAGGGATCCACCTCAACTGGGCAAGTTACTTCCCACCTCTCTGAGATGTTGGCACTCACGAGATGAGATTGGTATCTGCCTCCTCTGGGCAAGGGTTATTAGCTCTTCATGAAGTTTAAATGAAGGAGATTGATCCTTTGATGTGAGAAAGATCTTCTTTCTCCCAACTTAGCATAAAGTCCATGTATCACAGCCTGAACCTGAGGTAGCTGGGCTTTGCTCTATTGACCCACTGAGTCACTGAGGCATTGAGGTAAAATAAGCAGCACATAGGTGAGCGTTTAAACATCAAAACCTCCACTTGAAAGGGGAAGCTGATCCAGGTTAAGCAGCTCCCACAAAGTTTAGCTTTCAGGCTGGATAATGCACCTCACCTGCGACACAGACCAGCTCAGTCTGAGTTTGGCTGTCATGGATAACTCTGCTTGGTCTGTCACCAGCCTGAAGGTGAAGGTCCTGCTACTGTGGCACTTTTAGGGCTTAATAGAATGTTTTATTTTTATATTTATTCTCAGGAAGTATTTGCACAAGAGTTCATGAGCACAAGGAATGACTGGCCATGGCACTCAGTGCTCTGGTCAGACTGACAGGGTGGGGGTCAGTCACAGGGTGGACTCGATGGTCTTGGAGGCCTTTTCCAGTCTTAATGACTCTGTGATTCCATGTTGTTTCCCGCAAAGGAGGTGTGTTTGTTTCTTCTCACATTGCTTTAGGAGTTTCAGACTTTGTCCAGCTCAACAGCTTTATCTGAAGTACATTGCTGAACCCAAGCTCAAACTGAAAAAGCTAATTGCTAAGAGACTTCATATACACAGAGCTGTTAATTGCAATTTAGAATCATACAAGAGAAGGCTGGCAGATCAGGTCTCCATCCACTCACATGGGCTGAGGTTGTAAACTTTATTTCCCACCACATGACTTACCTGTGTATTCCATGGTAGTCAGCCTTGAAAGCCACCAGTTATAATCTACAAGCCCCATTAAATTCTCATACACATTCAGCTTTGGTGGTGATTTCCTGGATGCCCTGTACGTGATGTTCTCTTTCATCCAGGAGTAATTTCCCTTGATAAACATCGATGAAAATGCCACCACAGTCAATTGATACCATTTCCTCTTTCCATTCCGAGAGCAGTTACTCGTGGCTTTGCTCTGTTTGGGACACACCAAGGATCAGTTGTCTTAGAGAAGGACTGACTCTTCCTGAGTGACTTCAACATCTTCCCATGGGCACCAGGGTGACAGCCTCCTCCAGCCACCCAGGAGTCTTTTGCCAGCTGTTTCCAGACTCAAGGACAGCATGGATCTCATGATGGAAAACCTTATGAAAGTGAAATCTGTAGTCACTGTCAGCAATGCAGAAAACCTCCTTCCCCTTCACACAACTCTGCAATTTCCCCCAGAGATATGCTTTCCAGAGAACAGATACTTCTGGTTTAACCACAATTATTTTTAACAGGTACTTTTCAGAGGTTTATTTAAGAGCAGTGGTATTGCATTGTCATGAAGTTTGGCAGTGTTCCATGTCTCCTAAGCAGAATTGATAGCACTGATCTGTCTCTAATCAAAATCCAGCCAATATTTAGTGACAAAATCACCTTCAATTGCTTAAAAATAACAGCACCAATTCCTCGAAGTTTTTACAACACTTGATATTGAGATTTCAAAATAGGAAGACATAGAGAAAATATAAATGTATTTTTGTATTGCTTAGGTTTGTTTATGATGGCATTATGTATACAGAATGCTTTCTGCAGACCTGCCTCTGGCTTACATATCATTTCCTTGTTCAAAGCCCTCCAAAGATTAGTGAGTGTGTCAACATGGGTTTGTGTGAGAGCAGCCCTCTGGGCCAAAATGTGACACTTGCAAGGCTGGAAGTACTACAGTAAAAATGCCTTAAACATATGAGTGTGTCACTTTGTTCTTAGTGTAAGTCAAAAAGCATCATCATTATATTAAGAACTTCAAATATTTTCTGTTCCCTTCTGCTTTACAGGAAAATTCTCACTGTGCTTGTAAAGATGCAGCAATTTTCAAAAGCTTCTCTGCAAATTTCCCATTTTGTTCCCATCCATTTGCCAAGTACCATTCCTGTTTTCCTTTTGGTTTTTTGCTGTAGCTGGAGGAGGCAACACACTTGCCTTTAGTTGCATTGGACAGAAGTACCTGCCAGGGAAGGGGCAGAGTCAAAGAGCATGAGGAAAATATGAGGATTCAGTTATCTGACCTCATGTTCCAGCTCACCAATGGCTGCAGGGCCAGCTCTGCTGACCTCCTCCTGCTGCAGGGATTAGGATGTCTGGGCACTTGCACCACTGTGCCCATCATTTGTAGGTTACCCTGGATCAAACCATGAGGGACATCGGCACTGAGGTATATTCAAAAGGTAAAAAGAGACAATTTCCCTTTTATTTTTTGTTACTGGAATTATATAGCAAATTAATCCATTCTGCATTCTTCTCTGTGAGGGTGGGCAGGCCCTGGCACAGGGTGCCCAGAGAAGATGGGGCTGCCCCTGGATCCCTGGAAGTGTCCAAGAACAGGTTGGATGCAGCTTGAGGCAACCTGGGCTAGTGGAAGGTGTCCCTGCCCATGGCAGGGGTGGGACTGAATGAGTTTTAAGGTCCCTTCCAACCCAAACTATTCTGGGATTCTATGATTGGATTTTCCCAGCAAGGCCACAATTTTAGCTATCCAAAGGTGATTTCTTTACCATCAAATCCTCAATACCAGGTGTTTGGAAGTATCTAAGCCTCAAAGAAAAGGAAAATCTTCAGGTGCTTTTGAAAGTACAAGCAGGGCTCTGTATTTTTCCCATGTTACCCAGCAGCTTGTTCTGTTGGAAAATACACAAAGGTCAGTCTCTCTGCTCTAAAATCTCTAGATCAGGAGATGAAAACAGTGGGGCTTGCCTATCTTGTTCATCCTTTGGGGAGAATCTATGCTACTTTACATGCCTATTGGGCCATGATTATGTGTATTGCACCTGAAAACTATAGAGAGATGCATACAGAGACATCAGTCCACCCTACAGCCAGACTGGGAGGTGAGTTAGATGCCTAATGGGATTTTCAAAAGTACCTTAATAGATTAAGCATCCAGTTGCCCTGAGATTTAGGAATGTCATATTCTTTCCCCTCGATTTTCCATTGAAAATGCAGTGTCTGGGGGCCAGCTGCATTTCTGGGGATACAGAGATCTCTGGAAATTGGACTTTTAGCAATCTGCCAGGCAGCACATGGTGTCAGTGAGCAAATGCAAGAGCTCTGTAGGCTGGGGCTCTCTTTTTGAAGCTCATCCTTGGGCATTAATGACATTTCAGTGCATGTGAATGTCTGGCTGACATGACCAAAAATACCTGTAAATAAAGATATCCAAAGTAACTCCTTGGTCTCTTCATTTCACATTATGTTTTATAGAAGAAATAACAGATATTTGTAATTATTACTCATGAAGGGAGAATTGAAAATTTTAAATCCACTTTAAACACTGCCTTTAAAAGACTGAATTATTTTTATCTCATCTGGTGGTCTTATTTATTTCCTATTAATGGCTGTAAACTTCATACTTATTTCCTATTTCTTTCTCTTTTAAATCCCTCCTTTAAAGCTCCGTGTCCTACACTCCCTCTTATTTTTCATGGAAATGTCCACCATTAATTAAAAGGAGCAGACAAAGAGTAAAGGCTACTTTATTTAACTTGGCCTCTGACTGGGCCTACATATTTGTTTATGATTTGCAAGGTCCCTGCTTTTATCCAGGCAGAAAATAAATGCTAAGCAGCAGCTTTGCTTTACAAAAGGCAGAGCCAGGGCCTGATCCTGCCCTGCCTTGTGCAGGTGGTTACTCACAGGGTTATCCCTAAGGAAGGTGACTTGGACACACCTCCCACCTAGCACTGGTACATGTCTCTGTGTAACTCACAGAGTTGGTTTGGGCTGCGATAGACTTTTGACACATGGGTATATCTCTGTGTGTGTATATATATATATATATAAAAAGATATAAATTATATTTGTGTTGTTGCATACATTTCTGGGTGTATTGGTATAAATTGACTTAAAATCTAGCATCTGTCCTTTTCAATATATTAATTTTCCAAAACTGTGCAGGTGGTGTGAAGCTGGTCCACTGATTTTTACCCTGGAAAAATCCATCATAAAAGCCTTTTATCAGGCTTTTGACTTTCTGGCCAAACCAGAGAGGTTCATAATATGTACAAGAACTGTCAAGTCATGCCTCCGCCTTTCTTGCATTGCCATGCCTCTGCCATTATTTTTTAGTCAAAATAACTCATTTATTGAAATTTATGCAAGTGTGTGAGATGAATGAAGCTATAATAATATTGGAGATTTCACTCACTAGCCCTGCCCTGATTTTTTACACTTGACCTTGGACACAGCAGCCAGGAGGATGCATGCTGACCTCTCAGCTCACAAACCAGATCGAAAGCCTTGGAGGAGATGAGTGCAAATATATAGATTTCATATATTTATCATATAAATATAATATATGTGAACATCATATAATTGGTGATGTCACTCAGCAAATCCATTCTAAACTGCTCTAGAGCCACCACTCCCACATATACCTAGAACTTAGAATCACCAAGGCTGGAAAATCCCCCTGAGATGAGCAAGTCCAACACTGTCCCAGCACTGCTGGCCCATCAGTAACCCATTCCCACAAGCACCACATCCACATGTTTTCTGAACACTTCCAGGGCTGGTGACTGCACCACTTCCCTGGGTAGCCTGTCCCCATAACCATGATGAGATTTTTCCTAAACTGGTGTGCTGTTAATCTTCAGAGTGCATTATACAAGTTACCTGATTCCCAGGATTGCTCTTGAGAGAGGAGCTGAGTACCTGGGTGCTGCAACCACACCTGGGGAGCCACTCAAAGTGCTGCAATGTCTTCTTTAAACCTGCAAGACACAGCTGGATTGAGGAGAAATGTCATGAATTCCTCACTTCATACACCTGGCAGCAAATAGGATGGACTGCACCCCACAAAACTAACTCATGACATTCCCCAGCCAGATTGCCAGGTGACTTGAGGCAATTCCCAAACTGCTCCATCTTGGGATCATGACAGGCTCATTCCCAGGACATTAATGGCAGGATGTTACCTCAGAAGGGCACAAAGAGTTCCCTTTGAAGGCACATGGAGGTCAGGTTAGATCTCTGGCACAGAAGTTGAAGTGAAACAAGACAGGGTTCCAAAGCAAGGACATGAAGATCCGGTTGTTATTGCTCCAAAACACCAGAGAAAGAGGCCAAGGAAAAGCTGCTCTTAATTGCCAGTGGTTGTTTTGCTAATCCAGATGGGGATTATACAAGATACTTCAGTGAGAATTCCATTCTCACCCTCTACCTGTGTTTGTTTTTCAGCATATCCACTTTTTTTGGCTTTAACTATAAATGAACACATTCCCAAAAAAGTGTGACTGTAGCCTAAACTTCACAAATTTCCCCACTGCTAACATTAACTTGTTTCACAGTTGCTTAAATATGACAATTCTAGTACCTCCAACCAGAATTTTAGGTGTATGTAATCAGAGAGACATCTCCCATACTCTATAACATCATGCCAATATCTGAGTTTAACACAACTTCTTGGCACAATCTTCTTAGCATATAAAAACTTAATGGTTTGCCCAAATCTCCACTTCTTGGGAAAATTTACTGCTGTTTCTCTTTAGTGTTGAAAAGCAAAACTGATTTAAAGTGTATATTTAAAAAGCCAGTGAGAAGTTAAAAGGAGAAGTCACATGCATGACTCATGGTCCTGGAAACAGCTGTGCTACTTTTGGTGACAAAGGGCTCTGTTTAGGCCTTATGTAACTCCAGGAAAATCAATATGCAGCAAATGTACTGACTCAGAAAGGAATCTGAGCCCAAATTTAGAAAATTATACAAACTGTCTATCTCATATCTTTAAATGGGTGTTCTTTGCCCCCCCAGATATCTTACTTGCTGTCATGAGTGATGTCTCGGCAGTAGATTGGGTCACTTGTAGATCAAAACAGGTTCAAAGTTAATCACTGCTGTATTGTGAGTGTTTGACAACATGAGGAGCATGTTGGTCCATTAAAAAAATCTCAAAATCCAAGCTGCACCCACCCTAACTCTGGGCACCTTCAGGAGAGATAAAAAGGGCTACATGATACAGCTGTGCCATTTCCCTGGAATTCAGCCTCAGAGACCTCTGCAAGTACAAAACTGCTCATTTCCACACCTCCAAAGTACTCAGGAAACTGCAGCAGGAATGCTGGTTGTCTCTTTTAGGCACGAATTGTGTTTGACACCAGAAGTGCTGGACTATGAAAGAGCAAACTCTTCCTCAGAATGTATTTGAAATGGCTGGTTTTGTGCCCAGCTGTAGTTTGTTTCCCAGTACCCCCAACTGTTTTATCTGGTGTTTCTGGACACTGTATTCTGTTCAGAGATTGTTGGGTACTGTAGTACTCATAACTAAAGCAAATCCAAATATCTGAGATACGTATTTAGCACCCTCAGGCCTATTTGCACAGTGCCCTTAGGCCAGTGGTCCATCCCACAGAAAACTGGGAACAGAAAATGCTGTTTCAGGAGAGCTCGTGAGCCACTTCCTGTGGTCCCTCCTACTGCCCTGAGTTAGGGCTGTTAGACAAGATACCTCTGACAGTTCCCTGCAGTAGCTGTTCATGTACTTGGCATCCATGAATTTGGGTAATCCCATTCCAAATCAGCCTCCATCACCTCCTCAGGACAGAAATTCCAGAAGTTCATTATATGCCATTTAAAGAAGTACTTTCTTCAATTAAAGTTTCAAATCTACCTCTTACTTTTTTCAACATATGCCCCCTATTCCTAAGGGGTTTAGTGAGTAACAGTTTGCCAGGCACTCACCACCTTCATCCAGAGCCAGGATGGACAGTGCTTGAAGCAACCTGGGATACTGGAAGGTGTCCCTGCCCATGGCAGGGGGTGGCACTGGATGCACATATAATGTCTGTCATATTTTGATTTTTATAGAAAGAGATCCAGATAATCCTGAAAAATGTCTCTCCTTTCTTTGTTATGAATGGAATTACAGGTGACTGTAGAATACTCATTCCAAGTAATCCAACAGGCTGTGCAAGGAACAATTGTAGATCATCTCTGCTTTGCTCAGCAGAGCACTGTACAGCAGCAAGGAAGAGATCCCTTCTTGTGCCAGCTGTTGTCATCCTTTGCCATTCTCCTGAAGGGAAAGTTAGTCCAGCTGCAGCTTGTGCCTCTGCCTCATTAGGTCATTCTCTGTATTTCAGCCATCTGAATGGTGTCCACCACCACAGTTACACTGCCCCGAGGGTGAGGCACAACACCCAGACAAAGGCACAGGGCAATGCCACCCCTGTCCCTGAAATCTGCAGGCACATGATTCTCAGCCAGTCCCTCAGCACAAAGAGGAGGCAGAAGGTGAATGACCCAAGATTATTCCGCAGAACTGATTTGCTTCAACCACATAGACTCAGGACACATTTCCCATATCTAGGAATAGGTTTCTCACCCCCCTCTCTGTTGTTCCTCTGGGTACAGCAGCAGCCTCACCTACAGTGCAGGTGGTGTGAGACAAAGAGCATCTGTCAGGGGAGGAATGGCATTCAGCTCCACCAGCTGCTCCCTGACAGCTTCCAGGGAGGGAGGGAAGAGCAGTGGTGTTGAGAGGTCTGGTGCGCAAAGATGGGTTTTCAGGCATAGGAGCCAGAGGTGGGCCTGGGAATGTGAATGGAGACTGGGAAAATGGCCACGGAGAATGGTAAGCTAAGCAAGTCCTAACATAAGGAGGAGTCAGGACTGGCAAAGTCAGGTTCATCAAGATACTTACTTTGTGTAGAAAGATAGATTGAGTGGAGAAGGGTAAAGGAAAACTGGGAGGGCTACTGCTGGCAGGAAAGATGTCCCACAGTGTCAAATAATATCTCCTTCATTCTGCCTCTTTGGTTTTGTTGGCTGTGGGGTTTTCATTCTGAAATGGAGAAATTCTGGAAAGCTCAAGAGTGCTACCTTGTTCTGTTTTCTCCACCAAACTTTTCACTATGACCATGCCATTACCCATTCTTTCCCCAAACACACAGTTCCGAGTCCCAACATTTCATTTTTCAGGGAGGTAGCCAGGAAGGACAGGAAGGTAGTCCAGCAATACCTGGAGCCAGCCAGCTATTTTGGCCATCAGCTTTCACCAATGACTTAAAAACCTCAAGTTTTTTATCTTATCCAAATGATAATACATCTTTCTGGGTATTTCCTCCTGAAAATCACACTGGGTTATATATATTCATAAGACGGTCCTCTTCTAAATGGTTATATTAAAAACATACATACATGCATGAGTCATATTGTTCTTTACATCACAACAGAACAATGGCTTTAGGGTGAAAGTCTTTGTACAGGACTTGGGTGATCCAAATTTAACTCACAGTTTTGCTCCATTCTTCTTTTGTGACTCGAACCAATGACTCAGCCTTTTTAAGCCTCAGCTTCTGAAGCTGCAAAATGAGGTCTATAAATCTCCCCAAGCTGCTGTGAGACTACAGTCATCTATCTTTGTGATGGGATCAGAGATCCCAGTAGGGAAAACTTTAAGAAAAATAACTACAGTAGAACTGCAAATAACAACGGGTCATAATCCTGATTCACTCATAAAAAGAGAGTGACTATAAAACCAAAAGGGATCCAGCTTTCACTTACAGATCTTAAACTGGTCTTTGTGACTGGTAATGCCACTGCCCCTTCCCCATCAAACACATTTCAGATCTTGTTCATTTAGAAGCAAAAGGAAAAGATAAGGCACCCCATAAAAGTACCACAAGGTAAAGCCACTGGGGATAGTTCTCGCTCATGAAGACTCAGTAATTTATCACCCTGGGGTTTGCCAAGTGACATAAAAGCAGGCAATAAAATTACTGAAGAAAGGACATTCAGAAGACAGACCATAAATGAACAAGAGGAAAAACTTAAGAGAAGAAGATAGATTATCAGTTTTGGGGAAAAGCAAGACAGCTTTCTCAGCTTCCTTTTAGAACTTCAGGCCTCAGCAATACAAAGTGGACTGATACGAAATTAACTTTTTTTTTTTTTGCTCTACTACCTCCTAGACTTCACAAAAGCTGAATACACACTGGTTTTTGGAGTGACCATGTGATTTTTTGGGTCTGCGTGCATTATCTGAACACAGCTTGTAGAAAACCACTAATGCCTTTTTCTCTTCTCCCTAAATACATATCATTCCTAACGCTGGAGACCTGTGTGGTAATTAAGGATGTAGAACTGTAAGTAAACCGTGCTGCAATTACCTGAGTAATTTGGTACAAATCAGCTCACAGGGCCGGTGGGATGAGTGACGGAAATGTTACCACAGTCAATTATTTCCCACAGTTGCAGAGGGGCCAGGTTTTGTTGCCACTGAGTTCAAAAGTAAACAGGCTTTTAAGTGACAGGAGCAGGAACCTGCTGTTGATGGGTAGGGATGGCTGCAAGCTCTGAGCCTGGAACAAAACACACACTGCTATCATCTTGGCACCACAGACATTTGCACATCAGCATGTTACAAACTCTTCACTTACGTGTGACTGTGAGTCCTTAACACCAGGGTAAAAGTAAATATTTCATCTTAATAAAAATTAAGTTTGTTGTTTAACTTCCTCTCTTGACTACCCTGGCATGTTAACACACAGCATGTAAGGATGGCACTATGGGATACACATATACATATATATATATTTAAAGAAATAAGCTGGGCATTTCGCCCAGTGCTTGACCAGCTAAGAGCACTATTAATACTTCAGTGTAACATGAGCCAGCCTGTAGCACTGCTAAAAGGATGGAGCCAATAAGTGACATGCATGACCTTATAATGGAATTTGCAGTCCTCAGGAGAGCAGATGTACGTGATCCTGAGTGTATGTTCCATGTCCTTGTTGCATTCAGTTCATCCCCATGGGCAGCCATCATGCTGGAATTTTAAATCTCTCCAGCCTTTTTGCCCCCTCTCAAGGCTGTGTGGTAATTTACATTATGGAGGGGACACTGGTGCTGCAGCAAAAGTATTTCTTGCTCCAAATGTGCTCCTTACACTTCTCCCTGGGCTGCTCTGACTTACCATGAACCTTCCAGGCTCATTCTGTTTACACCTATGTGCATGTCTCCAAGTGCACCACACTTTGGCCATGCAGACATTCTGTGACTGCATTACAAGGAGTTCGCAAATTGAGGTTGCTCCTGTGCCATAACTGATTCCTGATTAAATCAAAACATGTGCTGAGTCTCTAAAATAAGATGGCTTTGCTCCTGTTTACTTACATTTAAATTTCATATTCTCTCTAAGGAGAAACTTGATGTTACTTATGTCCTTTTACTTTAATGGTGACAATTTCCTTAGTATAAACAGGTCATGCTACAGATATTAAACTTGGACATCTCCCATTTAAATCATCAGAGATTTGCTTGAATTAGCATTACAACCAGAAGGTATCAGCAGAATTTGAAAAGAAAAGAAAAAGTGAACAGTGCACGGTGAGCAGCCTCAGCTGCCTCGGGACCCCTTTTAACCCAACCATTAAAGCCAATCCCATTGCACATGGGGTATAAAAGAGTCCTTCTAGCATTTCTTCCACAGCCCCTGTCCCCCATATCCCTTCTGGTGAGCCCCAGCCCCTGTGGCACTTACAGTATTTTTGGAAACAAAGTAAACGTTCAATATAATAAAACAGACCTGTCCCAAATGTTAAACAAAATACCATCACATTGAATGACCTCATGGTATGGATGAAATCAAAGAGAATGCATGTAGCAGAAGGCTATGTTTTCAAACACTGTCAAGGTGCAACCTTGAGTGAGGGCACAGTTACCATAAATTTCTATGTTCTTTGGAATAAATGGTGGGGTTTAAGATTAATTCTTTGCTCTTGATCAAGAAACAGTATAGCTCGTCTTTGGCTTGCTCCTGTGCACGTCAGAAAAACAAACCTCACAGAGGGGTTCTCACTAACCTCCTGCCTTCCTGCCAGCAGGGATATACAGTGGGAATAGCTTTCTTTTCACAGGCCGTAAGGGTTTTTCTACATAATTTTTTTTAAAAGTATGCTAGTCATAACATTAATGTGGTTGACACATATAAGCAGCGTTAAAGTAACTTCAGAAATCTACACTTCTGCTTGTGCAGAGATTACAAATGCACAGTCCAGCTCTTAAATCAATTTTGTTCTCGTAACTTTAGATGTCAGCAGTAATTAAAAAAATAAAATTGAGGGACACTGGATTCTTCTGTAAAAGCTGAATGAAGAGCTTTGCTTGTAAGAAAGAAGCTCGGACACAAGAGCTATGGACCTACTGGTATAAATATTTGGTCATTGCCTGGAACCTTTTCTGAGCTGACGATACAACACGATGGTTAATTCTCCTTTACTTTCAGAAAAGCAGATAAATCACTACCTGGTCATTCCTTATGTCATTTTAAAAGCTAATCTGTCTGGCAGGTGGGGAGGACAGACCGTGGATTCCTCACAGCCAGGGAATGGCCATGCTCGGTGTGAGCCCAGACCTGACCCCCAAGCTGACAGAAGGCCCTGTGCCTGCTGCCAACACTGTGTTTTGCTGTTTCTAATTACAGCCACCACTTAGTGAGCAGGTTAGGGCTGGAACAGGCTGCAGAACACACCACTGGCAAGGAGCAGCCTTTCCCAGCTGTGGTGCCGTAGTGGGAGTTCCAAATTCTTTGGCAGGAGCGGCAGCTGCTGGGATTTACACACATCCCTTTCCTTCTCTGGCATGACCCTGCACCAACACAGCTCTTCTTTGGGAGAGAGGCAATCAGGCCTCTGTTCACATGTTTTCCAGAAATTTCACAGTGTTACCATTTTTAGTGTTTGAAGAAACAGCCATAATTGAACACTTCTAACTCATTTTCCTTCACATTCTGATTTTTCATTAGTAATGATGTATCTTTGGATGGAGAAAAATAAAAAGAAGGAAAAGCAAATTGGGAGCTACCAGGCTGCAGGACAGGTAGCAAATATATTTAGTGAATGCAACCCCAAGGACAAATAGTACAAAGCTCTTTCTTGTATGCACAGTCAGAAGCTGGCACAAAGCTGAGGGGTCAGAAAGGAAGGCAATTCCAGTGCAAACTGTTTTATTGTAACCCTCTGAACAGGATGTTTCAGCCAAAGAAACTATTGTCCTTATGGAAGCAAGAAAGACATACAGGCGTATGGAAAGAATCTGCATTTTTATAACATACAAGTAGAACATATTTGCAAATATCACTGCCCAGCAACCATAACTTCACACAGACAGAAAGCATTTAATTTTAACTAGGCTCCTGCTCCTAAAAAAACAATGACATTTCAAGTTGTACAGGAAAGCCATTAACTGGAGATTTTTTAACAACTCATTCCTGATCAGAAGCTCTTGAACATGTGTAGTCCAAAGGATCAGACTTTAATCCAGTCTCCCTAAAATCTAAGAATCCCAGAATAGTTTGAGTGGCAAGGGACACCTTCCACTAGTCCAGGTTGCCCCAAGCCCCGTCCAGCCTCGCCTGGAACACTCCCAGGGATGGGGCAGCCACAAATGTGCCACTACATTTGTTGGGGTCAGAGCTCAATATCAACTTTTGATTTGTTTGCTCCAGGAGTGATGACAGGGCAGGTACTGCTTTGTGAGCACATCCATACTCCTGAACTGATGTTACTTCTGGGTTAAATACTATCCCAGGCCAAGGGAAAACGTCTTGTAACATAAATAAAGGTAGGACTTCCATGCCCAGAATGGATGTGCTGATAGTTGCCTGGGAAAACTGTCTTGAAAGACCTATAACAGCTATAATTTTTCAAAAATTGTAGCAGTTTACGCTGTGCAAGATACATCTGCAGCTGGCAGCTCACATGAGGCTTCATCCCAAGAGCTGTGTCTTTGAGATGGCAAGACTGATCCTTCAAGGACAGGTAGTGAGAAGCATGGGTTTTTTTAAGACATTAACTAGCAGCCCCCTCAGCACCCTTTATGTTTTCTATGGACTTAATCCAATGGAATTAATTAAAGAGACTTTTGTTTGCTTAATGGAAATGAGACAAGACATAATTTATAGCCTTGGTGTGGCAGACAATCTCTGGCTTTCTGTCCAACACAAATCAAGGAAGGTGACTGGTGGAAGAATGGGAATGAAGAAGGGAAAATTTTTACATTGTTCAAGAAAGACGAACAGAGATTTGATAGAGAACCTGCCTTCAAAATTTAAGGCTGCGGCTATTAAACCTGGGTCTTTTAATACTTTCAGAGTGCTTACAAATTTCCTACAATCTTTGCTCCTAAGTAAAGAATTTATCCAAGATCATCATTGCTTTGCCATAGGGAAAGGAAAGGAGATGGACTGCCCTGCTCAGAGCAGCTCTTATCAGCCAGACAGATGGCAAACGATGTGCCAGAGTTTACAGGAAAGAGTCCAGCATAGACCATTAATCCCAAGGGAGCCCAAACACCATTAAATTGTCACTCTGAGAGCCAAGGCACAGAGAAAATGTGTTCTACACAAGGACTTCTGCAACCAGAATGAATTATCGAAAACCCTTCCAAAACGCAGCAAGGAAAAGCTATGGAATGAGTAGATTGGTGTGATAATTACAGAGAACACAAGGAACCTTCAACTGAAATACATATCTATTTGTATTTTAAATATAAACAATAGATGACGATTCACTAAATTGTATTTGGTTTCACAAAGCATTTTATTCACTCATAAAAACAATTTTCTATTTAAACCACAGCCAGGGCCCAAACCCTTGGCTGGTGGTGATGCTGCATTTAAAGACATATTGTGGAGTGTTATGTCTTTATGTGAAGAAGAAAAAAAGGCCTTGTTCTTATTTCTAGGACTAACCTATTTTTGTTACATTTCGTCCACTTTCAGTGCAGCAGTCCAGGCTCCATATTTTGCTCTCACCAAATCCTCTCGGGTGGTTTTCATGACATGGCTTAATTGGAAGCAAAGTTTGATATTATGACATTGAGCCTTTGCAATATCTCGAATTAACAAATTCAGCCTTTCCTTTAGGTATTAGATCTTTAGATGAGACATGAGGAATCCCTTATAACAAGATATGGACCAGCAGAAGAGCCAGTCAGAGTCAGGGATGATACAACTCACCTTTAGGAGAAACACATCATTTGGATGAAAAGCAAAAGGCTTTTCCAGGAGAGGGCTTTCCATGCATTACTTAGGAATGCTGCATTTGCTGTGGTGGGAAACAACAGGTATGCAAAACATCCAGAGCCTCCAGAAGAATAACCTTATTCATTCTTTTTTTGAATATGGTGTTGTAAGAGAAGTGTTTTGTTAGAGAAGTGTTTTGTTGAAGAAGTGTTCTTGACATGTAACAGACACTGTTATGGGGAAGGACAGCTGTCAAACCAGGAGGTCTAAGATCCCAGTGAACTTCACTGCTCTGTGGCTGCACATGTGCTAATGCTTTTGGTTCAGCTCCCAATAACTCAATCACCTGGTATCAATTCCATCCCACTGGTCCCTTTCAATAATGAAATGAAACTTCTTCAGAAATCAATTAAGATTTAGCAGAAATTTCACTGGGAAGGATTGCAAAATTGCTAGCACATTGAAAGTATTTGTATGTCATACAATTTCCATCATCACAGGAAGTATAGTCACATCTCTTCCAGAACAATGTTGTTCTACTGATGTAAAATAATTTCATGTTGACTACAAATCAAGAAGCAGAGAAACCCTTTCTTTCTCAGTGTGAGTTTGGGTCATCAGAAAGCAACTGGTCCAAAGGAGAAGCTGCCAGAGCTCCTGGCCTAGACACGCTTCCCAAAATTCCAAATGTGTTCCCCTATCTACTTGAAGAGAACTAGGAACACTCATCTGCTATCTGTGCTGCCGGGAAGATGCTCTTCTTGCTTTCTGATGTCACACACGGTAGCTGATAATGAAACTTGATGGTGATTCATAAAGACAACTCCTTTCCTAAGAAAACTGGAACAGCAGCTTTCGTAATCCTGAGATTTACTTAATTAAGGAACATCTCAGCACCATTCTATTCGATCATCCTTCCTGTCTCTTGTCTTCACCTCCCTCTCCCTCCCAGCGTTTGATTAGAATGGCCCTGATAAGAAACTTCATTCAAAAAGAAAGCCAGGAGTGGGAAGGCAGCACTGAGGTGTGGCTGGTGCTTTAAAGACTGAAAGGAGGCAGTGGCAGTGTCTCAGGGAGATGTGGGAAGTCGGGATTGTCCTGTTTGCTGCAGGCAAAGTGAGGGGCTGGGGAGGGCTCAGCTGCAGTGTGGGCACGGTGTACCTCCAGAGATGCGTGTAGGGAAGGAATATCCCCACAGCTGGAGTGCCCCTGCCTGCTCCCAGTGTAGGGAAGGAATATCCCCACAGCTGGAGTGCCCCTGCCTGCTCCCAGTGTAGGGAAGGAATATCCCCACAGCTGGAGTGCCCCTGCCTGCTCCCAGTGTAGGGAAGGAATATCCCCACAGCTGGAGTGCCCCTGCCTGCTCCCAGTGTAGGGAAGGAATATCCCCACAGCTGGAGTGCCCCTGCCTGCTCCCAGTGTAGGGAAGGAATATCCCCACAGCTGGAGTGCCCCTGCCTGCTCCCAGTGTAGGGAAGGAATATCCCCACAGCTGGAGTGCCCCTGCCTGCTCCCAGTGTAGGGAAGGAATATCCCCACAGCTGGAGTGCCCCTGCCTGCTCCCAGTGTAGGGAAGGAATATACACCTACAGTTTCAGTGCCCCTGCCTGCTCCCGATGAGACAAGACCATTATTTTCAGTATTTTGAAGCACTCTCCACTTGAAATCTCAGAATCGACCAGCTTCAGTGATTTGAGACAGGCTTCTGCACGGAGATTCTTGAAGAATGGTAGAGAAATTAGTAAACATCATAATACATTAAAATATATCGTGCACATTTCACAGGCAAGACATTAAAGCTGTATCTTTCCTTTTTTCTGACCAAGGCAGCCCCCAAACCCAGGGAACTGTATCCCTGCCTTCTAGGTGACCTTGGTGGTTTATATAGGATTTATCGTGAAGAATGTGTGTGGATATTTCTCATCCAGCCAGGAAAACGCCATTCCCAGGGAATTCCGGGGTGCTGGAGCAAGGTGGGATGGAGCCGGTGTGGCCTCACACCCAGGGCAGGCGGCCAGGGACCGTTCCCTGCATTTAGTGTGTATGTTTGGGTCAACCACATATGACACGCTGAACTACAGCCCAGAGCGATGAGGGGGAGCTGTGGCTGAGGGGGTGACCCGGCTGAGGGGTGACTGAGGGGGTGATACGGCTGAGGAGTGACTGAGGGGTGACACAGGCAGCGCCCGGTCGGACCCACATCAGTGGCGGACCCAGCTGCGCTCGCGGCTCAGCTCGGCCGGTACCGGCCCGAACGGGCACGGCGGGT
>WBMV01006091.1:0-26221 GCA_013396655.1 Campylorhamphus procurvoides
CAGTGGCTTTTGCAAAGGTGACTCTCCTGATGGAAGGGCCAAATTCAGCTGGTTTGGTCAATTTAAATCTATCAAACAGGAAAATAAATATATATAATATGATACCTGTTATGGAGCAAAGGACATCCTTTAGGGAGAGGCTTCACCTTTCCAAAGGTGATTTTTTCCTAATGGAAGGGCTAAATTCAACTGGTTGGCTCAGCTTACAAATCTATCAAACAGGAAAATAAGTATATATAATATGATACCTGTTATGGAGCAAAGGACATCTTTTAGGCAGAGGATTCAGTGGCTTTTGCAAAGGTGACTCTCCTGATGGAAGGGCCAAATTCAGCTGGTTTGGTCAACTTCTAAATCTATCAAACAGGGAAATAAACATAATATATAACATGATACCTGTTATGGAGCAAAGGATTTCCTTTATGGAGAGGCTTCACCTTTCCACAGGTGACTCTCTCCTAATAGAAGGGCCAAATTCAGCTGGTTTGGTCAACTTAAATCTATCAAAGAGGAAAATAAATATAATATATAACATGATAGCTGTAATGGAGCAAAGGACATCCTTTAGGGAGAGGATTCACCTTTCCAAAGGTGATTCTTTCCTCATGAAAGGGCCAAATTCAGGTGCCCAGTGGGAGTGTCCCAGGGCTCTTTGCCACCCCCTCTCCTTGGAGCATCCCTGCTCTTAGGGTGGCATTTCAATGGCCCATTTAATTAATCATTGCACCCTGCCTGGATCACTGCCTGAGGGCTGGACACCCTGGTGTCACCACGGATTAAAGAGGTGAATTAAAGCAGAGGAGCAGCTTGGTGTGACCTGTGCCCCTGCTCTGGGTGCCACCCCAGCCAGGGGTTGGAGTCCCCCCTGACAGCTGGTGATGAATGGGCTGTGTTTGCTACTGTACCTCTTAATGGGCTCCTGCTAATTTAAATTGAGCACTGAGTAAATGATCGTTCACTCCCTTGACTGCTTGGGTTGGACTTGACAAGCCAGCCTTGTTTGTCCTGCAGGGGAATGGGCTCAGGGAGTGCTGCTTCACATGAAAACCCAAGATTTGGGGGATTTTAGGCAATAACTGGAGAGGGGAGATGTGCTTGGAGCCCCTTGCTGAATCCTACAGGACTTCCATGTCATTTACATTTTAAAGAATAAACCCTTCTGGTTCAATATCCTTTTCCAGCTCAACCAGTTCAACCAGTTTGGATGCTGGTGAGCCCAGGTCACCCTTGGTCCCCTCTCTGGGTCCATCCTGTCCATCCCCAGCCCAGGGCACCCTCAGGAGCTTCTGGTGCAATTCCAGTGGTTTGTGTTGCAAAGTCCTTCCCAAAGGGGCCATGTGGGAAAATCTCTTTATTTAATGTTCAACCTCATTCCCTCACCTGTGCAGCCCTTGTGGAAGGTGCCCAGAGAGGTGGTGGATTCCCCATCCCTGGAAATGTCCAAGGCCAGGTTGGAGCACCCTGGGCTGGTGGGAGGTGTCCCTGCCCATGGCAAGGGTGGCACTGGGTGGGCTTTGAGGTTCATTCCAACCCAAACCATCCTGGGATTCTGGGATTCCCTGAATCCACAGCCACATCCTTCTTCACAGCTTCCTCCATGGTAGCTCTGGCTTTTGAGGAGGTTTTTGGGTGGTTTTTCGGGCACTGTCAGCTCAGGTCCCCTCAGAGGTTGTTCCACCCAGACCAAACAGGAGGTGGCAAATGCAGATTAAGGTGCTGTAGAGGGATTTTTTTCCTCTTTCCCTGTTGTAAAATATCAGGTCCCTCCAGCCTTGACATCAGGTGGTGCCACACAAGCCCCACGTGTTCAGGTGGAAGAAAACACAGAGAAAAGGAGACTCTGATGTCTCCTGGTTTATTTTGGGATGGGACATCCTTGCCATTCCTCTGCCTGTGGCGTCCTGGACCCCTGGAAATCGGGAAGCTCTGCTTTCCCAGGCTGTCCTCATTATTAGAATGCAGGGCTTGTTTGTAATTAGAGTTAATGCAAATGAGCCCCAGACCTTTCCTGGTGCCAGGGCCTGTTGATGGGATGTCAGGGATGTGTTTGATGCTGCTCATGCCAACCACTCACTGCTGGGGTCACTGAAGCCTTGGCCATGAGCAGGGCAGGGGAATTTCTCCCTGGGATTAGAATGTAGTTGAGAGAAAACCTTAATTTTATCCTGCTGACAAGATGGAATTCTGGTAATATTCAATGACCAAAACTAATGGGATCCCAGCAAATTATTTGTTAAGTTTTCCACGCTGGAAAAAAAATGTAAGTGGATATTGTTGGCAAATGATTATTGATCTGGACAAGTGTGTTAAAGGTTTCTTGGCAGCCCTGTATTCCACTTACAATTTAGCTCAGTGACAGCTTTTATAAACAGCCCCAAAGCAAACTCTGCATAGAGGCAGGTTATTGGTTTTTCTTTTCGACACATTTCGGTGCTGCAAACTGCCTGGGTTTGAAAATGGGCTCTCAGAGCTGTCAGCAGGGTACTCAGCCTGGAATATCTGTTGTGCTAATTCTGCAAATTCACTGAATTCTGCAAATTCACTGAATTCTGCTTCCCTTTGGCTTTGTTAAACTGGGAGAGACTGGGCTGGTGGAACAAGGTGGTCTTGAGGGTCCCTTCCCATCCAAACCATTCCAGGGTTATCAGTCTGTCCTTTCATTTCCTTGCTTTCACATTGCTCTACTGAAATATTCTTTCCACCCATTCTTGCTTTTCCTTTCAGAATAATTAATATGTGGATCTTCAGCTGTTTATTTTGAATCATTCTTGTACTTTCTGTGTCAACTCTGACCACGTCCCTGTGCTTTTGTCTTCCAGGTCATCCCCTTAGATATAACACTGGAGCTCCAGAAGCAGATAATGTCAGAGCTAGAAATTCTTTATAAGGTACAGAGCCTTTCTGATTTTCATTACTCTTGCTTGAATTTCCTTGCAGCAGATTTTAAACCAGACTTTTTCCTTTTTTCCCCTCTCTTTTCCCAGTGTGACTCATCGTATATCATAGGATTTTATGGTGCTTTTTTTGTAGAGAACAGGATTTCATTGTGCACTGAGTTCATGGATGGTGAGTAGTGTGTTTAGTTTGCTTTTCATTGCTGAGAATTTAAATGGGAAAATTATATAAAGATGTGCTTTTGCAGACTGGAGTGGCATGACTTGAAAATGTGAAGTGTTAATAACTTTGCAGGTAGTTAAAACCCCAGAACAGGTTGGTATTGGGATTGTGCTGAATTCCCCAGGAAATGCTGCATTTTCCTCCTGTGTAACTTCACTCCCTTTTATTGAAAATGTAAATAGAAGAGAAATAAATGCTGCCTTAATTTGTGGGTTGATATTGGAGCCTTCCTTGCAATCTGTCCTCGCTGCCAAACCAGCTGTTCCTCACTCCAGTGTTTTGATAGCCCAAACAGCTTTGCTTTTAAAGAAATCTATTAACCCAATGTCCTGTGTGTTTGCAGTGGAAATAGTCTCTTAATTGCCAGGCAAGGAGTTATTTTCCAGCCCAGCTGTTTGCCAGCTCTGTGCTGGGTTTCCTTTGGAGCCTTCTCCTGTTCCTCCCCACGTGAATCCTTGGCTTCCCATCCCCACAGTCCAGCCTTGCAGGGCTGGAGCAGCAACTTTGCTTGGCATTTTTGGGGAAGAGGCAGGGCAAGACCCCCTGATTGCAGCAATTAATAATCCTTGTGGCTGAGTGGTGAGAGCAGCTCGTGGCAGATGCTGGCCCTGCGTGTCTCGTGCTCCAGGAGCCTCTGCCCAGCTTTCAGCTCTTCCCATCCAAGCACTGCTCTCTCCCTCTCTCCAGGATTTTCTTAGGAGCCAGCATTTTACTCCTCTCTTCCTCTCTCCAGGATTTTCTTAGGAGCCAGCATTTTCTGCCCTGGCCAGCTTTTATCACAGAGGTTCACTCCAGCTGGGTATAAAGGAGTAAAGAATTCCCAAATCCTTTCCTGCCACAAAGCTTTCCCTCCCCCAGGAAAAATTCCCAGAGCCAAATGTGTGCCATGAACCATCATTTGAGCATCTTCTTTCTTCTTGGAGGAGTTTCTGGTGCATTTTGTTTTCTCCCCTGTTAAAATGGTCTGGTTTTCCTGTTATTGCTCCTTTTTCCACTCACTGCCTCCTCAGCTGCACCAGATTCCAAGCAGGAGTGTTGCCTCACATTCTCTGTACCTGATGGAGAAGTCTTTTATTCAATTTTTATGGAAAAAGCCAAGCCCATGAGTTAATTCCTTGCTGTTGTGCTGCTGGGTGACTGTTTACCCTTCCTCTGCTCTTCCCTGCAGTTCCCCCCAGACTTACAAGCCCGTGTAAAGCAGTAGTTACACACAGGGAGGAAGCAGCTGCTCCTGCCAAAAGGAGCATCTGCCTGGAGTGTGGCTTTTCTTTCACTCCCCACAATATCCTGAGTGGGAAGGCACCCACAAGGAGCCTTTAATTCAGAGCCATCTTTAACTATTATGGCCAGGCTCAATTCTGGCTTGGAAATTGTAGGGTCTGCCCCCCTTAGGATGCTGCCCAAATTCCTTGGAATTAACCCTGGGCACAACCTGCTCTGCCTCATGTTGTGTCTCCTCCTGGCAGGAAGCCCCAGCAACCACTTAAAGGAAGAACAAAATGCAAATAAAGGCACAGAAAAGGACTTTGCCTTTTTTAATTCTGTTTTAAATTTACTTTCTTGCCCCCAAGGCTTTGTATTTTGCCCCAAGGATGTTTTGGGCACAGGTTTGGTCCTGAGTGTCCTTTGCAGAAGAGAAGGGACATGATGTTTCCCAATCCCTTGGGAATGTCTGGAAGGTTTTGGAGGGAATAGTTTCCCAATCCCTTGGGAATATCTGGAAGGTTTTGGAGGGGATAGTTTCCCAATCCCTTGGGAATGTCTGGAGGGTTTTGGAGGGAATAACTTCCCAATCCCTTGGGAATGTCAGGAGAGCTCTTGGAAGGAACCCACATATCAAGTTGTGTCCCATACTGGAATTTACTGGAGTTTAATCTTTCCTTGAAGGTTCTTCCATTGTCAGGCATCAACCCAACCCTCCCTGGTGTGGTATCAGGAGGAAACAGCTTTAATTAGGGATAGAAATATCATGTTGAGTGTCATGGAATGGAGCACCAGGTTTGGGGATACTCTGGAATTTGAAGTCCACCAGTTCTTTTTGGGGTGATTTTGTTATTCCCAAGAAGATTCTGCCAGCCTGGTGGTTTGGAGTTCTCCAGTTGTGATAGTCTGACCTGTGACTGGGAGGTTTTCTAAGCTTTTTAAATTGGTGTTTTGAGAGTTTGAGGGTGTTTTGGTGGGTTCTGCCATCAAAAATCAGCGGGGTGGAAAGAGCCCCGAGTGCTGTTTCGTGTGTTTATTCCGAGTTTGGGAGATTTTTAAGGTCACTTCTTTCTGACACAGTTATTGTTCTATCATTGATGGTGTTTTTATTAATAACCAAGGCCTAGAAACCCCTTGGGGCTTCAAATCTAGGGCAGTATTTCATCCTGCAGTACCTGAGCATGTGTTGTTTGTCCCTGCAGGGGGTTCTTTGGATGTTTATAGAAAAATTCCAGAGCACGTGCTGGGCAGGATAGCAGTGGCTGTAAGTACCTGCATTTCTTTTTCTCTCTGTTTTTGGTTGTGAATTTAACATATCCCTGATTATTGCAGCATGCTCATGTGCATGGTTTCAAGCACTGAGAGCACCTCATAGCCCATCCTTGGCTCAGCAGCTAAAAATTCACCAGCCATGGTTGAAAACTCAAATTACAGAACAGCAAAAAAAAATGAAAACATTAAAAAAATCCATCTTTTTCCAGAGCTGAGCACAGGGTGAATGGCCAGTGTCTCAGTGGATCTCACAGGGGAGGGAGATGCTGCCAAACAATTGCTAAATAGAAGGAATACTTTGATAACTTAAGCAGTTTAAAGCATAACAAAGTTATTCTATCATGTGCCATTTAATTAAGTGCTGGGTTTTCACATTCATTATACATCAAGCTGACAATTTAAATCCTTTAATCCAACGCAGGCAGCTATTTAGTCTCTGTTCATTGTAATTCACAGCTCTCCTTTCCTCTTAATTTGTGTGGCCTGCCCAGGGTGATGAACATCCTCCTCTGATGCTGCTTCCTCTGTGGAGCTTCAAATCTCCTCATTAGATCCCTGCCAGTTTCTTAGGGAATTGCAGTGCTTTTCACCTCCAGTTCACAGGGAGAACGTTTCATCTCCTCTTCCCAGTGGAGCAGGGAGGGAGAAGTGGCTCTCAGTGTCCTCATCTCACGTGGCATTTGGAAGTTGAATAATACTGGGATGGGCCTTCAAGAATTCCTCATTTTCCTTTTCTCTTTTCCTGTTGTGTGTTTAATCCATCCACACTGACTCACTTTATGATTCCCTGGCCTTTTTTTGTCTCTCCTCTCGCCAGCCTTGCCATTCCACAGGTGTTCTCTTCCAATTTGGCCCTTTCTCCCTCCTGGTGCTTCCTCAGCCCCATCTTTCATGTCTCCAAATGTGTATTTTCTGTTCACCTGCAGGGTCAGCTCGTTAGGAGCGTGGTAGTTAGTGAGCCTGACACCCTGACATGGGCACTGAGCTGATGGTTAACTCAGGCTAGTTATTTCCTCTGCTTCTTGCTGTGCCTGTGGAGGGCCAGGGGGTCAGGGAAGGGGGGCACAAAGGAGCAGGTGCTGCAGAGCAGGAGCTCAGCCCTTGTTCCTGCTCCCCACACCAGAAGGTGTGCACTGAGCCAGAGCCAGCACTGGCAGCTCCTCTGCCCTGGCACTGTTGGAAGGAGGCAGCAAAAAAGCCTTTGTTTTCTCCAGGATTTCTCAGTGGCAGCAACAACAGCCCCTTGAAGCCTTCCCAAACCTGCCTGATGGTGTGTGATGTTCAGGCAGAGCCCCTTGGGGTGGGTTGGGGCACCTTTTTGCCAAGGGCTGCCCACGGGCACCGTAATGCCCCCTGAAGGGTTGGGAAGATGAGCCAGAGCCTGGAGGGTTTCTGGTCACTGCTGAGGATTTGGGAATGCTGCTGGATTTGGGAGGCAACACCTGGAGCTTCCAGAGGCTCTTTGTGTTCCAGTCTGTTTGCTCTGTGCCTTCCTTGCCCCGTGTCCAGTCATTTGTCTTTCCCCTCCCGAGACCTGCACGGTGCATTAATCTCCTGAAGCTGCCTTTGATGCCAGGTGTGACCTGCACATCTGGCCATTAGGAGATCAGCTTGGGGGGTTTGGAGAAGGTTGAAAGTGCCACCATTTCCAGAGGACAGCAGTGCAGCTCCAGATGGACATGGAGCAGCATCCCAGAGCTCCTCTGGCTCCAACCATGGGTTGCAGTGGTTGGGCTGGATGGTCTCAGGGGGCTTTTCCAGCCTAAAGGATTCTAAATGGGCATGATGGGACTGGTTTTCTTGTGCACTCCCCTCTCAGCCAGACTTTCTTATGGATGTGGAGCTGCTGGAGAAAGTCCAGAAGAGGCCACAGAGATGCTCCAAGGGCTGGAGCCAGGCTGGGAGAGCCTCACCTGGAGAAGAGAAAGCTCCAGGGAGACCTGAGAGCCCCTTGCAGTGCCTAAAGGGGCTCCAGGAGAGCTGGAGAGAGTCCAGAAGAGGCCACAGAGGTGCTCCAAGGGCTGGAGCCAGGCTGGGAGAGTTGGGGGTGCTCACCTGGAGAAGAGAAGGCTCCAGGGAGACCTGAGAGCCCCTTCCAGTGCCTAGAAGGGCTCCAGGAGAGCTGGAGAGGGACTTGGACCATCTACCCCTGCTCTCTGGCAGTGGGAAGCCATTCCCCCTGTCCTGTCCCTCCAGACCCCTGTCAATAGAGTCTCTTCATCTTTCCTGTAGCTCCTTCAGGTCCTGGAAGGTCACAATTAGGTCACCATGGGGAACAATCCCAGTTCTCTCAGCCTTTCCTTTAGGAGAGCTGGAGGAATCTCTGACTTCATCATCCCATCCATCCCTCCTGGGTGAGACAGTGCCCATGGAAAGGGACATCCCTCTTCTTCC
The DNA here is from genome assembly GCA_013396655.1 of Campylorhamphus procurvoides. Classification (NCBI taxonomy): domain Eukaryota; kingdom Metazoa; phylum Chordata; class Aves; order Passeriformes; family Dendrocolaptidae; genus Campylorhamphus; species Campylorhamphus procurvoides. Next base: position 7,987 of record WBMV01006091.1, read on the forward strand.
TGGCATTCCCTATCCCTGTGAAGACCAGGAGTGGTTCCTGAAGGGAGTGGTTGTTGTTATTAGGCTCCCAGAGTGGTGTTGTGGTGGCTCCTGCCCTCGTGCCACATCCTGGGCTGGGGCTGGGGGTGTCCCATCCCCTTGTGCCCCTCCAGCCATGCCCTCCCCATGCCCTCCCCATGCCCTGGTGCCCCTGTGCTCTGAGCAGGGGGTGCTGGTGGTGATTGAAGCTCTCCCTGAAAGGATGTGCACTTGAACTGTCAGCAGAGTGAGTGATTGACAGCAGGCACGGGTACTTTTTGTGTCAAGGCTTTGTCAAGTCATTGTTGTCAAACCTCCTTTGCTGAATACCAATAATTCCTGCCAGAGCTTCAATCAAAAGAGTCTCTCTCCCAGCAGCATTTTAGAAGAATATTTAATAGTTGAGAGGCCTTCCCTAATAGGCAGATGTAAGGCAAGTGAATAAGGGGGTGCTGCACGAGGTGAGGCCATTTGGGAGTGTATTTACAGCTCAGGAGAAAGGGAAAAACTCCTTTTATTCCTTTAGACTCTGCTCCTGAGAGAATCTGGAGGGAGAGTTTGTTTAATACTGTGCCTTACCCAGCTCATGTTCCAGAATAGAAATGTTTAGTAACTCACAGGTTACCAAACATTACTCACAGGTTGCTTTTTTTTAATAGGAAACATTTCCTCTTTTTTTAATTCCATGATTACTTCCTTTAAAATAAATAATCTCCCAATGGCTTTAAAGATTTTCAGTACCCTAAATATATTTTTAATCATCTGAGAGCTTATTATTCTGAAAATCACTTTGACCATTGGAGGAAGCCTGAGATGTTGCATCTCCTTGATTTAGTTTTGCATTATTATTATTATTACTATTGTTGTTATTCCAAAATGCTGTGTAAATAAGGCCCCCATGTTTTCCTTGCCATAGAATCATAAAATCATTAAGGCTGGCAAAGACCTTTCAGACCAAACCTTTTCCTGAAGGTCACAACCATCTCAGGCCAGGACACAGTTGGGTTTGGAGGGGTTTAAGTGAGGAATTGCCACCTGGGGCAGTTTTTTAGGGATTCGCCATCATTATTTGCTTTGCAGAAGAGGTTCTGATTCCACTGGCATCATTTTTAATTACAGAATAAATTTAAAAGTGTTCTTAATGCAACAGGAAGGTGGGAAATTGCTGTGCTCTCTGCTTTCACTCTGTGTCATATTTGCAGCACTCCTGCTTGGTCACTGTAACACAAATAATTTCATTTTGCTCTGCTCAGACCACGAAAAGAATGTAATTGTTTGGACTGCCCAACTCATACAACTTTCCCCGGCGTCAGAAATGGTTTATGGCTCTGGAGATGCACGAGGAGAGTCCCAGGGAATGAATTAAATGTCACCTCAGAGATGGGGAGGGGATAAAGAAGATTTTTCTCCATGAGAAGAGTTGGCTGAGCCAGCAGGGCTGGGCTGGGGGAAGGGGAGCAGCAGTGGGAATGGGTTTGTCCAATGTGCTGCTGGAGAAACAGGTTTTCTCTTTGGATTTAACAATTCTGGAGGTGGAAAGAGCAAATTGTGGAGGAGCAGGGCAGGGGCTGCTCCACTTGGTACCTTTTAGGGGTCCCAGCTGTGGGATGGAGTGAGGTTTGTGTTTGCTCCAGCATGAGGAACGTGGAGAATGAGGCACTTCATGCAGGACAAGAAGAAATATCCTGCACTTGCATCAAGTCATTAAAAGGATGGGGAGTAAAGGAAAAGGTCCAGGGTGAAGTGGAAGAGGGAATTAGAGATGGTGGTGTTTTCATTTCACTGAGGAGCTTCTGGTGCAAGGAGACAAATCATGGCACCCTTTGTCTTGGGTGATCTTCAACCCCCCAGCAAAGCCCCCCGAATTCCAAGGACTTGGGAGTGTCTGAACTCAGGGAAACTCAGGTGACTTTGGGGAATTCAAGGAGAACTTGGGAGTGCCTGAGGGACTCAGGGAAACTCCCCTTTGGGGGATTCAAGGAGAACTTGGGAGTGCCTGAGGGACTCAGGGAAACTCAGGTGACTTTGGGGAGATTCAAGGAGAACTTGTGTGTTTTGAAGAGCCTGTCTGGGTTTTTAGCAGGGATTCACCTGCTCCTGCATCCTTTGGAAGGGCTGTTTGGGCTCCCCTTCTGCTGCCCCTGGCTCTGTTCTTCATTAGAAGCTGGGTCTCTAATGACTCATTAGTTGAGTTGGGTCTTCCCAGGTGTCTCTAACACCTGATGTTCTTTTCACTTCAGGTGGTGAAAGGCCTGACCTATTTATGGAGTCTGAAGATTTTACACAGAGGTGAGTAACAGATGTCTTCTGGTTTTCAATGAAAAATAATATCATAATATTACTATCATGGTGGAATAATATAAAATAACAGTATAATATGAAATGCACACAATATAACATATAACAATATATAAAATATATAGGGCAGTGGCTGGGTCAGGTGTCCTGGTGTGATCAGTGCAAGGGGCCTTGGAATCCTGGAATGGTTTGGGTTGGAAGGACCTTGAAGATCATCCTGTCCAACCTGGCCTTGGACACTTCCAGGGATCCAGTTCCTGCTCTCTCAGCTCCTGCTCTCTCCTTCCCTAAGGGTTTGCTCTGAGTTTGGGACTTTTTGTGACAAAAGAGGGAGTAGAGATCATCTGAGGGCCTTGCTTTTATGAACTGTAAAGTCATTTAGGTTGGAAAAGGCACTTGACATCTCTGAGTCCAACCATCCCCCAGCACTGACCCATGTCCCCAAGTGCCACATCCACATGGCTTTTAAACCCCTCCAGAGATGGGGACTCCACCACTGCCCTGGACAGCCTGTTCCAGTGCTGGACAACCCTTTTCCATGAAGAAATATTTCCTGCTATCCAACCTGAGCCTCCCCTGGCACAATTTGAGACCATTTCCCCTTGTCCCCATATCAGAGGGTTGCTGGTGGACCTGGCCCTGGGTTGTGACTGCCTGGAAAGCACAGCAAGAACCCAAACTGCAGGACCAGCTCAGTGCAGACACAGGTCACCAGGGCTCTGAACAGCCCTCACACTTCTTGGCACACTTTAACACCCAAAAAGAGTTGAAATTTTTCTAGGTTTTTTGTCATGTTTCTGATTGTGCTTTGGAGAGGATGTCGTGGAGCATAAATCTCATAGCTGTGACATTTTCCTGTTGTGCTGCTGTGAATTTAGAGCCTGGCTGGGCATTTTTGCTTTGCCAGTAGAACAAACTCTCTCCTCCTGCCTTGGCTTTCCTTGCCTTGATTGAAGAGCAGCTCGGAGGGTTTGATGGATTGTCTTTGGTTCTTGCTGTGGTCGAAAGAAAAAGCACAGCAACTGATTTTTCATCACACTTGAGGTTTCTGTGGCCTTGGTGTTGCTGCAGTGACCAAGGGGAGAGCATTCCAGGCTCAGCAGCTCCCCAGGGATCGGGCTCCAGCATTATTTACCCATTTTTAGGGTACAGAAAATGGGTATTTCTGTGTCTCAAACACAGGGACAGAGGGATGCAGGGCAAGGAAGGGGCTCGTTTCTCCATGGAATCTCCTGGGTTTGATGCTCCAAAGTAAAGGATGGAAAGCTGCCCCCCTATTCCCTCGATTTCCCCAGCAGAGCAGAGCAGCACATTCCTGCAGGAGTCCCAAATTCGGGGCCAAGCAAAGCCCTGCGAGCTGGGCATTAAAGCAGAGCAAACAAACAATGAGCCAGGCTTTTATTGCACACATCAGACATCGCTGCAAATCTTCCAGCCTCACTTCAAAACAAACCTGCCCACTAATGAGGTGATAGCCGTGCATATTAATAAAGGCAAGTGCAGTGCAGGCAGGCAGCACATCAAACATAAACACGCCGTTCACACCTCCAGCTGCTTTGGAAGATGTGAGAATGGCCCAATGATAAGTGTGCTCTTTTTCCCCCGGAGGATGAGAAGTAGAAATGGAAGGGTAATGAGAAATTAACTTAGATTTAAAACGGAATTAGCAATTAAACAAGTCTAATCAGGTACAAAGTCAAAGTTTGTAGAAAGACAAACGGAAATCTGTTAAGTTCAAGAATAAGTATAGACCGTGTGCATTTTATCTGCTGTGTTTGTCTCTCTTCACACCTTCTCGTCAGAGGAAGTGTGGGAAATAAATGTTACCCACTTGTGTTTAATTGTACTGAGCTGGAGTTGTGGGCCTGGCTGCTTGGGTATGGGGGGTGTCTGTCTGTCTGTCCACCCATCCATCTATCTTTATGTATTACATGGTTAGAGCACCGTGGCTTCTGATTAGGTTTGAAATTTGTGTTGATTTTGGAACTGTTTTCTGGTTTGTAACGTGTGAGGCTGAGCAGAGTCGAGATCTCCTGGGCTGCTGGTTGGTTTAGGGCAGATCTCCTGGGCTGTTGGTTGGTTTGGGACAGATCTCCTGGGCTGTAGGTTGGTTTGGGACAGATCTCCTGAGCTGTTGGTTGGTTTGGGACAGATCTCCTGGGCTGCTGGTTGGTTTGGGACAGATCTCCTGGGCTGTTGGTTGGTTTGGGACAGATCTCCTGGGCTGTTGGTTGGTTTAGGGCAGATCTCCTGGGCTGCTGGTTGGTTTGGGACAGAAGGGAGGTTTGGGCATCCCTCAGATCATCTCTTTCCACCTGAGGATATTAAAGAAAACAGGCTATTCCAATATTGCCTGTTCTGGCAGGATATCTGGAGCTGGGAGTGCTGGGTGGGCTCAGAGTGTCCCACCCTCTCCCCAAAGCTGAGCATCCCCAGACATGTCCAGAGCAGCATTTTGAGTCTCCCCTTGTGGTATCTCTGTGAGAAATAATCAGCATTAGGGCCACAATAAATGAAGCACAAACACAGATCTAGGGGTGTAGATGTGTATGAATGAACCTGGTCTGGTGGAAGGTTTGGGGGAACAAAATGAGCTTTCAGGTCCTTCCCAACCCAGACCATTTCAGGATTCTGTTCTTCCATATGTGTATTTATACCTGTATGTACAGCTAAACACATACATGGCCGCTCAGGGACCACTTAAGGCTTATTTTAAAAAAAAATAATCCTGGCCTCTACAAAACCATGCTGATGTCAGCCTTGAACTTGGCACATGGAGGTTTTCTGTTTTTAAAAGCCAGGAAAAGTCAAGAGACAGCTTTTAAACAATCTCAGGGTTTTTCTCTCCCCACACAATTGGGAACCTGTTTGCTTTTCAATAACACAAACGAGTGAAATGTTGGGTGTGCAGAAAGCTGAACCTCTGACAGTTCTGTTTACTGGTAAGTAAGAGCTTGGAGGTCCCTTTTATTTGCAGAGAGGTGAAACTCCTTAGGCAGATCCATCAGGAGGAGAACTGGTTCATCCTCCATAATGATGCTTCATAGAAATCATTTGTATTAAGCAAGCCCCAGTAATGGGAGCATAATGACCCCTTTTGGCTCCTGTTTAAATTCTTTCACTTCTAAACACTAATATTAATCACAAGCAGATGGTGCAGAACATTATTTATGCACACTTGTTTCTCAAACCCCCAAAATATTTAACCCATTAACTGAAGTGGTTTATAAAACCACAGGCTAATTTGGTGAGGAGGTGATTTTTCTCCCCACTTTCAACAGGAGATATTTTGTCCCTCCCTTTTCTTCTTGAGGAATCCCTTGGAATTCATAGCAGATCTTTGTTTAAATCCATCAGGTTGGGTGCTCTTTAAATTCTGCTGGAAGGACAGATGGGCTTTGCCCTCACAGAGCTTATTTGGTTGCTGCTTTCTCCAGAGGGTCTCCAGGCTGTTGGGAGAACAAGGATTTGTGGGCTGGGCTTGGAGAACTTGGAATGGTTTGGGTTGGAAGGGACCTTAAAGTGCTTCTTGTTCCACCCCCTGCCATGGGCAGGGACACCTCCCACTGGAGCAGGTTGTTCCAGCCTGGCCTTGGACACTCCCAGGGGCAGCCCCAGCTTCTCTGGGCACCCTGTGCCAGGGCCTGCCCACCCTCCCAGCCAAGAATTCCATCCCAATATCCCATCTAACCCTCTGGCAGTGGGAAACCATTCCCTTGTCCTGTCCCTCCCTGCCTTGTCCACTTGGTTATTAATTCCTTTTGTTACAGGAGCCCCTGGTTATGCTGTAGTTTCCTTTTGGGAGTGTCAGTCCTGTAAAGAGCTGGATTTTTGGGGTGGAATATTGGGATTTGCTGTGTGTGCAGCAGCACCTGCTGTTCTGTCTGTCCCAGCTCAGCACGACCCCAATGCCAAGGTGGCTCGATTGGCTCCATATTTTTAGAAAGAAGGTTAAACAGGATTACTGTGCACCTTGATGTCCTGCTCAGGATCCAGGGTAGAGCTGCTGATGTCCTCAGCACGTCTGCTTAGATTTAGCAAAGTCCCTCAGCACCAGAGGGGGTCAAACTCCATCAGAAGGGCAGCTCAGGGATTGAATTCCTCAAGGTGGCCACGGGGATGCAGGAGCTGAGTTTTTGGGATGCTGTGACACTCTGGAGCTGCTTGTGACTGGGTTTTTTGGGGAGGCTTTTAGGGAGAAATTGCACTGTCTCACTTCAAATGTGCAGATGCACTTAAGGTATATGAGGGAGTTTTTAAACTGGGGTTTTATAAGAAAGCATTTCATCAGCTTCTTAATTGAGGTTCTATATTCCTCTATTGCAGAGACAAATTAAACAGGCTACTGTGGTACCAGGAAACAGCTGCTAAAGCAAGGCAGGCTTAATGATAAACCAAATGAGGTTCTTTTCTGGTGGGGTTTCATCCATCTGCACCCCCGGAGTGTGCTCACTTTGAAAGAAGCCACAGACACAAGCTCTTGCTTTTAATCCATTTTGACAGAAGAAAGCAGTGATTAGGCAAAGCCACTGTGCTCTAATCTTCCCAAGTTTAAGCCAGGCCATAACATGCACATTCTGCTTCCCAACTGGCATCCCTGGAACAGCAAAGATGCTCAGTGTTTGCTGCTCTAAAGCCAGGCTGGATGTTCAGCAGTTTTATTCCCATGTTGATTTTGCACTTGGGAACAGAAATACCCCAATTTCTCCTGCCATCAGAGGGGTCAGCACTGAGGTCTTTGCACATTTTTGTGATGTGCATTGGTGGTTTAGCTGCTGGAGCAGGGTCAGTCCAGCCTTGCAAGGCTGCAGAAGCTCTGCCACCCTGAGGTTGGAGCATTTTGGTGCCCTCCAAACCCCAAAGGTGGAAGGCAGAAGCTTTGAGGGCCAGGGCAGAGGGGCAGGATAGGTCCCTGACTAAATGTGGTGTTCCCATTGCTCCCTGTGGAATTGCAGCTTCCTTTTTCAGGCTGATTTTCCAGCCTGTCAGAATGCCTGTGAGTTCCAGTTCTGCCCTCCAGTGCTCTTGTCATCTCCTCCAGATTGGTGTTGTGATAGGGATTATTAATATTGGACAATGGCATTTGGGTAATATTTTATAATATCATTTAGTCATAGATTATGTATAATGTATCTATTTTATATAAATATAGAGAGATGTATTTATATATAAAATGTGGTGCTGACTTAGAAACCAGTGTTTGCCTTTGAAATGCATAAATGTCATGTGTGCTGCTGATATAGAAACCAGAGGCTACATTTGAAATACATATTTTTAATATATCCTATTAAACCTATCGTGCCAATATTCATTATTCATAAAATGTATCATGCCAATATTCATAATGGTATTTTTGGGGCTGTCTGTGCAGGGCCAGGAGTTGGGCTTTGATGATGCTCCTGATCTTCCAATTGAAAAGATCCTCTAATTGTATAAATATCTGATCTATCCTAGCCAGGCTAATGTGGTTTTGTCCCCCCCAGATGTGAAACCCTCCAACATGCTGGTGAACACCCGGGGCCAGGTGAAGCTCTGTGACTTTGGGGTCAGCACCCAGGTAATTCCCCCTGGCATCCCTCCCCTCTCCCTTTGCATCTCCAAATCACCTGGCTCCAGACTGGCAGCCCCAGCCAGGCCCTCTCTGCTGGGACAGCCCTATTCAGCTGGAATCTCTGGGCGACTTCTTCTTCATCTCAATATGATTGTTCATTGTTTAATGACAGTAAAAACTGCTGATATTGTAATTACTACTTACGAATAGCAAACTTCATTGATATGCAGCTTTGATCTGAAAGCTTTTGGGCCAGACAAAAGGGAGGGCAGAACGAGGGACGTGTCTGGGGAGCCCAACTGGCCCACAATAAAAATTAATATTGGGACTCACAATAGTGGTGGGCTTTTACAATGTGCAGCACAAATTTTAATTAATTTCCATTTTGGGCCTCCCTGGAGAACTTCTCTGCTAGTGACCCATGAGCTTGCAGGGATGTTGATTTGAATTTCAGCACCTTTCCTCTCAGCCAAACACAGGGACCAAAGAGAAGGTCAGCCTTGGATGATGAGTTGTCAGGGGCTGTTGTCCCTCCAGTGTATTTAGTGCTCGTTGCATTCAAGTGATGAATTGTGGCTTTATTCACATCTTGAGCCAGCTGAGTGAAAAATGAGTGTGCTCAATCCTACTTCCCATTGACTTTTTATATCAGACTGGTTTGGGGTACTAAAGCCCTAAGCATCCTGTTTCACAGAATTGTTTAAGGTTATCTGCCATAAACTGTAATGCAGAGCTTGTTTAAATTGGAATTCTCGTTCCCAACCAAGACGCGCTTTAATCATTTTTAATGCCTTGCCAGATAAATTTGTTCCCTTTTACATCATTTTTCGTTGATTTATAGGAATGCTGATTGGAGGTTAAATGAGGAATAATTGCCCATTTTATTTCCACATTATCTTTATATTGTTCTAACAGCCTGTTTTGTCTCCTAGCTGGTGAATTCCATAGCCAAGACGTATGTCGGAACAAATGCTTACATGGCGGTGAGTGCATCTCTGCAGGAGCAGCATCCAGCAGCACTGCCTGTCCTCCTGCAGGAGGCATTCCCAGGCAATCCCAAACTCATTTGGTGCCCTCTTTTTGGGAAAGTGTTTCTTTCCCTGCCTTCTCCCTTGCTTTGGCTGCCTTGTGGAACAGAGAGAGCCCATGTGGCAGCACGAGGAGCCAGCCCTTCACTTGTGGCTCCTGTCCCAAATATCCCCACGTTGGGAATGCTGTAGGGGAGCATTTGAGCCTCTGCAGAGGGCTGGGTGCTTGAATTTCCCAGGGGAATTTGAAGCTCAAAACATTGGGGTTAATAAAATTAAGGCATTAAATTGCATGGTGTGAAGTGTTGGGACTGTTGGGACGAGGATTTTCACTTTCCTGTATAAATATGAGGCAGAATCCTGGTGGGGATGAGGCCACTTTTGTCCTGTTTCTGTGCATTAAAGCAGAAATTCCCATCATTTTTAGGAGCCAGGAGGACATTGCTAAAGATGTGATATTTGGGGGAAGGCAGAGGGTGCAAGGTCTGGGTTTAAACCTGTGGTTCTGCCGTCACTGGGATGAACACGAGGACAAGGACCAGTCTGAAGGGAACCCACACAAATCAGAGTGGGTTTTTAGACCAGTTTGATTAATTTTAATTCTCCATTTCACCTGTGAAAACTTCACTGCTTCAGTTTAAAGCTCTCTATGAGCTTGGCTTTTTTTTAGCCATTAAAATTCCTCGAGCCAAGCACTGATGTCGTGATATTAAGGATGGAAAAATCAGCGCTCTGCTCGCTTCAAAAAACACCTTAAAGAGCACCAAGTGCTCAGGGCTGGTGTTTTTCCAACCTCAGAAAAGAGGAGAGAGAAATCCATGACCTTTAATCGCTGGCAGGTATTTTCCCTGACTTTCTTGGGAGAAGAAAGCAGCACCAGGTGCCCATTTATTTGCTAAGTGCTTTTCTACTCGAGGTACCCTCATTATGTGGCTCGTGAAACGCTCGTGTCACCCTCCTAGAAAGACTTGGGCTGTCCTGTGTCATCAGAAAAGTGGTTTGAAGAAGAAAAGATACAAAAAAAAAAGGGAATGCAGAGATCCAGACAAAGAAACAGCTTCAGATTAATCAACTTTTCCAACTCAGCTGTTACTTTAGGCTGGTCTTAAGCGGGTCTGAGAATTAAATTGTATTATGCTTTTAGTGCACCGACCAGGATTAGTGTTCCCTTTCCCAGGTGTACATTAAATAAATTGCTTTTTTGCTGCCTTGTTTAGGGGTGAGTGTGATGCATTCAGCTAATAATTGTCAAAAGAAGTTTAAGCTGAAATGTGTTGGATCTGATTTTTCTGTGGTTTTGCTCCTTGGTTGAGCCTTTTGGTGCCATCACATTTATAGTCAAGTTCTCCAAAATTAGGGAAGGTTGTAAGCTTTGAGTCACCTACTGGGCAGACTGGGCTTGAAACCACTAATACATTGAGGGTTTGTTGGAGAGAAACAAGCAAAAAAAGCTTTTTGATGGAGAAATTAAAATATTCTACAAATTGATTTTTTCATCATTTGATAGAGAAAAGAAATTTGGATGAAAAAATAATCGGTTTTTAAGAGCAGATAATTTGGGCTGTGTGTCCTTAGGATGATCCCTGCGTGGCACCCTTTCCTTTCTGCATGTTGCCCCTATTTCCCTCTCCTTTTCCACCCTCTTCAATCCACTTTTTCTTTAAAAGTGCAGCTGCTTTCCTTGCTTTTCCCTCCTCTGAATCCACAATTCCTGCACTGAAGTTGCTCTGCAAAGCCTGGGCTGTTACAGAGCAGGAATAAACAGTTTGATTTTGCTCAGTGTGGGTTTTCAATCTCATTTGGTGGCTCAGGACAGCTCTAAAAACAATCAGTGGGTGGCCCAGGTTGGACCATACCATATTATGGTAGAGAGGCAGAGATATCTCTGTCTCTGTGCATTTTTTGGCTACAAATATGTATTTTAATGAGGATCTTCATCACTTAAAAAATGTCTAAAAATCCTCTTTCTTAGCAATGCCTTTGAAACCTTCCTAAGCTGTGCCGAGCCAGGCTAATGATACTTGATGAACTTGACTAAAAAGGGGTAAAATCAGATTTTTGGGGTCATTTCTAAATGGGATTTGGTCCCCAGGCTGTTGTTGTGGGGTGTTTTTGGGGCTGGGAGGGTTTCCCTGCCCTCTGGTTTTTACTTAAGGCTCACACTGTGCTAAAAGCCCCTGACCTGGGCTTAGCAGCTCCCAGTAAACATCCCCAAACACATCACGCTGCCACGAATTTGGGAGCTGCTTTGCTAAGAAAGGTCCCTGGGTTATGAAAAGCCTTAAAAACCCAGACATTGCTTTGGAGGGGGTTGGGTTAGGCAGGTGCATTAGCAGCACAGTGGGGAGAGGAGGCTCCCAGAGCCTTTTATTGGTGCCTTTCGTGCTGTACTTGACCTTGGAAATGCTGAAATTGTGGCTTTCAAGTCCAAAGCAGCAGTTCTAGTTTACAGCATTCCATTTCAGGAGGCGTTAAACTTGCTCTTAATACTTTGGAGCCAGGTTTTTTCATTTTTTTTTAATTTTTTTTATTTTTCCTGTCGGTCAAAACCGAAATTCCAAGCGTGGAAAATAACGTTGCCCACGTGGGGCTCTTTGGGCTTCCATAACTTGGAATTTTAAACCCAGGAGTTTATAAAACTATTAAAAATTAGTTATTCCCCAAACCCTGGAGTGCACAGGAGGAACATTTCCCTTGCTGTGCTGCCTGGGCTTGGGGATGGATGGACAAACCATGGCCCTCTCAGCATAATCCATGATTTTTTGGTTGGTTTAGAAGGCTCAAGGTGATGTTTCTCTCCATGTCTTTGCAGCCCGAGAGGATTTCGGGGGAACAATATGGAATTCACTCGGATGTTTGGAGCCTGGGCATTTCCTTCATGGAGGTAGGCAAAGGTCCCCGTGTCACATGCATGTCCCAGGGCTTGAATTACCTCTGACACTGACATATTGGCATGTATTCCCTGTGTATTCCTTTGATGTGCCTTTAACTCTCACGAAATTTTGGCTGTATTTAGAATGGGGTTGTTCTTTTGGGGTCTTCAACCCTTAGAATGGGTTTGTTCTTTTGGGGTCTTCAACCCTTAGAATGGGTTTGTTCTTTTGGGGTCTTCAACCCTTAGAATGGGTTTGTTCTTTTGGGGTCTTCAACCCTTAGAATGGGTTTGTTCTTTTGGGGTCTTCAACCCTTAGAATGGGTTTGTTCTTTTGGGGTCTTCAACCCTTAGAATGGGTTTGTTCTTTTGGGGTCTTCAACCCTTAGAATGGGTTTGTTCTTTTGGGGTCTTCAACCCTTAGAATGGGTTTGTTCTTTTGGGGTCTTCAACCCTTAGAATGGGTTTGTTCTTTTGGGGTCTTCAACCCTTAGAATGGGTTTGTTCTTTTGGGGTCTTCAACCCTTAGAATGGGTTTGTTCTTTTGGGGTCTTCAACCCTTAGAATGGGTTTGTTCTTTTGGGGTCTTCAACCCTTAGAATGGGTTTGTTCTTTTGGGGTCTTCAACCCTTAGAATGGGTTTGTTCTTTTGGGGTCTTCAACCCTTAGAATGGGTTTGTTCTTTTGGGGTCTTCAACCCTTAGAATGGGTTTGTTCTTTTGGGGTCTTCAACCCTTAGAATGGGTTTGTTCTTTTGGGGTCTTCAACCCTTAGAATGGGTTTGTTCCTTTGGGGTCTTCAACCCTTAGAATGGGTTTGTTCCTTTGGGGTCTTCAACCCTTAGAATGGGTTTGTTCCTTTGGGGTCTTCAACCCTTAGAATGGGTTTGTTCCTTTGGGGTCTTCAACCCTTAGAATGGGTTTGTTCCTTTGAGGTCTTCAACCCTTAGAATGGGGTTGTTCCTTTGAGGTCTTCAACCCTTAGAATGGGTTTGTTCCTTTGGGGTCTTCAACCTTTAGAATGGGTTTGTTCTTTTGGGGTCTTCAACCCTCTAAAAAACCCCCAAAAAGAGTAGGAAGGTGGGACCTGATGCAGAGATGCTTTTGCATCCTCTCAGCACCCCAGGGACTGAAAATGCTGCTATTTCTGAGTTGCATCTTCCCAGGCCAGGCCAGAGTGGGGGATTATTTGGGTTAAACCAGCCTTTTGCAGCTTGGGATTCAGAGCTGGTTAATGGCCTTGCAAAATCCTGGCAGGAATATTTGCAGGCTGGGTTGAGCCTCTGCCCTGGGTGATTATTTTAAATAAAGGGTTTGGATTTAAGTGTTCACCAGGGCTTTGGGAAGGATTTCTCACGAGCAGAGTTTTGCAGCGGGAGAAAATCTGTGGAAATGAAGCAGTTCAAAGGGAATGGGGCTGTAAATTGGGTTGGTTGGGGGGGAGAAATTGGGGATATTTAAGGGCCCTTCCAATCCAAAGCAGTTTGGGATTCCAAGATTCATCCAGGAGCAACTGGGGCAGGTTTTGGGCAGCATGAGGTCAGTGTTGGGCCAGGAAAAAGGTGGATTTTTCAGGGCCATAAGGCTTTTTAGTATAAATTCTGATAAAAATAGATTGATATAATGCAGAGTGTGTAAGTGGAGGAGAAAGGGCTGTGTTAAGAGCATGTCCTGCCCAGTAAAGGCAGGTCTGGTGTGATCTGGGCTGGGAGAAGGCACTGGGAGTGGGGTCTGGTGGTGACAGGAGGTCACAGAGCTCCTCCATTCTGGCCCTGGGTGGCCACAAAGGAGCTGGAAACCCTTGGAGCCTCGAGCAATGAGCTCTCAGGGCTGTTCCTCAGCTCTCAGAGATGTTCCTCAGCTCTCAGAGATGTTCCTCAGCTCTCAGGGCTGTTCCTGAGCTCTCAGGGCTGTTCCTGAGCTCTCAGGGCTGTTCCTGAGCTCTCAGAGATGTTCCTCAGCTCTCAGAGATGTTCCTCAGCTCTCAGGGCTGTTCCTCAGCTCTCAGGGCTGTTCCTGAGCTCTCAGAGATGTTCCTCAGCTCTCAGGGCTGTTCCTGAGCTCTCAGAGATGTTCCTCAGCTCTCAGGGCTGTTCCTCAGCTCTCAGAGATGTTCCTCAGCTCTCAGAGATGTTCCTCAGCTCTCAGGGATGTTTCTGAGCTCTCAGGGATGTTTCTGAGCTCTCAGAGATGTTCCTCAGCTCTCAGGGCTGTTTCTCAGCTCCAGGACAGCCCCAGGAAGGCAATTCCCAGCTGTTTCATCCTCTTGAGAACATTCCTTCCCACCATGGGTGATTTGCACCATGTTTCTTGCACAGTGTGACAGAGCCATGATATGATTAACCCAAAAACATCAGTGCCCTGCCCTTCTCCTGTGGAATAATGGAATGTCAGAGCCAGGGAGGTGGAGCTGAATATTCCTTTAGGTGGAGTGCAGTTGTTTTGAGCAGGAGATGAGGTAGTTCAGTCATCCTGCTGCTGTCCCTCTGCATCTGGGCAGGTTTCCCCTGTTCTGTAGCCCCAAAATTAACCCTTGTTAAGTTTCCAAGCAATCTGGGCAGGTTTCCCAGATGGTTCTGTAGCCCCAAAATTAACTCTGGTTAGGGTTTCCAAGCAATAAATTCCCTGCCCAACCCCTTCCAACCCAAAGGAGAGTGGCTCCTGCTGAATCCCAGAGCCTGACTGGAGCAGTGACACACTTTCAGGTGGCACAGGGGACACAGGTCTCTTCATTTGTTCTACTGCAGATTTTGGTGGTCTGTGGTGCTGGAGAGCCCTCACTGAGGGTTTTGGGAGGGACACAGAACGTGGGCACACACTGGAAATTAATTTAGGCAAGAAAGAGCTAAAATGGTATTACATGGAGACTTGACTGTGATGTTCTTCCTCATTTGTGGGGATATAAGTACAGGATCTGTGTATAAAGAATTTTCTAGTTCCCTTGCTGACTAAAAAATGTATTTTGAAGTGGACCAGCATCAATGATCCCCCAGGCAGACCAAGATATTTGGAATTCATCTTAGGCTTCCCAGTAAATAACCTGGCTGGGCATCATTCTGATTTGGGGGATGAATTTTGCCATCCTCAGGAAAACTCCTTTCAGTTGCATTTCCTCTTCTGTTTTACACCTTCTCAACTTTCCCTCCCTTCCCACGAGTGGGAATGCCCACAGAGCAATTTGGGGGTGTTAACTGATGTGCCACCTGCCCCTTGGAGTGGTGCTGTCAGTGTGAAATGATGACAGCAGGGCCAGTGGCTGGAGAAAGGTCCTCTCAGGGCTGGAGGAGCTGCTCAGAGAGCCACACAAGGTCACTGTCACTGGAGGGATTGGGAGGGGAGACACCCAGAGCTGCTGGAAAGGGAAGCTGGAGGGTTTCAAAGCATCTCCCCTTAGGAATGTGATACTCAAGCCTTACAACTTGGTGTAAGCACAGCTGGAGCAGGTTGTGTAAAGAAATGGTTTGTGGGATGGAGGGCTGGGCTGGGTTGTGGGATATAAAACCAACACTAAATCCCCTCATCTGTGATATTCTTCTGAGCCTCTAAAATGCCTTGAATTCCTTTCCTGCTAAGCTTTGTGTAGTGGGAAATGCAACTGTTATCTGAAAGGTTAAGGGAAGTGCCCCAAAAAACTCGCTGGGAGAGTGTGGGAAGGATTAGGTGTGAGTCGTGCCTACATTTTGAGAGATGGGGAATATTCATGTTCCTTTTGGGGTAAGAGGTGTCAGAGGGTCCTCCTCTTTCCTTCAGAAATTAAAATAAAATAAAAGAGGAAACGTTGCTAGCTTTATTATTGCACAATATATAAAATAAATGTCCTATATAACATATATATGACAATACCTATTCCCCCAGACTCTGTAAAGGTGTTTGGAAGTGTTTCCTCACAACCAGTTGGTGTTTCCAGGAGGTTTGCCCATGTTTTATTGAAGTGCTCTTGGCTTGACAAAGCAAGTTCAATTGGAACCAGTGCCATTGCTGTCCCTACACCCCCCACTGTGTCAGCACTCTCATTTTTAAGGCTGTTTTCCAAGGGTTTATAATCCCAGGTCAGGGCTTGGAGCAGCCTGGGCTGGTGGGAGGGGTGGAAGGACAGGAGCTTTGAGGTCCCTCCCAACCCAAACCATCCTGGGGTACCTTTTCCAGAAACCGAGAATTGATGTAATTGATGTTACATTGAAATGCAGGAAATTAAACCCTAAAGCCTCACACTGGGCAGGTTTGGGAGTGGAATATGAGCTCCTGTCCTTGGCTGGTGGGATCTCTTTGCTCCTCCTTTTGTACCCCACCCTGGGCTCCACTTCCCACTGTCTTCTCCTGGGAAGAAGAAACACTTCAGCCTCCTTTGGAAGGTCACTTTTCTTGCAGAGATGCTCAGTGTCCTCTCCTGCAGGACAAGCAGGTTGGGCATCAGTTTAACTTGAGTTTAATATCAGTTCTTCAGAGCCCCTCCCAGGAGAATGAGAAGTCTTTGGCTCCCAGGGCTCTCTTTGTATTTGCCAGAGCTTATAAAGGGTTGTCAGCAGTATTTTAATATTTTAATATTTTTTAATATTTTAATATTTTAAGTTAGGAGCCAGGTTTTCAGGAGTGTTCTGCATTCCCACACCTAGGAATAATGGGATTTATCCAACAACCATCATTATTTCAGGCACACACCCCTCCTGAGGGTGGTTAACCCTGTCAGGGTGGTGGAGTCTCATACTCTTCATCCCACTTGGCCTGGGAGCACCAAGGAAGGAGAGTCATGGATTGGAAGGGGCCACGAGCATCATCAAACCCAACAAAGGCAAGGAGGAGCGAGATGTTTGAAGAGGGTGCTCCAGGAGAAGAAGCTCTGCTTGAAGATGATTCTCTAAAAGCACTTGAGCATCTTTAAGATGTTTATTTAACTGCAGAAAACTGGTGTCAAGACTCGTGTATCATCTCATCAAGCAGGGGAGGCTTCAGATCTCCTTCTAAGGAGTCGAAAATCTGTGATCAGCCACATATTGCCAGCTTGGAAGGGATGGTGGTTCAAGGTCAAGGTGGGGAGCTGATGTGAGGGGAATTCTGCAGAGCACACTGTGTCTTCTGCAGCATTTCAGTGCTCTGGGGGTGCTGTGGTTGGTCCTCCCTCAGCTTTCCACCCTTCCCTAAAGGACACTGGTGCTCAGGGACAGGTTTAGTGGTTAAAGGTTGGGTCAATGGTTGGACTTGATGCTCTTAGAGGTCTTTGCCAACATAATTAATTCTGTAATTGAAGGGATTGGGGCCCTTTTTTTTGGGGTTTCATGAAGGAAGGCTGAGAGCAGGGTGGTGCCTTGGGCCATGGATCATCACATAGGTGGGACTGCAAAGTCCTGGAAATGTTTCCTTTGGGATGAAGGAAAGCAAGGATATAAAAAGTGCATTTTGAAGTGAGGCCCACGTTGTTTCTTTAGGGTTTTGAGGACGCTGGTGTGATGTTTGTGGCTTGGTGACAGCTCCTTGCACACTCTGCTGGGCTGGGAATTTGCCCATGGACCGAAATCCTTCTCACTGAGGAATATTGGGGTGGTTTCAGCCGTTCTGTACATCACAAACTCCTTCCCAGCAAAAAGCTGGCCTATATCTTTATTCTTTTGGCCTATATCTTTATTCTTTTGGCCTATATCTTTATTCTTTTGGCCTATATCTTTATTCTTTTGGCCTATATCTTTATTCTTTTGGCCTATATCTTTATTCTTTTGGCCTATATCTTTATTCTTTTGGCCTATATCTTTATCCTTTTGGCCTATATCTTTATTCTTTTAGCCTATATCTTTATTCTTTTGGCCTATATTTTTATTCTTTTAGCCTATATCTTTATTCTTTTAGCCTATATCTTTATTCTTTTGGCCTATATCTTTATCCTTTTAGCCTATATCTTTATTCTTTTGGCCTATATCTTTATTCTTTTGGCCTATATTTTTATTCTTTCCCCCCACCTTGAGCAGTGCCTGTTGGCTCTGCTCCCTCCCCTCCACCTGCAGCCACCACTGGGCTGAGGAGGGACAATGTCCAGCCCCACCACGCCCCTGGTGCTGCTGGAATCCCCAGTGCCTGAGGGTTGGGTCATGAATTAATAATTGCTGTGTGATGGGGGGGGGAGGCCAGGGAAGTTGCCTGGCAGAGTGTTATCAATCACTCAGTGACCAGAACTTCCAGTAATTAGTGTATTTTATGGCCCTTTGCTTCAGTGACTTGGAAGCACATATGCTCCACTCCCAGCTAAGCTTGGGCAGAGGAATATTCCAGGCTGATTTATCCCCCTGCTGCTCTGGGATGTAACCCTGTGTGAGGGGGACAGGGTGAGCTGAGCTGCAATAAAGTGCAAGTTTGGGGGCACTGGGTGTGGGTTGAGACCTCTTGGGCTGCTGTGGGTGGCCAAATAAATAATCCACTTCTCTGTCTGGGCAGGTGAAGGGACAGTGAAGGGATGGCACCAGCTGGGGGGTGTTTGGGATAT
>WBMV01006092.1:0-235121 GCA_013396655.1 Campylorhamphus procurvoides
CCCATGCTCCCATGAATAAAAGAATTCTAGCCCAAACCCCACATTGGCTGGGACGGTCTCCTTTTCTCCCCTTCGGTATGCGGCAATCTCCAGTCCATAGTGATTGTCATAGAAGCCTAAATGCCTTATTAGTGGTCTAACAACATTTCTGAAGCTAAGATTTCAAATATCACATTTAGATACACTTTTATGACTTTCATAATGTATTCATCATGCTTTTTAACTAAGGTCTAACAAATAGTCTTGCTGATCTAAAGGAACAATTTGCCATAAATATTTATCAACATAAGTCAGATCGTGCATCCAAGTGTTCTGGAGCAAACGTTGCATATTTAAAAATTGTATCATTATCAGGTTTCCCTAAAGTGCTCTAAATATTGGTGTAGCCATTTCTCCAGTAGTGTTGCAATCGAAATCAAAACAGTTTAATTTAATTTCTGTTCATTTGTCTGTTGCTTGAGATGATCCTGGAACATGACCGATTTGCAAAATATTTGTATAGCTTCTGACTCAAATATCACAAGGAATACATATGTCTAGGGATACTCCAATTTTAATTGAAATTTGACTTATTTTGGAGACAATCTCATGTTAATTTCTTAATGTCAGTTCTGTATATCTAGGTAACATTTACAGCTATCTGGCATTTATGATTTAAAATTCCTTTTTATACCTTCTAACTAATAACTAATATTCAACTCATCTCAAACAAATTCTTCCTCTTTCTCATTGTTGTAGGACAACTTCAAACACGCAAGAGATTTTAGTTTTCTTCTCTTGCATCTTAGAAACTCTTAGAAATTTTGAAAGAATTAAAAAAGTAAGCTAATACCACTTGATGTTAAGTCCTTTAAACAGTAGAAAAACTAACGTACACATACAATGTGACTTTCCGAAGATCTATTCAGGAGATCACAAACAAAAATACAGATTAAAGTCAATAGCTTCTTATTTTATATTGTGTAACTCAATCATACATTATCTTCACAAATGGCTTTCTCTAGATATCTTTTAATAAAACTAATCACTTTATTCAGAAAATTAATAAGCACTTGGCCCTGAGAACATGTAAAGATTTTGGAGCTGTTGGTTCATTTCCTTGACTCACCATTTGCCTTTATCCACCTTTGCTTTAAATTGCAGGGGCCATTAATTTTCATCACACAATTTGATTATTTTCTTCTTGATGATTAAACTAATAATATTTTCCAAAACTCTCAGAAAGGAAAATTTTTGTGACACGTACAGTGCATCATTCACTAGGAATTTTAGCTGCCTGAAAGATTAACTGAATTGTTCTTCTATATCAAGCAACACAAAAAAGACAAGCCTTTTCTTGCATTCAAAAAACTCCTGTATACAAGTCAGAGGAACCCAAAATGGAAATCCAATTTTTATAACAAATTTACTATTTGTGTGAGTAATAAAGCCATGGGAAAAATAAGTTTTATAGAGACAGCTTTAACCAGGGATATGAATGGCCATTGTAAGTTGTGATTATCAAAATTAATCTGTAGGTATTTTTATTTAGAGCCATGAGGTAAAAACATACTGTATTATAAATATGTGTTTACATAGAAAGCACACATAATTATGGCTACAATCAAGAATCAAAGAATTATCGCTCGGTGTGACTTACTAATCAACAGAGAAGAAGGACCAAGGCAGGAAACACAGTCCTAAACCTTTTCCCCCCTTTTTTTTCCAGGTGAATAATGCAAAGTGTTCATTATTTATTTCTCTCTCTGTCTTTTTTAGTTAGCCACTAAATTGCCTCTTTTGGTAGGTTACATCTAAAAGAATACACAAAATAATAAAGAAGTTTGGGGATAAAGTCAGGAGGTCTCCCTGTATCAGTGAAGGAGGACAGGCTGTTCCTTGCCATAATCCTAACTGAAACTCACATAATTTTTTACATTTGGACATGTATGAATGAAAGACAAGTGATGAAATCTCCTCAGTGTTTTGCTTCTATTTGTTGCTAACACAGTTTTTGAAAATAATGGGAAGGGTAAGAATATAGATCAGTGATCATTTATGTATTGGACAGGCTTTCCAATACTGATCATTATTAAGACACAAGAAAATAGACTACTAGTGGTACAACTTTCAGAAAAGATTATTCCCAAATTCTAAGGGGAAATAAAACCCAAACCCAACCAACCGACTAAAAATAACAGTGCGAAAAGTCACACCCCAAAAGATTTGTTGTAACTTAATGTTTTTTTTTCATTCTCCTTGTACTTAAATAATGTTTTTTTAAATTCTTCTTGTGCTTAAAGATGTCAAATTAATGGCAATATTTCCTTATAAATTATGTATTGCATGAAATTCATGAAGTTCCTTTATTCAGATGACATATAGTGTTCACTGGTTCCACAAGTTCAGTGTATATAAAATTAAAAAGTACTTACAAATCCCTGTTTTAAACTTGTAGCAAATCAATATAAATTTCTTTCTGTGAAAATGTAAATATAGGGATCCGTTTTTTTACTTTTTTGCATTTCATTATTTCATCTTTCCATATTATGTCATTTTGCACAGTGATAGCCTCAGCTTTCAGGCTATCATTGTGGAAGCATATTTCCAAATTGTTAATATCTATCATCTGTATGAGAGTTGAAAGCTGAGTCTCAGCTATCTTTTCAGTTCTTTCTGCATCTCCTAATATGTTGAAATTTGGTTTTATTTCAAGGCATAATGAGGAGCTGACATTTTTTCCCCACATAAGAAGAAAGTTTCATATTTTCATTA
This sequence comes from Campylorhamphus procurvoides, assembly GCA_013396655.1. Taxonomy (NCBI): domain Eukaryota; kingdom Metazoa; phylum Chordata; class Aves; order Passeriformes; family Dendrocolaptidae; genus Campylorhamphus; species Campylorhamphus procurvoides. Next base: position 2,755 of record WBMV01006092.1, read on the forward strand.
AGGGGTAGGTATGCTTTTAATAAGACAAACACTTTGTAGTGTACAAATATTCAATATAATGTAGAGAACCAAATATATTCATACAATTGGTGCTGGCAAAATTCAAAAGTTAAGCAAACAAACTCAAACTAATATTCACCTGATGTGGAAATACTGCACTCAGTTTTAGAGGCATCTTTCTAATATAATTTTGTGGAGATTGAAATCTCCCCTTAAAAAATAAAGATTTCTGTAAACTTGTACTTTTATTATATGTGAAATATTTTCAACCACCTCTAGAAAGTAATTTTTCTTGTTGTTCTAGTGATTCACCTTTCCCATGATACTTGTTTTTCAGACTCCAAACAAGCACTGGGGAATGCTGTCCCAGATCCCTACATGACTAGAAATATAATCTTAATTCCTTTTTAAAAAATATATTTTCCAGTCTAGCAAACTGAGGCTTTTTATATACATACATTTTTTTTTCTCTGCCTACGAGAAGTCTGTTGGTGGAAGAAAATGGTGATTAAGGTGTTTTCAACTGATGCAGACAAATGTATATTCATATTAAGAAAAGATCATCCAAAAAAAAAAAAAAAGGTTGAGACACTGTTTAGAATAAAGAATATGCCTATGTGTAAAATCTGGTTGCATGTTGCAACGTGTCAGGCCTTAGTTATATTCTTTCAGTGTTCCCAAAAGCAGTACTATTTGTTTTAAAAAAGAAAAATTATTATTTTTATATCCCAGCCAGTATTGCTTTTTAAACTCATCTCTATCAATATCTGAGACTTAAGAATTCAGGTAAAAGTGGCATAGGTAGCCCAAATTTTCCTGTTAACCTGGAGTGCACCTTTTAGAATTCATTCTCCTTTAGGACAAAACAGTTATTTCTGGCTGACATAAATTCCTAACAAGGCCCTTCAGTCTTCAACTATATGTAACAGGGTTGTATTTATGCTGCTTTGATGTTGCGGGATCATAACCCCCCACTGATGCAACGAATTGTGAAATGTTAACAAAATTACCTGTAAGCATTGCAGAAAATGTAAAATAAAAGGTTGCCGTTTTCCAAATATGCCATTCTTGAAGGTCTGCTGTGAAATTCTAGGTGTGTGTATTCATCTGTTAGCAGCTTATTTTCTAGATAATTATGCAATTTAATAAAAGGAACTCTGCAGGAATATAAAAATTACCCTTGCTCCTATTATATGGAAAGAGTTAGAAGGTACATTTTTTTTCTTAACTGAGATTTACGAAGATTTTGCTATTTAAACTTTGCAAAGCTTGTGTTCGAACCCTAAGGGGACTTAAAGGCAGCTTAATGCTCACTTGTTAGGAAATGAAGATACTCCAGGGATAAGACAATAAAATAAAGCCAATCTTTCCTCCACTCCAAATCCTTTCTTCCTGAAATTCACTGATACATCTCCAAATCAGTTTATAACAGTTTGAACTTTTTTTAAATTACAAACTTCACACTTGTCTCGATTTAAATTAAAATAATGTTATAAATCAGAGAAATTATTTCCCTCCCCCCCTTTGCCTTTATAATGAAATATATATAGTTGTAAAAGAGTAAAATACTGCCTGCTATGAACCAAAGGATGGATAAGCCAAACTCCATCTGATCCAGAAACGGGCTATCTTTATGTAGAAACAGGCAATGAAAAGCATATGAACATTGATGAACATTTTTTTTTTCTTAAAAATTGCGGTGTTTAAGCAAGCACAAAGAACTAGTTTTAAGTGACTAGTACAGTGTTTAATTTCCTCCAGCAAATTGTTTTATTTTCTCACCTATTCTGTTACATGCTCTTAGGGAAGAAGTAAACAAATAAATGGAGATCCAATCCACAGGGAACTGCAAGAGGACCGTTTTTATTCTGTCTGCAAAGTTCTGTTAGCATCATGTTCCTTATTATTATCTCAATGTTTTTCATTACTTGCATTCTCTAGGCTCTTATCTTCTAATAGAAATCAAGACGTATTCATACTCTCTCTAAAAGCTTATTAGAATAATAGATCAACAAAAGGGATTTATATACATAGGTTTCACAAAGGCAACAAACATTTCATGATCCTCCAACAAAAATTAGAGTAATTTTGTTATTTAATTATGAAATACGTAACCTCATTTTAGCCTTCTGTAACTGACGTTCAATTGCATTTGCCCATGGGTTGATGCATTCTGAGAGTTAAGCACAGGCTACTATCAAAGTATAGGCATCTTTCCAGGTTCCTTATACTTAATTACAAGTAGAAAGTTTCCTCCAGAGAGGGACCACTCTTATTCTATATCTGACAGGTTTTCAGAAGCTGCCTAATGGAACGGAATGGAATAGTCCTGCAAATTGAAGGAATTAAGTAAGCTTTTTTAATTTGGGCTCCTTTTAAATTAGATTCTAATTTGGTTTCAAATGTGGGTTTGGTGTCAAAAACCAGTTTATTTTGGATGCTTTTCAATAACTTTGATGATGTATCACATGCCTTATATTTTAGCCAATATTGCCTAATACTGTGATTGATGGTGAAGTACTTAACTAGCTGTGTGTGACATCATGGGCTAATTACTACTAAAATTGCAGACGAAAGAGAAAATATTACTAAGTCTGATTTTGTCTATTTTCATGACAATAAAAAGGTTATCATTTCAGATAACCTAAACATGTATAATATGATAACCTAAAAATAAATACCTGTACAAGTGGCATCATTGTTAATTCCTTTTGCTTTTGAGGCAGATCTCTGACTTGCACATGTTGATGGAGGAGTTCATGAATCTACTGAGATATCACCTCTTTAAAATGAGATGCTGATGCATAAGTGACATTATTAATTTAATTTTGAATAATTGGAAAACAAACCATCTTTTTTTTAAAAAAATTATGGTTTTCTTACTTATGCTCTATATTTTACTTTTCTTTCTGATAATGTTCTCATTTATCTCTCCTGATAGAAAAAGTTGCTAAATTTATTCCAGTTCTTTTGTTTTAATATGTTAGCTTCTGACAACAAACTTTTAAGAGAATGAAAAAGAACTTGATTGTTACTTAAAAATTTTCTTTATTCACTTCTTTTGGAGTTTCATTCTCCTATCTGCAGGAAGAATTGATAGGAACAATATTTTAAAGTAGTAATTTCTCTCATAGTCTTCTATTCTGTGCTGTCTACAGTAGCATGTAATTTATGCTTTCCTGTCCTATTATGTCTTATTGCAGTGAGCTTTTCTCCCTCATGCATTTTTTTTGACCTCATCAATATATTTAGATACTCTTCTTACCTGTGAGATATGTAGTTGAATGGAGGTAGTATTACACCCAGAATGACTAGAGGAGGAAATTCTTCCAAAGTCGTTTTGTTACACAGACTTTGTGAAGGTGCTCTGCAACACTTCTAACCAACTCATTGTCAATATTGAGGGAATTAAAAGGTCTGGATTGTTCCCTAAAACAATTTTTTAATTTCATTATGAAATAATCCACCTATTGTTCTGTGTAGACCAGCAGAGACTATACTATAAAGCTACATCCCCACACTGTAAAGCACCTTGGCTTTCTCTTAATATATTTTCTGATGATCGAAATCCAGAGAAAAATAATCACCTTGGAATTATTAAAAGCATCTGAACAGTGCTGCCTTTGTCTTGTAATCTTTTAAGTTATGCCTTATACATGGCTACTTCAGGCTAAAATCATATAATTCAGGCTAAAAATATACTTTTGCTTGGTTGTTTTGTTTTTATAGACATTATAGACAAAGAAAATTAAATAAACTGAACATTTGCATTTCCACACAAACTCAGAATGGTCATTCAGTCACTGTAATAACATCAGATACCCAAGGAAACTGTCAGAATATATAGATATTTTTATCTGTGCATTTCTGTTTATAACTATTTTTTTAGACACAGACTTCAGAATGGGGAAAGTAAAAAGAAAACTTTGTAAACTCCCCCAAGACTTTAATCATTAGATGAGGTGCTTCCTGAACAGTACTAATTTCCAGAAATTTCTTTTGCAAAGTAGCCTGCTAAATAACCACAAAATGTAGGAATATATTTGTCTATGTTACTCTGGCAATGCAAGAATCTCCTGAGAGAAGAAAGTGAAAAATAAAGAAGAAAATGGAATAAAATATTAGATCTTGTGCAATATTTTCAGACACACAATCTAATATGAATTTGTGCCAAGACTGATAGACTGCATGTCCTTGAGATAGAGAAAAGAGAAATCTTTGGTTTTTTAAACATCACAAAACAAATAGAAAGGTTTTTTCAGAATCCTTAATGAGAAAAATTTAACCAGTTTAAGTGCTGGAAGAAAATGAACTATTCAAAACTTATCTTGCTAAAAGTAAATGAGTGTTTAAGTAAGGCAGGTTCTGATGGCAGAGAAAATTAAGTGTTTACTCTGTGAAGGATAAAGTGCAGCTTCATGACTTCAGCAAGCAGAACAAGAGGAGGAGGGTGTGAAAAGAACATCTTTGTCTGAAGTAATAAGGCTAAAACACTGAGGAAAGCAAAGAAAGGAAATAACATGCCCTAAGGATGTTTACACTTTGTGATAAAAACATTCATAAAATGAGAAAATGAGGACAGGCAATGGGATATATGGTTCATGATTAAAGGCTCACTGACACAAGAGAATAGATATGGGAGGGACATTGACAGAAACGGGTGGCTTAGCTAAAACTCAACACTGGAGACAGAAAATATCCCAAATTCTCCAAACAAGTCAGAAATCTCTTAATAATCTATTGGCAGATCTGTAATTTACCGTACAACATCAAATACAGTATATAATCTTCTATGCTAACTGGGGATGACCTCAAATGGTAAAAGATAGAATCTGTCACCCAGCGTAGTCATCACCTAGTCCTTCAACTTTCTTCCAGTCTCAGAAAAATCCAACAGCTTTTAGAAAAGAAAGCTAAGGATAGTGGTTTTGCCAGAGGGGAAACAGGAGATTGACTTTGGAGTGATAATGTGCAAAGAGATTTAACCCATTAATCTACTTTAGTTACCCAGTACTTTTCTAAAATTTATTTCAAGGAATTCAACTGATGCAACCCTTCAGTATAAAATAGTTGTTAATTTATTTAATGGTAACCTTCTGTGTATAAAGGTGACATTTAAAAGATTTGTGTGTTTTCAAAAGAGCCTGAGCTCAAATGACAGCATTTCAATGTGTACTTCACCTTAAAGTTATTTCAATATAACACTTGCAGTAATCAAAAGGAAAGACAGCCTTGTTGCACCAGACCTTCTGCTCATTCTGCTGGGAAAGCACAGCACAACTCGTCATAGAAATTATGACATCAAAGTTTTCCAGAATAACTGAAATTCTTGTGAAAAAATGAAGTGCTTTGTATGTGATATCTCATATATATATATTTTTTTTTTTCAGAAGGACATTGCCAACAAACTTCCATAGCAACACAGAATTGTACTGTCTGAAATATAGAAATCTCCATCTTCCTTCAATTTCCATATCTATGCTACAGATGCTGAGATTTACATACAAAGAGGAGAAGCGTGGGAAGTACATAATTGCAAACTATATATATCACATATGCACTGCAGAGTCCTCCGGGTATCTTCAAGCTCTGTCAAAAGCAGTGATGTCCTCTATGACTTGTGGCACACTGCATTACCTTGCATACAAATTGTGGCATCCCAGCCTTAAGGGGAAGGGACCACCCAAAATTCTTAGATATCACAATTGAAAGGAATGACAGAAGTGAGAGGCTTTTTTTTTTTCCACCACAAAAGTTTACAAAGTATTATTAACAAATTGCACACTTGACGTGGAAATTGATGTATTGGTCCCTGACCTCCCAGTAGAAGCACACAGTGGTGTATTCTGGATAAAGGGTTAAGGTGAATAGGAAGAGAGAAAGAGAGAGATTAGTTAAAAAGGGAGAGAAAGAGACAGGAAAGATGTAAGACAGAAAAAAAAATCACCAGTCCTGGCTTCAACATTGATCTAGATAGGCTATCCAAGATCCTGGGGCCCACATGCAGAGCAAGTGTACCCTTGTGCAGTACTGTGTTGTGCTTGTCTCCAGAAACTAGAACAAGGACATTTGTCTCAGAAAAGTGCTGCCCTAGCTGTGTATGGCCCCCTTTTCCAGCCACATTCTGTTCTTTCTCTCGGCATGTCATTACCAACAATCCTTGCTTGAAATTACCAGTAATCCTTAATTGGCACCACAGCTATCCAACAGTCAGTGTTTGAGACACACACATTAGCCCCCTTAACTTCCAGGCTTCTATACAGTTGCACCAACTTCTTTTCTGGACTAGTAACATGGGAGTTTAATTTTAACTATTTGGGCAGCGCTTAGGAAAGCATGAGCTGCCTTCCTTTAGTACTATTTCTCCAATTTCTCTTGCACAAATTTCAGCTTAAAACCAGAACACACAAAACAGATATAAATTCTATGCTAATGGAGTGATGGATCCAATATCTTGGGACCTCAGAGGGCTCTGGAAAAAAGACCAGAAAGCTTCCAGTCCCATTCTTGTTTAGCCCCATGTAGCTGCCAAACCAATTCAGCATCTGCCTGTCTCTGGATTTCCCCAGGACAATGATAAAGGTGAACTTGTGAGAAGTAATGCTTCTATCCTTTTTTCATTTATCTATAACTATCGTGTCTCTTACAAGATCTCTTACTATAGTTTTTTCTCCCCAAGTGTCTTCATTTTCCCTTGGATGTTTTTACATTTTTAAAAGGAGACTTCCTAAAGCAGAAAGACTGTACTGCAGCTTTTAACTGAAATAATATAAAACTATAATGCAAATGACCTTATTTTCATAAAAGCATATAAGGTACTTCTGGTTTGTTTTTTTCCCCTATTTAAACAGGAAACTAGAGATGATCTAATGATAATAGAACATAAACTAAATATTTTAAATTTCAAAATGCATGATTTCTACACTCTATGACTTTTTAAAAAAATTTTTTCTTCAAAAGCCTACTCAGTTATTGACAAAAGTATATTTACAAACACACAAAAGTATATTTAAAAGATTTTATAAATTAATAAACATAAACTTTAAAAATTATGGTATTTTATTGTTCAAATTCTTTTCTTTTGGCATTTTTTTTGAAAGTAAAGAGAAATTCTTGATTGGAAACAATATTTCAACTGCAACGGAAATGATAGAAGTAAGAATAATTTTCTTTAGAGATAGAGACAATATTTTTTGGAGTTTAGTCTTTCTTTTTGCTAATTAGGGAACTTTTCTTGTTTTCTCAGATCAGTTAGGGCAATAAGACTATTTTCATATCAGCTGATGGTTCTTTTACAGCATTAGTGTAATTAACACTAAGGAATGGGATATAATATCTCTGAAGTTATTGCAATGATGCAAAACATTTTGCTAAAATGTAACAGAGGAATTTGGAACCTAAGGAAAATAAATTGATACTCTAATAGATTGAGCTCTTACAAATGACATGACTCACATACATACGTAGCTTTATAGAAAAATGAGAAGTGCTAAAAGACATGGTGAAGACAAGGTTCTGTGGAACCTCCCCAGATGATATTTGATGTTCATTATTTTCTGTCCAGGAAGAAAGTTGTAAGCTGTATTGGTTACTTGCTAGTAAAAATAACTGATTTTTTTTTTTAATGACATAAAACCATTGCCTGTGTCCAATAAGCAAACTAAGAAGTCTGAGCCTTCTAATAAATATTGTAGAACATCTGGAATTCCCAGAAGAAAAAAGACATGGACTTCTTAGAGCAGGTCTAAAGGAAGGCCACTAAAAGGATCAGAGGGTTTGAACACGGTTCCTGTGAAGAAAGTCTGAGCAAGTTTGGGATTATTCTGTCTGGAGAAGAGAAGGCTCCGGGGAGAGCTTAGTGTAGCATTTCAATCTATTAAGGGGGCCTGCAAGACAGATAGAGACAGGTTTTTTACCAGGGTCTGTAGCAACAGGTCAAGGAGCAACAGTTTTGAACTGAAAGATTTAGATTAGATATAGGGAAGAATTTTTTTTATTTTTTTTTTTATGAGGGTGGTGAAGCACTGGAGCAGGTTGCCCAGAGAAGCCGTAGATGACTCATCTTTGCAAATGTTCAAGGTCAGGATGAGGCTTTCAGCAAACTGGTTTAATGAAAGCCCCTGACAGGGGCCTTGGACTAGATGGCCTTTGAAGTTTCACTCCCTTCTAAATGAAACCATTTTATACTTACATGTATACTTCCTGAGAAAAATATGTTCCGTGCCTCCCATTTAATATCAATCTGATCCAACAGCAAGCTGCAGTATTGTTTAAATGCATAAAACACTATACATAAGAGTTATGCCTAAAGTCACACATTTTAAGTGTTTTCAAATAATCCATGATGAGTTTTAAATGTTATTTTTTTTAAGTCCATAGAATATTACTACTATTCATGCTATTATTATCTGGTACTAAGAACACTATATTCCTAAAACCCCAAAGCTTTCAGAATAACTGTATCTCGATATTTTTTCCTAGAGGACTTCAAAAAATTGATTATATGCTGTTTCATCCCACTCTCTATAGTCACATTTAAGAATAGTTACTTTGCCTTCTCTCATTTTCATCTATGCATTAATGAATGATACACCGCTCTTCCCTTGGAGCCCTGCAAGATAAAAACAATGCTGAGTTCTAAACCATTTAAAACACAGCCAGATTTCAGCCCTTTTACTGTATGAAGTCACTGAAATACTGATCCGATTGAATAGAGAACTGTATGTTGTAACTGTAAGTGTTGGTCCCGGGGGTGATACAGCATTACTAGAATTTGCAAGATGTTATCATGAATTGGTCTCAAGAAAAAACTGCATCTTATTTCCAGGCCATACCAGAGCACTATCAAATAATGAGATAATTAAAAATGAGATACCAAAGGGAAGCAAAACAAAACAAAATAATTAAAAAAACACACAAAATCCCTCACTGGAAGGGAAAAGTACTTAGAAGTTCTTCTGAGACAGACAAGTTTCTTGTCCATGCTGCTGCTATGAGGAATGCAAGACTGTATAATGTGAGAAAGGCAAAGGACAGCACAGATTGGGTCTAAAATCCAACCTTTTGCAGACAGCTTATCTATTTATTCAAAGGATTTTCATTCTTTTGAAGTCATTACACCTGGATGGAGAACTTCAGACATATAGCATGAACTAACTCTGTTTTTTATTTTAGTTAGTATCCTATACTTTCTTCATCCTATGGAGTCAGAAACACTGAATGCCCTCCTGGCAAGACTTGTGCATGGCAACTGAGGAGTTACAAACAAAGCTGCAGAAACCTTAGCCTTGGCAGAGTATCAATAGATTAAACAGTATTGCAAGAAAGTTCTGTAGTGTGAATTTCTAATGACCAATTCTTCATCACCAATGAATGTCTATCAATCAGGTGTGAGGCTGTCCTAAGCTTGGCATTTCTAGAGTTTTCAGCGGAAACTAAGAAAAAAGAATAGACAGGAAAGATTTTCCCTTCACATTTCTTGGTGTTTGCTGATGTTATTAAATTTCCCCTCTTAATATGAACAAAGCTTTATGATTAATTTGACCTTATAAAAGAATTATCCACATAATTTTCAGTCTGCTAATTAAAACTTCTATGAGATTTAAAAATTCATATAACAGGCTCTTAAAATAATTTTCTTTAGAAGTATATATGTACTTTCAGGTGTATATGCAGTTCTTATGAACTCTAAATTTCTGAGGTGCTGTTTTAGTGTACTTGCAATCATGGTCTTTTCTTGAGAAGAGTGTATCTGCCTTTCTTATGAAAATTCTTATGCTGTCCTTGTAGAGCATGGAAAGCAGATTTTTTGAGTGACTGAGCTTCAGTTGACTTTATCTTTGAACATTTAATAGTAGAAATGTATAGTACATTTTTTTTAAAATAAAGTAGTTGATTAGAAAAATTGTCTTTAAAATTTAAGCAATTAGCAATTAGTTTTGCTACAAATCCTACATTCTTAGATATTTAAAAGAACTAATGAACTGTGTAAATTTTCAAGACTATCTTGAAAATCTAATTTTTAATGCCTCTAATAAATTGTATTTTTTTTTATTTTAAACCTCTAAGACTTACTTAGACAGTACATGCATTCAATGGTGAAACTGAAGCACCTGCACCAATAGGTGCAAAAATAAAAAGGTTTTAACAGACAGTAATAATAATAATAATAATAATAAAAGGATAAAAGAAAACAATGGTTTTGAGTACAGATTGAGCATCAAAACACTCAGCAACTTATTATAGGACATCAACTTCATATGATTTCTGAAATGAAAATCAAGACTTTTTGGAAAGTATAAAGGGCATCTTTAACATTTTGACATTAGTCAAGATTCTGCCCAAAGCAAAATTTCATGGCTATATTAAACACCTGAAAATAAAGGGTTTATCCATGATATTTTTATCTGAGCTTCCATTCCAGTATTGCAAGGAGACTTACAATTATAAATTTAGTGGATTTTAAGTGAAACCTGTACTGTTCTATATGGAACTATGTCACCAGGCTCCTGGCAATGGAACTGTAAAAAAATAACCAGATCATGAAAAATCAGAATTCTATGTCCTGTGGTAAACCTTATTTACCCAATCCCATGTCACCCCAAGAGAATCACAAGTACACTTTTCTTCTCACATACTGAGCACATGATTTATATCAAAATTCAATCATGCTCAATTAGCACTCAAAATTTTCCAATAATTATGCTGAAGACAACACCGGCACACACAAAGTGCTAAGGGAGTCAGGGACTTAGCTGTGCATAGATTCACTAATAAGAGAAAAGGTCACAGTCTGATATTACTGAAATTTGATTAAATTTCAGATCCATATGTTAGAAATCAATGTTTTCCTGGCTTTGGTGTTTCTGCTCTGGAGTCAGTCACTCTCCAGAGCCCTGTGTCTAATCAGAGACTGTACCAGTGTTACATCCTCTCCTGGGTACAAAGGTAGCAAAAAATGAGAGAGGCTTTGCAGGTCAAAACAGACAGGCTTTGCCATTCCTGCGTCGAGTGGTTTGGGGAGCTGAAAGAGAAAAGCTGCAGCTGCAGCTGTGAATTAAAGTAACTGGCATGTTGGTCAATGCCCACAGGAAAGGTAAAACCAGTGCTGGGGATTTTATGGCTCTTTGATAGCTTCCAGGAGCAATCCAGTCAAACCAGGGCACATCCACAAAGGGCTCTTCACATACATACTGCTGCAGAGTGGTTATGGTTATGGGAGCTACAGCCTGAATTTAATCCCACAACCAAGAAAAGCCTCCAAAACAGGCTTTAGATATATATTGTTTCTATAATGTGAAATCTGACAGATAACAGGAAGTAATGAAAGCTTCCTAACTCCCTGATGATCCATATGTTGTTCTGGGCATGAGTGGAAATCTGTCAGCTCCTGCTGCCCTCCTTGTGTTTGCCTCTACATGTTCAACCCAACAATTAAACAGATTGTCAGATGTATGGCACTGAAGTAACAGCTTTTCGTGGAAGAAGAAAGCAACTGATCTGATGAAAAAAATGTAAATATGAAAAAAAATTAATTTCTAATTGGAATTACTTCTGACTTGCACCATCAAAAGAATGTGTTACATCAATGCAAAATTGATGAGGCAGAAGAGAGGATTAGGCCTATGACACTCAGAAAAAATCATCAATTAGAGAATAAAAATGAAGAGGAAAATTTTTTCTTGAAGTCAAAACCCCATCTGCTTTGCTAGGACTGCCTTACCTTGTTAAATGATCAGAACTGACTAATCCGAGTGAAAGCCCCATGGCAAAAGGGCTTGGAGGTAAGAGGTGACCTGCAGTTCCCATTTGGAAAGACAGAAAGGTACACAATACATAAAGTATACATTTATTATTGCATACATAAAACCAATAAGGAAAACTGCAAAAGGCAATATAGAAAAGCAGTCTTCTGTCTGTATAATTTAAAGGTGGAGCAGGCTTTGGTCAGATAACTTCTCTCTAGGGTTGAGCTTCTGACAGGAGGAACTGGTTTCTGTTCAGACATTGAAGAATTGGCCAAACACTGAATTCGTCTATATAGGCTTTAAAAACTCATGTGCAATTAAACCAAGAGCCTGCATTGTAGAAATAAGGAGCTATAGTGCTTGTTCAACTAGAATGCACACAATAAAGAGAAGTCTATTCTGACAGTCATAGTCTTTACTTTTATTTGACTCATGAAGGAGATGGTAGGAGAAACCATATTTTTAAAGTAATTTTCTCGAACTCACTACTGAACAACTAGCAGGTTGGACTTCAGCTTTGACTATGTGAAGGCAATAAAAATAAGAACCAAGTTAAACAGAAAAGTTTAACCATTAGATGACACTAACTAATTATAGTCCCTGTTTTCTTTTAAAAATACACACTACTTTTGCTCCCTACATTATCTACAGAATGATATCAGGCACTTAGTTTTCTTTCTTCTTCTTAAGGCAGCATTGCAGCAGCATCAGAATGTGTCTAGAATAAAAGAATAAGAGAGTCAATTAATGTTAAAAAATTCAGTGTATTCCTTCAACTCCTGCTGCAAAACTTTAAAAGCTCTTTGCAGCTCTCTATTTCTCCCTACTGTACAGAATAAATGCTGAAACTTGGACATCTACTAAATGATTTCTGACTTGGCTGTTTAATTCTGACTACAGTCAGCTCCTTACAGAGACAGATTTATAGTTCCTCAGTCAATACCTGACCAGAGTTTATCAATATTCTTCCATTGATGCATAACTGATTATTAATGTAAACAACTATTTTAATCTTTCCAAAGGCAGTCTTATTAGATTTACCTCTTGTGTGTGTGGACTACTCCATTATATTATTGGTATTAAGGAATTTTTTTTATCAGACATATGCCTGAGGAGAGATTAACTACTGCATATATAGAACTGGTGTGATTTTAGGAGAGATTTTTCTTTGTTTTTGGTGACAAACAGGGGCAAACCCATTGTTGGTCGGTCAATAATCTAAACAATCCCAGTTTGGGGGTAGAAACTGAGACATTTTATTGATCATTCATGCTACAATATATAGAACCGAGGAACGGGGTATGTTAATAGGGAGGTAGGACATGTTAATGAGGGGGATTAACTATGTTAGGCAATCCAGTCACTGTTTTTGATCATACGGGTAAACATTTCTCCACACCCAGGCCACCTGGGGGAACAAGGGATCCTGCAATATCTTGTAAAAGTCCTTCCAGATCTTGCAAAGGAAGAAAGGGATTATAGATAGTTGTAAACAGTCAGTCCTGGTCTCCAAGTAATTTATCGTGGCAGGCTCCTGTCTTATCGAAAGGAGGAAAGTTTTTCAGTATCTGCTGTCCAGGGCTTGCTGGACAATCCCTCCAGATCTCCATCTGTTAACATTTGTTTATCTTCCCCAACAACCCATCACTTCTCTTGCTGAATCAATTGCCTGGCATCTTGTTTAAGTTTTTGACAATGTAATTCACAGAGATGCATTATGTTCAGTAGAAGAACATCTTCAAATCATGCCTTCTGTTTTCTTTTTAAGACTCTAATATGGAAGAACATAGAGAATTAATGATCCATCAAAAAATTTGGGTTTTTTCGGTTTTTTTTGCTGTGTCTACCAGATACATTGGCTTAACAAGTATGCATTTACTATTCCTTTTTTTGTGCATCCAAAATATTATCAATCTAATGGAGTTATTGCAGTGAATGTCAGGTTTTAGAAAAGCTTTTCTGGAAGTTCAGAATCAGGACTTGAAGAAGCAACCCCCCTCTTGTACTCAAGTGCACCTAGAGCACAACAGAAAAATCTCTTAATTCTTTGATGGTGATTTGGCATATGTCGGGTTGGCAAAACTAAGGCTAAAATTTTTAGTGCAGGGACAACCCAGACAATTACGGCAACAGGCTACTGAATTTTCTAGTAGGCTGGAGAAGCTATGAAAATGTTTGCATCCTACAAGATAATTCATTACAACCCAAGGAATTATCCTAGAAAATATTAAGATATTTTCACTTTAAACACAGACATTTCCACGTATCTGTTTTAAATAAGGTAGTCTGAGGTAGAAGAGCAACCATATTTCTTCTCCACAATTTGCATTATATTTTGCATTTTTTATTTTAAGGATGCTTTCAAACCCTAAGCTGCTGATGTGGACTTAAAAAATCTTCAGACAGGAAAGATACATTGTCTTTGACTAGCAGGAGAGTTCAAGAATGGATACAGATACCCATTGAAAGCCCAAAAGTTAGATGCGGTCAAAGTACATTTCAAAATCCCTGGCTGAGCTTTGTCACAGGGCAGCCAGCGCTGAGTCTTCTGAAACTTTGAAGTATCAGATGAACCCACTGTAGCAGAAGTTCAAAGGAAAAGGCTCTTCACTTCAGGATGACTCTTGCTTGTGATGAAAAAGCCTGCTGACTCAGATATACAACCTGCTTGATTCTATCTGAAATGGGCAGAAGGATAGCTACTATAAAGCACGCTTCAAACTGTACTTTTTATGTTTTGTTTTAATACCTCAGTACAGGGAGTCTCTGTCAGGTCCTCACCTTTAAGCAAAGTTTGACCTGTACAAACAACTTTGCTAGGTAGACAATTGTATTCCAACTTTTCCAACTTATGCTTTGTTCTCTCCTCTGGTGCCTGCCTGCCCAGGCACACACTAAGATTCCTAAAGCTGAAAATGGTTACAGGTTTGTTGTTGAAATCTCTTCAGAAGACAAGGTATTTCTCTTCCAGGTTCCTAAGCTGATGGTAATTTAGATGTAGTTTATTTCAAGGCAAACTTCACAGAGCTTATTAAAGCTTGTTATGTAGCTCCTTTTGGCCGCTACAAAAGTATAATCGGGGTGAACATAAGAATTTGAACACTGGTAGCTTTCTTCATTTCAAATACTATTAACATCAAAGGTATTAGCAAACATTTGCTGTAATAATTTCCTTCATGTTTGCTTCCTGATAGCTTTCATGTGCTTCTAACTTTCACCAACATTTCCTTTATCAATCACTGGATGCTTTTTTTTAAAGTTCACTTACTGCTTAAAGCACAGAGGTGAAAAAATAGCAAAACCATGTATCCATGCTATTTTAAGCACTAACTAAATTAAAGGTTTTTTTCCAGACTGAGACTGACTCTTCTCACTCACACATCCTCCTGTCATATAATATTTCATCATGTTATACTATCCCTGGCTAAAATGCACAAAAAATTGGCATAAGGAACATTATAAATCAGGATTAACTGCAACTATTTTCGGCCCTGAACAAGCTTTCTGCTCTTTATAGATCAGATGGGGATTCTACACAGAGAATATTATCAGAAATCAAGTTGTGTTTAAATGCTGTCTTAAGTACTATAGAATCATTAAGGTTGGAAATAACATCCAAGATGATCAAGCCCAACTTTGATCAAACACCACCATGTCAACTCAACCACAGCACTAAATGCTACCAGTCCACTCATTTCTTGAACGCTACCAGGGATAGTGACTCCACCACTTCCCTGGGAAGTCTGTTCCAATGCTTAACCACTGTCAGTGAAGAAATTCTTTCTAATGTCCAACCTGAACCACTCATGGTGCAGCTTGAGGCTATATCCTCTTGCCCTGTCACTTCTTACCTGGGAGATGACAACCTCCACAATGCTACAGCTACCTTTCAGGTAGCTGAAGAGAGCAATAAGGTTTCCCATGAGCCTCCTTTCCTTCAGGCTAAACAACCCCTTCTCTGCCCTTCCCTGGACATGCTCCAGCACCTCAGTGTAGTACCTCTTGTAGTAGTGAACCCAATACTCAAGGTGCAGTCTCACCAGTGAGGAGTACAGAGGGACAATCACTTCCCTGGTCTTGCTGGCTGCAGTGTTTTTGATACAGGTCAGGATGCCATTGGACTTCTTGCCTGGCAGGGTACACTGCTGTCAACCAGGTTCTTTTCCACTGTGCAGCTTTCCAGCCACTCTGTCCTATCCTAAGAATTGCTGTAAACCTTATACCTCCATCTGTGAAAAAGGAAAGAAATGCAATGTATGTAAAATTAACATTTAAAAAAAATTAAAATACATTCTAGAATAAAAGGGAAAAAGGTATTGTGTTATCTATCCCTTTATGGTTGCAGCAAACAAAATGGTATTAAGTCAAGGGTAATTTTTTTCAATATTTTTTATCCACAGTGTCTATTTAGCATTAGACTTTGAAGATGTTTTATTTTTAATTATGCAATCTAATACAAAATCCTATAATACTATGAAGTATTTTATATAATACAACATCATTCTAAAGTTACAGGTATTGTAACTGTTTTAGGTGTGACAATTAAAATAAGTAGAATGAAAGTTTTAGAGGCATGACTTTCTGAGATAGTGGTCATGTACCTGGCCTTTTACAAAAATCTGTTACAATGAACACTGAACATGGCTGAGATATGTTTATGTTAATGCAGACAAGCAGCTATTACAAGGGTTGGGAGTAAAGGTTTAGTGTACAGTAACCCTGACTCTCTAAGTTCAATTATAAAGATTGTCTTTAAAGTACATCATGCTTTGGGTTTATTGAACTTGTACTTTTACTATATTGACTACATCTGTCCTCTTTCTCCTCCTGTTTTCCTGTCTGATACTCGCTAGGAAACTGTGCTGGTGCTGTGGAATCACAACATGGCACAGTGACAGATGGTGATGCTACTTTAGTTTAATCTCAACATATAAATATGGAGATCCTAAGGAAGAATGCCTTGTCATTTAAAATCCAACACTTTTCATATACTAAGGGTAACAGCAGTTAACTCTTTGTTCTTCTGTACAAACTATTTGCTTAAAGACAGAGATGGTCTCTGCAAAAAGCAGATGGCTATGCAAATAAAACATTCAATACTGCTAAATAAGTTTGAGAGTGGTTGTTGTTTTTACTTTGTTTAGTTTTGTTATTTTGTTGGTTTGTTGAGTTATTGTTTTTTTGGCTTTGGGGGTTTTATTGTGTGTTTTTTGTTTGTTTGGATTTTTGTTGTTGTTGTTTGGTTGTTTTGGTTTTTTTTTTTCTTTTTCTAAGTTGGCTATCTACTTTCTATTCATAAAGCTTATCCTGTGCTTTACAGGCACCACCTACTTTCATGACTTCTAAACACAACTTGAAATTATGGCATCCAGTGGCTATACAAGCCCCCTTAGTATAGTTAATCTAGCTCTAGAAAGTGGTGCTGGTTTCCATGAACTCAGACAGGCATATTGTTGTTTACCACAACTAAACATTAATCCTCACAGGAGAAAACATTTCTCACAAACCACAAGACTGTCAATTACAGCAATTACAACAACTAGAATTGGAACAACCTGCCTCCAGTGCATTCCTAAATAAGGATCTAAATGTCAGCTGTTATTTCTGTAATTTCTATCTACTTAGTTTGGGAGCATTCATAGGATACTGCATTTAAATTGAAACTTCATCCACTCTGCAAAAGATTCTTGCTTCAGGTAATTTGGCTCACCTCAGCTGAAGATAATATCTCTCTGATGATTTACTGGAGGTTCTATTCCAAAGTCACATTAATTTAAACTGTGGAGAAAATTACTATATTTTCCCAGAGGAAACCAGGAGACAGACCTCAACTCTGGAATTTATTCCAAAATAAAATGCAAAGCAGTTTAACAGCATCATAAACTCTATCACTTCCAGCAATACTAGGAAAAAAAAAATCTCTGTTGTTTTTCACATAAAGGATTCCAGTGTGCAGATATAGGATGCTAAGGACTGAGATGGTGATATATAATGGTGTATGTACTTAAATTCACATTGCCTAGGTGTGGCAAATCTTAATTTGAAAGAGATACAGACAAGCTGTTTTGCTCTTGAATAATAAGGTCATGGCTATTTAATTTCTGAATTGTTTTATATAAACTTAATTCACACACCATAGTTATTGCACCCTACACTCTCTAATGCTCAGTGTTTTCCTTCCCCATACAAAGGGACTATTTAATTCCGTTAGTCCTTCAATATTCTTTTACTTTTGTGTAATGTCCATATAGAAAAAAAAAATCACATACATAAGCATATGCAATAAGCTATATATTCCTACAGATCAAAATGGATTTTCCTTTTCTTAATAGTTGTTACATAAAAGAATATGTTTCTATAATTTCTGTCTTTTAAAAATCTTCATTCATCACTCCTCAGATATGATCAATTTGCTGAGAAAGAAGCAAATCAGGGCATTTTTACAGGTACCTTAAGAAAGCAGCAGCCAGAAAAAACAGATTTAGAAGGGATCATAACACCACAAATAATTCAAAATCTAGATTTCTATTCACATTTGCTTCCAGTCCTTAAATTTTATTTTCAAATAACAAAATACTTTCATGGCATATATGTAGCCTGAAATATTAATTTGTTATGTTATTTTCATTAGCTTTTTCTGTATTGATGAATATCCAAGTGTTTTGGGTTTGTTGTTTTTTTTCTTTAATTCTCTTTAACAAAGAAATTCCAATGACAGCTTCAAGAAGGACCTCAGATGCACTTGATAGATTGTTTGACATTACAGACAATGACTGAATGTTAAAGACCCACAATATTAGAAAATAGATATGTTAGAAAGCAAATAGATCAGAGACTGCAACAGTTTTTCAATTTCTGTAAGAGCTTAAGTCTTGGAGAATTGGCTGAGGGAGTTTCATTCCTTAAAAGCCAATACCCACTATTCTAAAGCAAAGAAAGAACTTGAATCTGGACACATATCCTGGTATGCTCTTACTGTAAAAGAAGAAATCTAGCACATTTTCCTTTCTCTACTATACCATTATTTATTCACAAATAAGTATCCATTCAAGAACAGACTTGGGCAACTGACTGAACAAGAAAGCCAAACATGAATTTTTTTTCATTCTGTGCCACTTACTGTATCATCAGCTTTTTCTGTTCTCCATTTTCCATTCTCATTTCTCCCAAAAGGATCTATCCTAGATCTGATAGCTTCTCCCTGAAATCAGTCTGTTTCTAGAAAAAGTGATCATGACAGCAAAGTAGTCACTTGGGGGAAGAAAGGCATCATCTGTCAGTGTTAACTGAACAGAAATGAATTATTGCCAGGTGACTAAATAAATGAAAAGTGATGTATTATACTGAAAAACTGTTTGACCAACTTTGCTCATAAACATAAGAATTAATGTAGGAATATTTTTTAATTTTCTGTGCATCTATCATGCTAAATGCACACACTCTATTAAACATCTGGATCCATAAATGTATCTGTGACTTCAAAGCTAGTTAACTTGTTAGAAAATACCTTTTCTGAGCAGAACTTCAATCTATTATTCAAACAATCTTTTATACTCAAAGAGAACAGAGGATATCATTTCTATAAAAGCAAACACCCTTCACAGTTCAAAGCCAGTTTTTAGCTACTATGAGCTCAGACAGAGAATTGTTTCCTTTACAAAACTCCATAAGGGCACTTCTCACCCTGGGTCATTGCAATTTACAAACCAATTGCTTGCACAAACTCAATGTAACACACACCATGGGCTTGAAGTAAGTGCCAGCCTTTGAGAAGGAACCTGTGGAAGGGCAAAGCACTGAGCATCAGTTCCACAAACACCAATAACCTGCCCCCTCCAACACCACTCAGCATGTGCTCCTTCACATAGCAAGATATTCCATCATTTTGGGAAAGGGGTGGAACAGTAACTATCCATAGCTGGCGTCGACAGTTCCTTTCAGGGCTAGTGATTTCATCATTTTTCAATTTTCCCAGAGGGGCATCCTATTATACTGATTTTTTTTTCAATATTTTCTGTGGTAAAACCTGTATTTATCTGGCTCTTTTTCATGTCAAAGTTGATCATCAAATTCTTACACCCTCTGAAATATTCACTGCACTGCTGTATATTAAGCCCTTCCATCTTTTTAACAAAGTAAGTCCTTAAAGCACATTTTATTGCTGATAAATTTTCTTGTACCTCAGCCCTTTCTTTCTAGTTTCTATGCCATAGACCTCTGTGTGAAGAGATAAGGAACATGAATAAATATCAAACACTAGCAAAGCTAATGAACATTCCAAAATCTCTTAAAAAAACCCTAAACCAAACAAATACAAAACCACAAGAAAATAAAATCCCCAAACCTGCCAGGTATTATTTATTTTCACCTGTTTCTCTATCGATTTTCATAGAGCTTTTTTTCCCCATGACAGAAGAGGAATTATGTATTTTCTGAACTGTAACATGACTTAGTTCTGATGGTTTTAAAGAGAAACACAGTCTTTCAGTTTGAATGTTACCTTTTTTCCCCTTTAGCATTTGATGACTGATGTACCTAAAACAGACATCCCTATTTATCATTGTTGAACTGCAAAGAAACCAACATATATTTTTGCAAAAACAATTAGAAAATTTCATCAGAAGGACTGACAACATTCAGAAGTGACTTGCCTTGATGCCTACTCAGAAGGTAAGAACTGAAAAGCTTTCTAATAACAGCTTTTCCATACAGTTTATATTTTACAAGGCAAGAAGCAGTGAAAAGGAAAAGAATAAATCTTTTGGCTCTTTTGCATTCCTGTTTTGTAAGGTCTAATTGATAGTCTAAGAGATATTGTAGTACTATATCTCTAATAATACATATATGCCCTAATGAATCAGCTAAGCTCTTAGGAACTGCCTTTTATGGAAGCAGAACTCTGTAAATCTCTGATATGTGCCATATGTTTAATAAAAATAAAGCAGAAAAATCTTCTGTTTAGTGCTACTAACAGCAGCAACTCTAAAAGGGGTGCAGATGAAATGGGGTCATGGTCTTCACTCAATAATCATCAGAAGTTGCTCACTGTGTAAGGAAGCACATGAGCAGCAATTAGGAAAGGGAGCAGCAGGCAGTGCTCCACAGTTGTACAGAGTATTGTGCTTACCGGAGGCATAATGCCTCCCAGAGCACCTGCTGGAGGAATGTGAATCCAGACCATCCTCAGCATGCCCCAGTAACATAAAGGCTCAGTTAAGCCTATATTGATTTCTGGAGGCAGAAAATTGAAAAAGGAGTTAAAAAAAAGGCAATTCCAAACTTTTCTTTTTGTGTACACTTGCTTAAAAATGCAGGTTTTTTAAAAAATCCTAGGGAGAGGAAGGCTTCAAAGTCAGTCAGACAAGATACTTTCCAAAAAAATGTGATGAACAAAGCCACAGTGTTTTTGACTAGCTCTCTCTGTGTGCACTTGAAAAATTGCAGAGCTGTTATATGACAAAGTTTGGTCATCTTGAGTCTTAGATGATAAGAAATATACTATTGGAGTGCCAATCTCCAGGGGAAAGAAAAAAAAAAGAAAAGAAAGAGAAAAAAAGAAGACTTTTCTGTGCACCAAAGATGACATAAAAAATTTTCACAAGTGAAGATTTTAAGGACTTGGAGCAAACAAGTGGAGCTTTCTCTTTATAGAAAAAAGAGTTGGCAGAAGTTGATAAGCAAAATAGGAGCTTACAGTGATGATAGAATACCTCACTTTAAAAGGGTTCTGGTTTTAAAGAAATCACTGGTTAATCCTTGCTTTTTGGTTCAGATGAACATGCAAAGATTCTATCTTCATTGCATATTATGAATAATTTAGAATAATCTGTTGCTACCTATTAAACTGTAAAAGATCACCAGTCTTGTGATTTTTTTTTTAATATATGACACACGTGAGCTATTTGACAGATGTTGAAGTTACCCTTTCCTAACTCTTATGAATAAATTTACCATATTTAGAACTTCACATTGGGTTCTTTGTAACCTGAAACCAAGCACTCAATGTATGCAATCAAATATTTGAAAAAAAAAAACAAAAATTCTTTTTGAAACGCTCCCTTATTTTAAAAAAACTGTAAATCCACTTTGACACAAAAAACCCCATTGTTTTCACATTAGGAAATATGATTTATAAAAATACAAAAGATGATGTACTGAACAACACAAGTACTCCTGAATAAAATATAGTTATTGAATAGATATTTCTACAGGTGGCAAGAAACTCTTGTCTACTGCTATCTTTTAATATGAAAACTGCTGCACAGGCCATATTCCTCACACAGGATGAATCAACATAATTCTTTTTTTTCTGGATTTGTCTGCACGCAGGTAGCTAAAAACTAAAATAAAATTTGAAAAAATCTAAGTGGAGTTGTGTACACACAATAAGGAACATCAAAATGATTTAGAAGTATATATTGCTGATATAATTTTCATATGACACAAACATTGGTGACATGATAGATGAGGAACACAACATGATGGAACTTATTTGGTAAAAAAAGGCTTTCCAAAGAAAAACATTTTTATTTAAAGAAATACAAACTGATATTGACATGGAAGACAAGTACCAGCCCTGAATCCTGAATGGTTTAACAGAGGGGCCTGCCAACAGGAAAGCAAAACCTCTAGAGATTACTGGGGATCTGAGAAGAAATTAATGTGCCAACCTAATGACAGGTAGTGGTGGGAAAGTCTAACATAATCCCTGGCAGGGTAAATGGAAATAATAAATAACAATGGGAGAGTGGCCATGAGGATGGCTTAACATTTCAATGTCAATGTTCTAAAAAAAGTGCAAGAATAAAAATTCGCTTGTCATGATCACAAAAGCAGGCCAGAGCTTTTGCATTGCTGTGGACTGTGCATCACCATCAAGCACAAAGTTAGGTTTGTCTTAATCAAATAAACAGCCAGAGTGTTATTTCGAATGGCAGTATTTTGGGGCGCTAACCAACTGAATTTCCATGATCTAAACCCCGGTTTTCTGCTAATGACCATTCTTCTGTAGCATGAACTCAAGTGTCCTCCTCTGAAGCCATCTTACATTTATGATTAGACTGCATATCTAATCATAGAACACTTAATTATGTCCTCAACAACTCAGGACCATAGTGAGAACGATGAAATAAGAGGAAGTTTCTCCAAAACTAGAGAGTCATAGCATTCTGCACTCAGCTATTGATTCAAGTAATCTAGTCACAAACTTTCCTAATTTGTCATTAAAAAAAAGGGCAAATTAAAGAAAGAACACAGAGAAATTTTGTTGTCTATTTTTTGTTGAGGCCAGTCTGATAAGTGATAATGTCAGATTTAATGTGACCTACCAGTTTTGGCTAACTTCTGCCTTAAGCGTCTTGTTTCCTCTGCAGATGAAATACATGTGCCAGTCTGTCCAGGCTCTCTGCTACATTGTGGGAAACTACCAGGGCTTTGGATTTCTTCGCAGAGCAGGAGGAGTGTGACCTTGGCCAGACTGCTCTGTGCTTGTGAAGATAAACAGCCTGCAGAGACTGTGAGGACTCAGGAGCAGCAGAAGACAAGTACAGAGATAGTAGTTTTGTAACTGTGGCCAATGAGTGATTGTTTGTGTGTGTGAGCACCAGTAATGGTAATGCACGTACACTTAGAGAATACTATAATTGTAGAAATGCCATTAATAAACTGAGCTTTGTAGTTAATCCATATTGGATTGTCTCACTGCTTCATAAGCCCGCCTCCAATACTACATCACTCCTACCTCACTATTGGGCCAATATAACTCCAGGGCTAAGTCTGTACACCTGAGAAAGTGGAGGATGGATAGCTGAGCTCAGCCTGAAATTTGATCCTTTCATATTGAAAGAGACAAAATATGTGTGGAGAATATATTATTCTCAACTCTATGTGTGATACCTTTGCATATTTTTTTGGGAGTCAAACCTTTTTTTAGCAAGCATTGGGAAAATATATTGATAAAACATTGACACAGATTTTTTGTTTTGTTTTAGGTTTTCTCTTAAGGGGCACCAGTTTTTTGCAATTTATTATTCCTTACAGAGGGACTGGAGACTTTGAAGCATAGCTTATACTTCTGATCATATTAATTCTCAGTTTTTTACAAATCAAATACTCAGAACCCATCAAGCCATTGCCTTTTCAGGACTATTATTTCCTGGTTATTCATTCAGATGTCAAAATTCTCAAAACTGAAGTATTGTTTTCCCAAATTAAAAATAAATTTTCAGGAGTATTGCATTTCATGGAGACAAGTTTTACCTCTCTGTAACATTTCATCAAGTAAGCAACAAGAGGCTGCTTCCATTTTCCTTGTCGTTCCAGAGTTAGATGCACTTTATATTTTTTATTCACATTATGCTATTTGCAAACCTAAGGACTATGTAGAATTCTCTGTGTACTGCATCCAGACAGTTTTAAATGTGTGTTTTACCAGCCATTCAGTGCTTTCTCTGCATTTCATAATTACTTCTGTTGCCTCCAAATCTCTCTAGGCAAAGCAAATAATACTGATTTTTGAAACCTATCTTCATAAACAAGGTATCTTCTGTTCATTTAATATTAAAATACCCATAAGATTGCCATATGGAGCAGAAGACAGAAGGACAAACACTAATAAAGGAGCAAAAAATATGATAAACTGTTACTTAGGGGGAAAAATGTTCTTCATGGTAATTTAAATGGTGACATGATCTAGTGGCAATCTCATTTTGAGTGGAATGAACTTTCACTGAAGGACACTATTCTGGAAGATAAAAATATCTCCAGGTGTCAGAGAAAAAAGTTTAAGATTTAGTCATCTCTAACCTGAAATGTATATTTTACACTATTTCTGAATTGTGCCACATCAGTTGTGCATTTATAATTTCTTCCATCATTGCAATATTTTTAGAAAGATTCTTTAATATATTTCAGGAGCTAATCACTATTTATTTTTATTATTCAGCATACAAATATTAAATTGCTAAGTGTATGTCTTTAGCTTAGCCTTTTTTTAGAAGACACAGCCATAACATTTATTACTTTTGGATAACTCCTATCAGTGGAAGAACTAAATAGAAACAGCACATGTTGGAACCGCATTGAAAAAAAAAAATAAATTTCTCTGGGCTTCAGCTACCATTCCTGTCTCCCACTATATGAATATCTTTCCAATACTGAAGTTAGACTAATCACTTTATTTTAGCTATTTCACTGTGCAAGTCGGTTACTGTCAGTAACCAACTCTAATTTGAATATTTAGATCCTCTTTGTAATCTCGATTGGGAGTTTCTGAAAAGATTTCAGTGCATTGCTCTAAAACAGTCAAAGTAGGTCTGGGTAGATAGCAAACATGATCATCATAAAAAAAGTTTTTCTAGTTAAAATGGCATAATTTCATCTGTTTCATGCATTTTCATGTAATTCTTTCTGTAAATTTTCTTTAATTGCACTTAAAGGTAACAGATTGACTGCAATAAATAAATAAATATATCCCCTAGTTGTTATTGCACAGAAGTCTGATGTATTCAGTTCTGGGGCCCCAACATAAGGGCACCTGCTGGAGAGAGTCCAGAGGAAGTGCACAAAAATGATCAGAGAGCTGGAGCACATCTCCTGTTAAGACAGGCTGAGAGAGAGTTGGGGTTGTTCATCTGGGAGATTCAAGGAGACTTTAAAGCACTTTCCAGTACCTAAATGGGACATACAAGAAATAGAAAGGGACTTCTTACAAGGGCAGGTAGTGATAGGATAAGGGGGAGTGGCTATAAACTGAGAGAGGGTGAATTCAGGCTAGATATAAGTAATATTTTTTTTTTCAGGTGAGGATAGTTAGGCACTGGAACAGGTTGCATAAAGAAGTTGTGGAGGCCCCATCCCTGGAAGTGTTCAGGGTCAGACTGTGTGGGGCTTGGAGCAACCTGGTTTAGTGGAAGGTGTGGTTGGACTAAGTGATCTCCAAGATCCTTGTGCAAGGAATAAGTACACTAAGCTACAGGTTTACTGGATATTTATCAGTAAGTGAAAATCTCTTACTATTTTTTTTGTTTTGTTTTATTTCAACAATTCCAACTTGAATATAAAAAATTTCTGCAGAATGACTATTTGAAGAAAATATTTCCACAAAACAACTGCTCACCAGTAAAAACGACAGGTTTTGAGCAAAGAAATAAAGTTACTTTTATGCGAACTTCCTTGCTGTATTGCAGCATAATATGACAATAAAGAAGCAACACAATATTGTTTAGAAGTTTCCCTGTAGATTAAGAGTTCAATTTCAGCAAAGGATTTTGAAACAAAGATGGTGAGCCCTTCATCACAGNTAAGGGGGAATGACTATAAACTGAGAGAGGGTGAATTCAGGCTAGATATAAGTAATATTTTTTTTTTCAGGTGAGGTTAGTTAGGCACTGGAACAGGTTGCATAAAGAAGTTGTGGAGGCCCCATCCCTGGAAGTGTTCAGGGTCAGACTGTGTGGGGCTTGGAGCAACCTGGTTTAGTGGAAGGTGTGGTTGGACTAAGTGATCTCCAAGATCCTTGTGCAAGGAATAAGTACACTAAGCTACAGGTTTACTGGATATTTATCAGTAAGTGAAAATCTCTTACTATTTTTTTTGTTTTGTTTTATTTCAACAATTCCAACTTGAATATAAAAAATTTCTGCAGAATGACTATTTGAAGAAAATATTTCCACAAAACAACTGCTCACCAGTAAAAACGACAGGTTTTGAGCAAAGAAATAAAGTTACTTTTATGCGAACTTCCTTGCTGTATTGCAGCATAATATGACAATAAAGAAGCAACACAATATTGTTTAGAAGTTTCCCTGTAGATTAAGAGTTCAATTTCAGCAAAGGATTTTGAAACAAAGATGGTGAGCCCTTCATCACAGACCTGTCAGCAGCAGTACAGAATTAGCTGGCCTCACGCTAAAATGGGAGCAATCCTGCCCAGCTCAAAACAGGAGATAACTCTCTTACAACAGTTACTATGTGGCAATTTGTAGGATATGCACTGACAGAAGAGTAAAACTGTGCACTTAAAATATGATGACATATCTGACATTGATTGGGTAAAATTTTAAATCTCTATTTAATAGTTTTTATATGACATCGTTTCATGTTTGTTTAAAGCAGTATTTCTAAATATGAAAGACAGAGTAGCCAAGAAATTCAGGGTATTATATTTGGCTTATGCAATTGACTGTTTTATCTATGTGAAGTCAGTAGTAGAAGACTTTTTTTTGGTGTTGATAGCCAGGTAGTTGCTGAGGCCAGAAGCAAGTGATGAGCAAGAACAACTCCTGCAGTACCATTATGAAAAAAAATGTGTAGTCACTGTATAAAGATAAGTCTCTATGATTTAGGGATTCAATTTATTTTTAATTAGTATCAATATATGTCCAGCTGTTCTACTGGGTTATAGTACTGCCCACTGTCCTCTCTGTAAAAGAAAACAGAGTGAGGTTACTGAAAGAGAAAAAAAGTCTTGTTTCCCTAGGTTTTATTATACAAATAATTTTCCAATCAAGTGCTCAGCTTTATTTCTTTACTACTTTTTGCTTTACTTGCTGTTCCTTCATCGAGGTACAAGCAATTCTCAGGGGTTAAGCTAGAGAAGATGAAGGTAGTTCTCTTATGCAACTTTTTTCAAAGAATAGCCTTAGGCTTGTTGTAAATTATTAGTGAATAGATGATCTGATATAACAAACATTTTGATTAATGTGTCTTGTTTTCAGAGTGTCATTCATACAGTTTAACTAGAATAAAAATTTCAATACACTGCAAAATAATAGAAACACTATTTCTAAAAAATACAATGCTGAGAAGCATAGAGAAAACCACCTGAATTAATTGTTCTTCATGAAATAGAAAGATGAGTTCAGATGATTTCTTGGGGAAAGAGAAGAGGGAGTGGGAGGTTAAATCAGATGTTCAAGGGATTCCCATCTACAATCCTGAGTGATGAACAAAGGTCATACCCAGAGTAAACATTATGAATCTCCAAAAGCTTCCATAAATGCTGTTCTCAACATTATCATTGTTTTCAAAATATTATTAGTCTTTTAAGTATAAAAACAAACCTCATCAACCGAACAGAAAACAACTCTGTGCCACTTGCATCTGAGCCGGAGAACCACATCAGGACAGACAAAAAGCCTCATTCTTCCCTTGTCATGTCTCTGCAAGTCACCTGGAACAGTTGTCTAGGGAGGGAAATACGATCTGAGCAAGCCTTTAGTGCTATTTTCACAAAATGTTCTTTGGGCCTTCAACCACTTGTGTTTTAGGAACTATGGAGGTGAATGTGGCAGAGTATGTTGTGTGAATTTAACTGCTAGGTGAAGGCAGAAGGGGCTTTGACCAGGGCAATGAAAGTGGCTATGCATGGTAATGGGGCTCGTAAGGTCGCACTGGAGGAGTTGCCTGAGCGAAAACTACTACAAATACTGCTGAAGACTGAAAGGTACATGTCAAATTTGTTGCTCACTCTTGGAATGCTTAACCTTCTTTTGGCAAGGGGTGTGGATAGATAGAGTTAGAAAGGCAGGATTTAAATCTGGTTGCAGTTACATGTCCTCCATAGTCCAAAACAGCCATTTGCTTTGTGTTCTGTTGCCTGCAGAAAGAACAAAAGGTGTTTTATACCTCTGTACAACATACAACCTCTTTTCTCTTCTATAGTATTATGACTGAGCATTCCAAACAGCCAGAGCAATTGCTTTTAATATACCTTTCAGATTTAAAAGATTGTTCAGGGGATGATGTTCCCAGACACACCTCAATTTATACACTTTTACTGCATGTCACGCAACTGCGCAAGACTCTTCTCTTCCTTGAAATGTAATACAGTGATTCATAACAGTCTGCATCTGACATCAGTTTTTTATATATATGTCTTTTGAATAGCATAACTCTGAAAAATATTAAATGTATTAAGAAGAATACTACAGTTACCTCCAGTGGATGCTCATGGAAGAAGAGGCACAGAATATAAAAATATCCAGAAAATTATAGTTTAAAGCTATAACCATACTTTATGGAACAATGCTAGAAAAACAAAGTTTCCATTCTGTGTTCTATTGACTAGTAACATGTACCTTGTTATATTGAAGTAGATCTTTCTTCTTGTTCAGTACATATAGAAAAAAGCTTAATCTCTCTAAATTAAGATGTAGATGTTTTTTAATGAGTATGTGTTTTAGTGGGACACACTTTTTGGTAAGATCTATTCTTGGCAGTGGATAAATTCTGATATTTATTTTTAACTGACTGGTTATAAAAACTTTTAAAAACTGTCTTGAAAATAAATTGCTCACAACAAACACATGCATTAAATGCTTTTCACTTTTAACAATACATTAATTATTAAGGAACTCTAGAATTTCGCTGGCAATAGCACATTTAATAACTTCACATTATTCACAGTTTCATGCCTTAATATCAGCTGCTGGTAATGTCTCACACAATAATAAGAACTGGTCACCTAAACCAGAATTTCCAGAATACTTGTTAAGGCGATATTTTTTGACAGAAGGTCAAAAAAAACACATATATTCTTAACCTTCATTTTACTGACTTCTACTCTGGGAAGGTTAAGTACCCTTGGCAACCACATACTCAGACCATATCCCTTTTATTGGATACACAAGTCAGAAGAAAGACACGAGGTTTTTGAAACCACTCCCTCTGTAACTTCTTTTTGCAGTTAATATTATTTACCTCTAAAAGTTCACCATTTTGACTTGTCCCAGCCTGCCACATCAGCATATTTCATTCAATTGCCAGCTGTGTTCTCAGTGCTGGGAAGAAATAGGTTCACATGAATGTGGAGCCAGTCCAGAGTCCTGACGGTAGATAATGCTCATAATTAGCCATTCCCAGGAGACTGATGTGTGAGCAGGCACCAGTTTAACTCTGTTAAAATGATTTCCAAAGAGTTCTCAGCATCATTGCTGAAAAAATCAGTAAAAAATGGTTTCAGAAGAAAATGTAATTGCTTTCAAGGATTAAAATTCTAATCAGGAGTATTCAATTAGCAGTTAATGTTGAGATCCACAGTTTAGATTTTTATGCAAATTTACCATTCTTATATTCAGTCTTGAAGATAAAGGCAGCTCATAGCAAATACATTGCTGTCTCTCGGCTCATCAAGTCAGTGATCATTTACTTTGAAGAATATTTTACAGTTGTTACTTTTGGAAGTATATAAATCAGTTCCCTTTTGCCCCTACTACTGTAATTAATCTTTATATTAGTTTGTGAGGCAGCTCTTAGCATTTTCCTTCATGTGAATCTTGTGGTTTCAAAGAGATTTGGCAAGTATAAGATAAGTAATACTTATCAACTGTGTACCCAGAATGGATATTTGCAAGAGTTTGATCACATGTACTCTTTAAGAATAACAGTTCTGCAATGGAAGGTCTGGATTTGAAAACTGCAGTTACTAAGAATCAGATCTTCAGAATCAGTGATAAAAATACCCTTTTTTTAGACTGTTTCCCTGAAACATTATGTGTTCTGAGGGCAGGGACCAATGTAACTTGTACATAAGTAGATGTAGAGATATTCTATTGACAATTCCAGAATTAGGAGACTTTTCTTGATCAAAATCCATCTTTAGTCGTATGAAGTAGAAACTTGAATTCATAACTAGACTTAAACTTCAATATAATGCATTTTTAAATTCAGAAATATTGCATTTATGTTTGCCTGTTTGAGATTTGACAATATATCAAAAATCTGTTAATTAAAAGCTGCCCATAAGGCATGGAAATATAAGACTATTTCTTAGCTTATGTAAAGCTCTTTGATTTTCTGATATATATCTTACAATATGCTATTTTATCATTACAGTGTAGTCAGTACATACTAGAAACTCAGAGAAATAGTTAAATCACTTAATTTGTTCTTAAAAACTGCAGGCTATGACTGTTATAAATGACCCCATCTATTCTTATGTAGTATCTAAGGCAAATAGATTTGTTCTATGATCTGAACAAGTGAGAAGAATTACATTGGAATTGAAAAGCTTCAGAACTGAACTTTTTTAGCTATCTAAATGATATAAGTGTTGTTTATGTCTTAATATTCTCATTTTTACTTGGAAATCTAACATGAATATATGACAAAAGACATATGTAAGCTGATTTTTGACCTTACAAATCTCATTGTCTGTGAGACCATAAAAGATATCCTGAGTTGGAAGGGATGCACAAGGATCATTGAAGTCTGACTCTTGGCCCTGTACAAAACAATCCCAGGAATCTCACCATGTGCCTGACAGCATTGTCCAAATGCTTCTTGAACTCTGTCAGGTTTGGTGCCAAGACCCCTTCACTGAGGAGCTTGTTCCAGTGCCCAACCACCTTCTGGGGAAAGAACCTTTTTCCAATATCCAACCTAAACCTCCCCTGATACAATTTCAGGGCATTCCCTGGGGTTCTGTCACTGAGTGCTAAAAATAAGAGACCGGTGCCTGCCCCCTTATGAGGAAATTGCAGACAACTATGAGGCCTCCCCTCATCCTCCTCTTCTCCAAGCTGAACAAACCAAGTGACCTCAGCCACTCCTCCTATGACTTCCACTTTACCATCTTTGCAATCCTCCTTTCAAAGGTCTCCAATAGCTTTATTTCTTATGCTGTGGTGCCCAAAACTGCACACAATACTCAAGGTGAGAACACCCCCGTGCAGAGCAGAGCAGGACAGTCCCCTCCTTCTGAAGCTGGCAATGCTTTGCCTGATGTCCCCCAGGACATGGTTGGCCCTCCTGGCTGCCAGGGTACTGCTGACTCATATTCAGCTTGCCATCGACCAGGACCCCCAGGTCCCTTTCTGTGGTGTTGTTCTTCAGGCTCTCATTCCCACACTGTACATACATTCCAGGGGCAGAATCCAGCGTCTGTCTTTGTTAAACTTCATGTAGCTGATTACTGGCCTTCCCTCTCATTTGTCGAGGTCTTTTTGCAGAGCTTCTCTGCTTTTGAGAGAGTCAACAGTTACTCCCAATTTAGTATCATTGGCAAACTTAGTGTCCATTTGAATCCTAAGTCCGAATAGTTTATAAAGATGTTGAAGAGCACAGGCGCTAGCGTAGAGCCCTGCAGAACCCCACTAGTGACATTTCACCTGCCTGATTTTACACCATTCACTGTAATCCTTTGTATCTGACCTATGTCCAATTGCTCGCGCACTGAATGATGTGTGTATCTAGCTATGTTCTGGACATTGTGTCCAGAAGGATCTGGTGAAAGACAGTACTTTCCCCTCATGAAGTCATGTTGGCTATGACCAATGACTGTTTTGTCCTTCAGGTGTTTTTCAATACCCCCCAGAATAACCTTCTCCATAACTTTTCCAGGCACTGAAGTGAGCATGGAAGGTCTATAGTTTCCAGGGTTACTCTTTTTGAAAACTGGGACAATCTTAGCTAGCTTGCAGTCAACTGAGACCTCTCCAAATTACCAAGACTCTTAAAAAAATCATTGAGAGAGGCCTTGAAATTACATCAGTCAGCTCTGAGGGCATTCTCAGATGATTCCCATCAAAACTCATAGACTTAGAGGGTTCCAGTTGGAGCACCATATCCTGCAATACTTCAGGGTCCACTGGGAGTTTATCATTCTTACCGCTCAGGGCAAGGGGCCCCGCTTAGCACATCATCAGTTTTGAAAACAGGCAAAGAAAGCATTAAGCATCTCTGCCTCATCTATGTCCCTGTTACTAAGGGAACTGGGGTTATCATGTAACAGGTCAGTGTTTCCATTCCCCAGCTCCCATCATTCACTGCCTGGTATTCAACACTTCAATCTTTCTGGGGGCTGATGGAAGATAGGGTGATACACTCAGTGCTGTATTTCCTGGCCGAGGTATTTCTGAGAATATTTCAGGGATGAGTCCCATCATTTGACTCAATTCTTTCTGGGATGTCAGATTGTCACAGTGTTTTGGACAGTGGCATTGATTGCAAGGTTTGTTTTCAGCCACGTGGCATTTACCTCCACCATGGTAGGCATATGGTGATTGACTTGGAGGATCATAGCAGTAGTCCAGTACAATTGATCTACCAGACCTTCTCATACTGATCCCATTCACCATCTAGAAGGATTTTTGTTGCTTAATTATGGTGCATGTTTCACGTTCATAGATAACCTGCGCAATGGTTTTAGTGGTCAAGTCCACCCATCTACCAAGAGCCCATTTATATGGTGCACATGCAGATGTCCTCACATAGATGTCCTGTCCCACTGAACCAAGTGGCAAAATAGTGAGGCTGGGGCTTATAATCAATACATAGCAGTTTCTCACTGTTGCTCCTTCCTTATCAGACTTTTCCCCTCCAGTGCAAGTTCTCCATGGGCTACAATCCTTCAGTCTGCTCCACTGTGGGTCTCCCCTATACTGTTGTGAACATCTGCTCTGCCACCTTCCTCCTCTTTCTCTGTCCTTGCAGTTCTCTCTGTTATTTCTCACTTTTTTTCCTTTTTCTCCTCTTCCTGAGCTTTTATTGCTGAGCATGGTATGGACTATCCCTGTGGTCAGTTTAGGTCAGCTATGCTGGCTATACTGTCCCCAAGCCTCTTGCACCAGTCTACTCATTTGGAAGGAGAAGAATATGGTAGAGTGGGAAAGAGAGGAAGTCTTGACACTGTGCAAGGGTTGTTTGGCAATAGCCATAAAACTGGTACGTTATCAACACTGTTTCACTGTAAACACAAGCAGGGCAACCTACAGACTGCTGTAAAGAAAGTTAACTCTAATAAAGGCAGTCTCTGTGCAGTGTCCACCCCTTGTTCCATGACATTGTCTTTATGCTTGGGTCCTACATTAAAAGATACATTTATGTATGCTTGATGTCTTGTATGTATGCCTGATGTCTCGGCCACACTGCTTTTCAAGTTCCAATCGTACCTCATTCCTTTCCTTTTCCTTTCCTTTCTGCCTTGATCTCATTCCCCAAATTCCTTCATACCAATACTTAAAACAGTGGCTGGGTCTAAACATCACCATGAATCACCATCTACTGATCATGGACATATACAAAAATACTATTGTCCATTCTCTGCCACCCTCCCAAAAGTCCACAAGGACAGTTGATGGGTTTGCCCCCATTAAAAAGTTAACATACCCCCCTGAAGTGACTGCAGTGGAGTCAGACAGGCACTGGTATCTTCCAAGCAGCAACTTATCCAACACCATGTGGTCATTATAACCCAAGCAGATGAAGAACTCAGTACTCTGACAACATGAGAGATGATATTATTGCACAGCCTTGACACTTTAAAATGAATGCAAACAGTGCTTTAGAAGTGATTTAGGAACTCTAAGCACTCAACGGGTCCACAGAAAATGTGTATAAATTTGGCTGTTAAAATCTACTATCACAATTAGTACATATAGCTTTTTTTTCTTTTTTTTGGTCAACATTTTAAGCCATCAAATTTTCCAGGCCATTATCTGAAGTCTTAAATGACTGAAGAAGAGAACTTAATAACTGGCTATTCTAGTTACTGATATTGGTCATAGTTCAGTAATCTAATAGATAGCTCGTATTCTGCATAGCAAGCTCATATAACCTGACTTGCAGAAGTAAGCCAGTTCAGCTACAGAGAGGACGACTTAGATTTCCTAAATGATTGTTTGAATGGGGTTTGAATGGAGAATAGAACTAGAAATTATATATTCATCACTGGTCTGCCTTCTCTTTCCCAGTCTATCTGCTGTGCACACTTTTCTCGTCCTCAAAACATGGCAACACCAGAAGGAGAGGATTTACTCTTAGTCATGTAGAGAACCATATAGAGAAAAACTTCATTGTTACAATCAGTGTTACAAATACATATCATAGCTATCCAGAAAAAATTCTAATTCACAAATCCTTGCTGGAAAATATTTGAATTTATTTTTGTATGTTGTCTCTGGTTGTTTTTTGAACATTGCATCCTATATATGCAATTTTTATAGCTTCACATCAGAACAGTTTCTTCCAATCTGTGTAAGAAATTCAGGCAAAGATTTGAGTTGCTTAAGAACATGCTGAGCAACATCTTCTACTTAACACTCGATAGACCTAGGATAGCATGTGTTTTAAATTAACAAAGTACATTAATAAAGGTTGAAAAAACATTACCATGCAGATACTGATTTCAGTGTTTAAGCTGATATATCGTTGATTCTATACTGGCAACATAAGAAAGGTTCCATTGCCTAACTGATACTGGCTTAATACTGAAGCCATAGTTTAACATTTATGCATGATATGCATATATCAAACCTATTTATCAACATATAAATATGTTCAGATAAACAGATCATGTGGGGGTTTTATTTGACATTTGAATAAAGGAATAAACTACTTAATAAATCAGTAAGTTTCTTTTGTTAAAAGCACAAGCAAACAAAACAAACAACTGTGACACTTCAGATACACTTTTTTTTCTTTTCCTGCCATGGTCACCTTGGTTTTACACAACTGATATTTGTCCCTCTCCTTGCTAAAGCAGGCAAATCAAAGGTTAGCCCTGCTTAGGGCACCAGTACAGAATCCATGCAGCATAGGGTTAGACTAGATATGAACTACAGTGGGTGTTAGCTCAGTCCCTCTGTCCCTCCTCAGGACTTCAATACTGCTGTCCAGTTTCATAGTCAAGAAAATTAAAAGCAGATCCTAGTTCAATAATGACCAGAAAAAATGCTGCTCAAAGCAACATTAACACTTAGGATTGAAATTATAAAGCATTCCTGATTGTAGCAATGTTTGCTAGAAATTTCAGAAGAATGCACAAAAAACTTTGCTTCTCAGGGAGACCATAATAAGAATCCTGATTAACTGTTTCTAACTCTGTTTAATAAAAATAACTGTAATCCTAATCTCTTGATTTTATATAATTAATGCAATCTTTGAATGGAAATCACTGTGGTTTTCATTCAATTAGAAACTTCTTGAAAATTTTTTACATAGTTCCCCAACAAAAAAAAAATCTGTTTATGATAATATGAAAAAAATCCTATATTCAGCTGCACTGAATACTTTGTCCTTTGTTCTAATACTTTACAGTTGAAAAAAAAACCCGTAAAAACTAAGAACAACTAAGAGATCAATCAGTTGACAAATTCTTAGGAACACAAATGTAACATTTCAGGTAATACCAGACAACGGTAAAGGCCAAGGGATGAAGTTACTCTGATGATACGATCATTTAAGACAAATCAGCTATGACACTATTATTCATCTCATTCTATATAGCAGCTGAAAGGATCATTACTTGCCTATTTGAGAGAGAAAGAGGAAGAATGAATTCATATAAACTTAGGGTTTTTTTCTGGTTATGAAAACTGCTTTATACTAGGAATTAGATTGACTCATTTATCTAAAGTTACTTTTTTCTCTTAATTTATTTGAAACAGAAGATTTGGTGTTTTAACAGTTTTGATAGCTAAACACATTATTTGAAGAAACAAACAAATCAGAAATGAAACTGAAGGGAAGGTCTGGGAAGGTTTGGGAAAGGAAGGTTTAGGAAGGTTTGGGAAGGTTTGGGAAGCGAAGGTTTGGGAAGGTTGGGGAAGGGGAAGGAGAAGGGAAAGGAGAAGGGAAGGGGAAGGGCAGGGGAGGGAAGGTTTGGGAAGGGAAAGGAAGGTTTGGGAAGGGAAGGTTTGGGAAAAGAAGTGAAGGTTTGGGAAGGGAAGTTTTGGGAAGGTTAGGGAAGGTATGGGAAGGGAAGGTTTGGGAACGAAAGGAAAAGGAAAAGGAANAACTAAGAACAACTAAGAGATCAATCAGTTGACAAATTCTTAGGAACACAAATGTAACATTTCAGGTAATACCAGACAACGGTAAAGGCCAAGGGATGAAGTTACTCTGATGATACGATCATTTAAGACAAATCAGCTATGACACTATTATTCATCTCATTCTATTTAGGGTTTTTTTCTGGTTATGAAAACTGCTTTATACTAGGAATTAGATTGACTCATTTATCTAAAGTTACTTTTTTCTCTTAATTTATTTGAAACAGAAGATTTGGTGTTTTAACAGTTTTGATAGCTAAACACATTATTTGAAGAAACAAACAAATCAGAAATGAAACTGAAGGGAAGGTCTGGGAAGGTTTGGGAAAGGAAGGTTTAGGAAGGTTTGGGAAGGTTTGGGAAGCGAAGGTTTGGGAAGGTTGGGGAAGGGGAAGGAGAAGGGAAAGGAGAAGGGAAGGGGAAGGGCAGGGGAGGGAAGGTTTGGGAAGGGAAAGGAAGGTTTGGGAAGGGAAGGTTTGGGAAAAGAAGTGAAGGTTTGGGAAGGGAAGTTTTGGGAAGGTTAGGGAAGGTATGGGAAGGGAAGGTTTGGGAACGAAAGGAAAAGGAAAAGGAAGAAAAAGAAAAAGAAAAAGAAAAAGAAAAAGAAAAAGAAAAAGAAAAAGAAAAAGAAAAAGAAAAAGAAAAAGAAAAAGAAAAAGAAAAAGAAAAAGAAAAAGAAAAAGAAAAAGAAAAAGAAAAAGAAAAAGAAAAAGAAAAAGAAAAAGAAAAAGAAAAAGAAAAAGAAAAAGAAAAAGAAAAAGAAAAAGAAAAAGAAAAAGAAAAAGAAAAAGAAAAAGAAAAAGAAAAAGAAAAAGAAAAAGAAAAAGAAAAAGAAAAAGAAAAAGAAAAAGAAAAAGAAAAAGAAAAAGAAAAAGAAAAAGAAAAAGAAAAAGAAAAAGAAAAAGAAAAAGAAAAAGAAAAAGAAAAAGAAAAAGAAAAAGAAAAAGAAAAAGAAAAAGAAAAAGAAAAAGAAAAAGAAAAAGAAAAAGAAAAAGAAAAAGAAAAAGAAAAAGAAAAAGAAAAAGAAAAAGAAAAAGAAAAAGAAAAAGAAAAAGAAAAAGAAAAAGAAAAAGAAAAAGAAAAAGAAAAAGAAAAAGAAAAAGAAAAAGAAAAAGAAAAAGAAAAAGAAAAAGAAAAAGAAAAAGAAAAAGAAAAAGAAAAAGAAAAAGAAAAAGAAAAAGAAAAAGAAAAAGAAAAAGAAAAAGAAAAAGAAAAAGAAAAAGAAAAAGAAAAAAAAGAAAAAGAAAAAGAAAAAGAGAAAAAGAAAGCATAGTGGCAGATCTCCGTCTCAGGCTTCTGTTGCTTTTCAGTGAACTTTTCATGTTTCTTATCAGATGCAAAGTGGTTGCCTTTTGCTTGTCCTTATCCACAGAAAACATTCTTTTCTACTGAGCTCTTGACAGTTAATTCCTTATACTCTGCAAGTGATCTATAAGCCATTTAGACACATATGGCACATCTCTGCATGTTGCAATGGATTCTGCCGTTCCATAGACCAAAAAGTTTCCTGGCAAAGGAATTTCAGAATATGACATGAAAAATAAATGTTGCAATGTTATCTATATTCAGTCTGTATAATGTGGTTAAAAAAGGAATCAGTTCCAAACTATACAGTGATAGGCCCCTTCAGAATTCTAGCAGTATAAATTAGAAGTGATTAGAAGTAATATTACTCATTGAAATGCATACTCTTTAAGTATGTAGTTTCCATATTTTGCCTGGAATAACAGCTGTGACCTGATCTATTTCCTGCAAATCTTTATTAATTCAGGTCTTAACTGGTTCTCCCACTGAACAGACTGTGTCTTCAAGAGGGAGACAGTACAGTATTATCTATATGTCCTGCAGTTTCCCACAAAGCCATGTGCAGTGCTATCCATAGTCACAGGTGGGGTTACTGTATCTAATTCATCCCAGCTTGCCCCTGGTGACATAAGAACCACAAGTTGTCAATAGCAATCAATGGGCTACAGCTTGTCCTTGTGTTCCTGTGAGGACCTTTCAGCTATGTCTTATGATAATTAAAGCATTATTGGCAGCAAGAATCATAATTTATAGGACATATCTGTTCTTTGATCACTGTTTTATACAGCAGGAAAAACAAATTTGTTTATGAACCCTGTTTTTTGAGTGGTTTTTTTTTGTGCTGCCTTTCCTGTATAACTCAGCAAAATAAAGTCAAATAAATGCGTGGAAAAGAGTAAGTGAATGAAATAAAATACACAATAAGGCCAGGATAGATAAGGTCTTCAAAAATTGGTGTACTTTGAAGTAAAGGAACATGGGAAATTTTGGTGTCTTTACCAGTATCATGCTGGATTAGACTGTGATTGGATCATCATCATAAAAAAAAAGAAACAAAAAAAAAAGAGAAACCATGACATCTCCTGAGATCTTTAATGGTTTAGTAGACATTGTTAACTTTAATGGCAAAGAGATTTTAGTTTAATTCATAGAATTATACCATCATAGAATCATAGAATATTTTGCATTGGAAGGGACTTTAAAGATTGCCTAGTTCTGACTCCCCTGCCATAGACAGGGACATCTCCCACAGGCAGGGACACCTCCCACTAGACAAACTTATCCAATGTCCCGCTCAACTTGACCTTAAACACTGCCCGCAATGGGGCGTCCACAACTGCTCTGGGCAACCTGTCCCAATGCCTTACACTCTCACAGCAAAGAATTTCTGTATATCTAAGCTAATTTTCCCCTGTTTCAATTTTAAATACTTGTATTTAAGTTTAGGAGATCAATGGTTAGGGTAGATTAATACAGTAGGATTTTTCCCATTTAAAGTTAAGCAATTACAAAGAAATTTGATGCTGACCAGTTTTGTCAAGAGCGTTATTTTATAGGTGTGAACTCCCATCTATTTTTTGACTCTCATCCATAAAGCACACCTATTTTTTAACATCTACAAACTATATTGCTAGATACAGCCCCTTAATAAAATATAGGACTACTACAAGGGATTCAAATGGAAACACTACACATTCCTAATTATGAGACAGCTAATAAGACTACCATAATCCAAGATAAATGCGTTTTTATCTTAATTTGCTCACTGCACTTGACCAAGCTATCCGCAAGGTGTCAATATGGATTCGTAGTAACTTGTATGGCCACAAACAAATAATCGTCTTGTTAGAAATAGAAATTTGGAAATGACAATTTACAGGTGCTGGGGGCATCTCTTCTGTTCCAAGTTTTGAAAGAAATATATTTTCTCAATCTTTTTTATAGGCAATTTAATAACTGCAGAACTTTCATATTTCTTCTTTTGAAGGCACTAAAGGGTATTTTAGTAATGTGTTTATCTACAGCTAACAACCATAATTAGCTTAAGTTATGGAATGCCCCAAATAAATGAAGAGCAGTTTATAGTTGTTCAGAAACACAGTTTGTTCTGCTGGTGTTTTGTTAAA
This sequence comes from Campylorhamphus procurvoides, assembly GCA_013396655.1. Taxonomy (NCBI): domain Eukaryota; kingdom Metazoa; phylum Chordata; class Aves; order Passeriformes; family Dendrocolaptidae; genus Campylorhamphus; species Campylorhamphus procurvoides. The sequence continues at coordinate 42,703 of WBMV01006092.1, forward strand.
TATTTGCAGAAAACATGATTTGCATCATTTGCTAGTTACATAAACCTGTATAATTATGGCCTAAGGTACTACACAAAAGTTATTTAATTCCCAAAGATTGCTGCTCAGCGCACCAAGCATTAATCATCTGTTGTGTCTATTATAAATGCAGAAGCAATTAAGTAAATCTGTGGTGAAAACAGGTTATTGCCAGATTTATACAAAAACATTTTTCAGTGGTGTCATTACTGATGAAGACTGTTGTGGTTATTTTCTTTCTTAGTGAAGGATAAAAGTATTACTTTGTGCCAGATAATTTTGTGATGTTTTATAATTAAATGTGCAACAACAGAAATTTGATAAATTATAAATAAATTTAAAATCATACCACAGAAAAAAAAATCCCCCCCCTTCAGAAAGAAGCAAAAATTCATTTTGACATTAGAAAATGAATATAAAACAATGTCCTAAAATTTCCACAGGGTTTGTTCAGAAAGCATACAGAGGAATCAGTTTGAATGTAAGCTCTGCTATCTTCTCCCTGTAAATTCACTCAAGGCAATGAAAATTTTACTTGAATGAAATACAACAAAAGTCTGACTATAAGGTAAGCAAAAAGCTATTACATGAGGAAACAAAGAGAGTGGCTAGTTGAATATAGTAGATATACAATTAGCTGCTGATTCCTTAGTAAATGTACAATTGTATATTCATAGACATCTTTCTAACTTTCTTAATGCAGCCTGCAGCAAGCAAATCTACATATGAAAAATCAAAGCAATTTTCAGTTAAATGTGAGATCAATCTCTCTCAAAATATTCATTAAACATGGAACTGTTTTGGCAGATGGGACACCTACATTTTTATCACAGTTATGACCATAAAAGCAATCAGCTGCACTTTCCCTCTTTGTGTTACTTCATGGGACCTTATTAAAAGAAATATCATGTAAAAGAAATAATGAAAGAAGTTTTCCTTTTAAAGGAAACCTTCATGAGCAGAGGGGATTTGCTGTACATTTTACTCTAAACAATAAAAGGTATTATAATTTTAAATATTTATTTTTCATAATGTGAGAAATTCATGTGGACAACTTGTTGCTTACAATCCAGGTGAATGGGAGAATTTGCAAGGACCTTGACTGTCACTTAAGGTCTTCAGGTTAGAAATTAGCAGAAAACCATAAAGATTAGAAGAGGTACTAGAGGTCTGTGTGCACTCTGTCACCAGGAGCTATTTAGGGACAAGATAAAAGCAGCATTTCCTTGGAATAACTCCTTGCAGAAGGAGATGCCACCTTGAAACAGGGGAATGGACTAGATGACCTCAAAGCTCCTTTCAACTTTCTGAATTTGTGTATTGGCAGAAATGAGTTTATTTAAAGAGACAAATTGACTACTCCTTTGTACTACAGTGCATCACCTCCATGCATTGCTCTTCTATTCTTTCAGGATTGCAAGCAGCAAAGAGCTAAGAGTAAACAAAGGTTGTTTATATCAATTGCTGTTTTCTTTTGCCCAGCAAACAGAAGGAACAGATTATATATCTATACCTAGAGACTACACACACAGAATCTACAAAGCAATCTCAGAGGAGTGCACAGAGATGCTGAAGAGGTGATATTATGCTACTCATGTGGCAGGAAAAGGAAAGCACCCTTCTTGTAGTAACACAGATTCAGTGGATAAACACACATAACTCCTAAAAGGAAAACTATCATGAGATAAAGAAAATAAAAGCTGTTCCAAAGTTCCATGGCTCAGACCTTCAGCTAGTATCAGGGATTTTGAAATACAGTCAGCTTGAACTCTTGTAACAATGTTCAGATTTTGGAAAATTAGTTATCACTTTCAGTTTTTAATGAAAACTTCACTAGAGTAAACTGATGAAGTTACTAATTCTTTTTGCAAGCAGCTCCATAACAAGGGAAGTCAAAGACCTCTCACCAATGGCAATTTCATGGTATCCCCCTTCATTTGTCTACTGTGCAGCAATGAATTGCAGCTAATCTCATTTGAAATAAAAAAATCCAAAACACAAAAAACCAAACCAAACACAAAAATCACAACCACAATTTTTCTCAAATAAGCAACACCTAACTGAACCCACATCACAATTTAATCTATCAAATGAATTACTCAGATTTCTAGGGAGATAATTTGTGGCCTTGAAAGCATTCATTGGCATTCACAGATTGTAAGAATTCATTTTTACATAGACTGCTGCAGCTTGTGAACTGTCAGTAAAAATAATCTGTAGTGAGGTTTCAGGGGTTTTGCCGCAGTAGAATAGACCAAAGCTTCTCAGCATCAGACAATTTAGCAGGCATTCTGACCTTCCAATTGTAAAGACTCTTCTAAGTTTAAACAGATATAAAAATCCAAACATCAGGATTTAAATATCATACTTGCCTCTTGTTATGATCAAAGTATCAGTATAAACTAGTATTTCACTTAAAAGAGGAAAGTACAGCTGATATCCAAGCATCATGAAACTCCTCCCTCAACTTCTATTTCTTTAGGTAGTGTTTGATGTCTCAAAGTAATTTGTGGGATTAAAGGTGTAGTATTTTAAATAAATTTATAAAATAAAATTTTACACAATGGACCTTGATTGTCCCCATACGTATAGTAACAAAATATCGGAATTTTTTTTTTTTTAGGTAAGCATAAACTTTAGACAGTCAAGTCATGATTGTCAAAGAAAAGAACTTCTCTACGTAATGACAAATATGAAACTAATCATAAATATATTAAATGTCAGCACCCTAGAATACTGTAATTAACATTACCCAAAGTAATTCTAAAGTTTCAGTACTGATTATTGTAGAACAAAATATTTGAGCACTGAAAACATAGAAAGCACCAGAATTAAGACACAACCACAATGCCTCCCTTTACATTGCTGTTATGGTACTGTATTTAATTGCATGACCATAGAGCATAAAACTTTAATAAATATTTATCCTGTTTAGCACAGCAGGTTAGCAGAGGATACTAGCAAAGTACGTTTCTTTTTAATATATCTTTTATTAATGTATTATACTTAACGTATAATGTACTGCTTGCATTTCTGAAACTCTCCTCAGAATATGAGTATTAATCTTTTTATGGCTGTCACTCTTCATACATGATATCACTGTCTTTTGTGTTTTTTTTTTAATTAATTCACTGAAATTGACCTTCAACCTAAACTATGAGGTGGGATTCTTCCATTTAAAAATGTATAAGGATGACAAAGAACTGTCACTATTTTTTAAAATGGAATTTTTTGGTTTTAGTTCCATAAGACACACAAAGGTTTGATTTTTCTTCTCCTGCTTCTTATTTTCCCTACTGTTTCACATATGCAACTCATAGCTTAAGTCAATTTTCTTTCCAGTTGCCAATGTTAGAAAAATCTGATGCCAGGGTCTGCCATTCTTGTACCTACAAGGTAAGTCTCACAAGTCATAATAATCTGAGAAAAACAAAACCCAAAAAACCTGCTAAAATATTAAAAGAATTCTGTAGAGAAACTGGGTAGGTTTTGAATCACAATGGTATATTTATTGATAAAATTCATTTGTAATTAATAGCATTGCAGGTTTATTTATGTTGGTGGAAAATCAAACTTCAAGGAAGTAAATAGATTTTACAAAAGATACAGTGTATTTCTAAGGGTGGAGAACCCAAGGTGCTACAAAAGGCTTGAAAATACTTCCTTGGGTGTAAATCTTAAAAACAAAACCCTAAAAACAACAAAATAAACAAAGAGTAAGAGATTTTTATATTGGTAACACAGCCAATGTCAGCTTCTATGGTTTTCAAAATGAATGAACTTGTTTTGCCCTGAAATTTTCTGAATATAATACCACGTAAAGTATAACAAATTTATAAGTGACTGGGAATGGAATCACTTAAGAAAAACTGTGCGTCAGCAACTTGATGTTAAATGCCAGTGAATGGGAATGTGAGCCTGAAGAATGTCCATTTTACAAGCTTTGTAAAATCATATGCCCATTTGTTCCAAAGGGATTGTAAGTTAAAGTGGTAAGACAAAGTTTGTGTAGAGACAGGGAGCAGAGTAAAAGTTGCCTGGAGAAGAAAAGCCATTCTGGAGGCGTGGCCTGTGCAAGTCAATGCTATCTATGTCTAGATCCATGTACTTTGCAAAAATTATTCTCTATATCTTCACTGGGAAATTCAGGAGTTTTTCTTGAGCTTTTCAATGAAACCAGCAATACAGAGAGCAGAAATGGCAGGCTCAGTCTCACACAGAAGACAAGTGGCAAAGGTGGGATTAGAACTGGTGTTGCACCGTAGCTGAAAGTTCTAGTCTATATGGACAAAATAGAAACCTGTGAAAATAAGAAGAGATCCTGGATCTTAACAGTAGCACATTTCATATCTGGTAGTGGAGATTTGAAGTCTTATTTGAACACTACATGAATATATTGCATAATATGAAAACATAAAAAAATTATCTCTTTCCAGCAGAAGAGGCAGAACTGTAAAGTTCTAAGAGTTTCTAATAAGTAGGTTATATTTAATCAAACACAAACCAGCTCATGCCATTGAAAATAAAACAGAGTTATCAACAAAGGTTTCTTTAGGTTAAAGTCTCCTTTTTTTCCTACCTCTAATTCTGTTCTGCAGCATTCTTTGCATTTGTAATACAATTTTCTTGTTCATTTTATTCTTATTAGTTATTTCTTTTAGATTATGTTTTTATAATTAGTAATGGCAGTATTTCTACCTAAGATAAATGTTTTACAGAATTAAGTGTGTTGATGTGTATGCCATAGTTAATTGCATTCTCTAAATTTAGGTAATATTGTGGGGAATAATTTCAATTAGTTTGCTTTTCTTCATGGTTAGTAAATATATTTTAAAACAAGGGTTGGGGGGGAACCTAACAAGAGAGTTATAGGAGTTCTGAAATAACAACCTATAGCTTAGAAAATCTCCTGGAAGCTGTTGGTGGCTATAACCACACACTAACCTTTTGTCTCTTCCAAGAATTAAAAAAAAAACCCAAAGCCAAACCAAACCAACCACAACAACAACAAAACCACCACCAACAGGAGCAACATACAAAAATAAAAAAAAACCCCAAAATATCCAACCTTTCCCCCACTCAAAAACTCCCTCAAACCCAAACCCCCCAAAATCCCCACATGAACAGCTTCATAAAAATGGTAGACATTTAATCTAAATTCTCATGGGTCAAAGCTAACAGGATAGGAAAAACATCTAACTAGTATTATTATTTTACTAAGAATAAATAATTAATTTCCTGAATGGTTCCAAACCCCTGCACAGGTCAAACCAGCAGGACTGGGTAATGGGATAAACAAAACCACACTGCTGTCATTCATAATCTTAGTAATCCTGGTTTCTTACCAAAGGTCTTCCCTGCAAAAAAGGTAAATGCACATGAAATTAAAAATTTAGGATGGCCAAGAGAGGCAGGAAAGACATAATGGGATTTGACACTTAGTGAGGAAAGTAATTCTGTTAAATTCGTGCAGGAGCCTGCAAATACTCATCATGCACAGATAAGGAAAGCTGTGTAAAGCAGTTGTAAAGACTCCTAGTGAGACACAGGGCCATGGTGTCACAGGGTCCTCCAGGCAGCCTCCTGGCATAATGACTCACCTGCTGCTCCTCTCCGTGACACTGATAGAAGGGACGCTACTTGAACAAAGTCACTGGGACCTTTGCTCTCATCTTGCTTTCAGATTCACCTTCAGGGTTTGCAAACCACTTTCTAACAGCATTGCATGACAACTGAGCACGCTGTGCCACAGTATTTTAATAAATTGATTGGGCTGTGATGAGTCTGTGTGTCTGAAATGTAATTACATAGCCAATATCTAATACTGGCAGCTGTGATGGGCTAATGACCATTCTAGTGACCTTAACATTGCTCAAAGCTGCAGACAAAATTCTGTGTGAGATTAAGGAAGTGGAACAGAAAGTAGGGCAGAAAGCCAAACGTCTTCAAAATTAGACTAATACACTAGATTTTGTTAATGACTGTCATAAAGAATATGAACATGACAATGCTATCACACAAAGCTGTCATATTGCCATGATGCCAAACAAAACCAGAAAGTGATGGAGTGACAGAAACACAGGCACATCTAAGAAAGACTGAGGAACTGCAAAGATGAGCCTGTTATTCCATTTTTATCTGCATTATTTGTTCAAACTGTAGCAGATGTTCTGGGTCCTGACACAGGAGTTGATCAAATACTGCAGGAACTGAAAACTGAACAGTAAGTGTAGGAGTGGAACATGTTGCTCTGTACTGAAGTAGTACATGGCCAGACCTCTCTGCTTGCAGAGTAGGAAGCAGGACCAGGCAATGAGACAAATCCTCCCCTCTGTTGCTGGAATAAGTTACACACAGTGAGAAAATGCCAAAAGTGCTGTTGTTAAATTCGAGAATGGGGAAATTCCTGATTTCTTCTACACACTGAATCTATAAACCACAGTCTAATTTTAGGATGATATGAAATACACCTCTCACTGGCTGCCATCTTTGAGAAATGCTTCTAACGTTACTATATCTTTGATATGATTTAAATCTTTATAGAATTAAAACCACACTCACTCTCTTTGACTACCCTGGTAGTCAAACTGCAGCTATACTGATATATCTAGTTCTTAAGAGCAGGAACCAGATTGACACAGGTAGCCTCCCACTCCGTTCCTCACTTTTTTTTTTTTTGTTAGTGCCTCAAAACATACTGGAGTTGGAATGTGATGAGATGTAGCTGCACCTTGCTTTCTGTATTGAGGGTACCAGTTGCTGCAGATCTTTGTGCGGCTCTGAGCATTGAAGGATGCACTGGACTTTAGGTTAACGTCATCACCCTTATGAGAGTTATACCAGATCTAGGAAAAAAGAATTAGTTCTTTTGTACTATAAGATGGAGTTTTGTTCATGCCTTTTTTATTTTATTTTATTTTTTACTTACATCTTTGATACTTGATTAATATTAATCAAGTTGGCTGTTTCTGCTTGTGGATGATCTCTTGCTAATTACAAGCTTATGAGATCCCATTTTCATGCTACATAGAAAATAAAATATCTGGCCACCCTACAAAAGTACTGTGCATTTTTTCCCAGGATGTTAGAAAGGGAAAAAAGGTATCTGCAGCAGTGAAACACACATTTCCAGTGGAATCCTTCTGACTTTTTGATGAAAGTTAGTCCATCTTTACATGTGCAGAATAGAAAGAGAGGTCAGGACACTTTTTCTTAAACCAGGTTTGAGAGCTACTGCATGCTGAGAAAATGAGGGATATTTCTACTTCACTTCAGAAGGGGGCAATAGCTATCACTGCAAAAGCCAGAAAACTGATACCTAAGTAAGAACTTGGAACAAATTCAGTTTTCCCTTCCTGACGCATATTTATTTTATTCATTTTAGGTATCCATTTTCTCTTAAAGTGTCACTAGCAGAAAGTTATTACCAGTTTTATCAGCCCTCCATAAAATAATTTTTCCTCAAAGAAAGTTTATCATGTTAAAAGATTTAATTTCGTTAATAAAGTCAATTGAAAGAGCATGCTCCTACAGATTCTAACATGAACAATATTTTAAAAATCACTTTTTTGTGTCTTTTAGTATTTCTTTTAACAGAAGTATGATTACAGAATTATGTATATATATATATGTATGTACACATATATATATACACATATATGCTTTGACCCAATGCATGAATTTAACAGAGAAACATACCAGGTTGCAAAAAATGTAAGAAAGACTTTTTGGAATGAATTCTGCTACCTTAATAAAGAGAAGATGTAGAATACTGTCTGCACTTTCTGATACTAGTTTTAGAGCCTATAATAGAAAATAATTTTATCACGATTCTGGACCCTAATGGTTTATTTCTACAAAATTGAGACCCTTTTCTAATTTAGTATAGACATAAAGGAAGCAAGGCTCTGAACTGTTGTGAATAATTCATAGCTGTTCAGTTAAGAATCCACAATTATATTTTTTTTAAATTTTCTAACAGTAGATCACACTTTCCTTTATTGTTTTAGAGGGAGGTTTATTTTTAAATCAGTTTTCTATGGATGTCCACACTTCACTAAAGTGTCTGCTCTGCAGAAGTGATAACTACCATGTCTACTTGTTAATTTTCACTGACAAGCAAGGCAGGATTTTGTGACCAGTGACATTACATGCTCCATGCTGCTGGTACGTGTGATTATCTCATGATCTTTGATATGCAGACTATGGAAGAGGACGAGGCAATACTTGAATTGTTGAATCACTCTGTGGATGGATTGTTATCACATTATTCATCCTACAGGATTTCAAAGACAGGAGGAAGAGTCTGGAAGACTCTCTGGAAGAGAAAGGGATATTTTGGCTGTCATTCTTTATGTACCAATTAAAATAATGGATTTTTAAAAGGCAATTGAGTGGGATTAATGCTCTACTTGAAAATTAAAAATGAAGCAGTCCTAAGTCTTATTTCCCTTGAACTGAATTATAAATTTAAATTCAAAGAAAAATGAGCATATATCAAAACCAACTTCCATTTGTATTTTCAAAATTTCCTTAGCTTCCATTTTCCTTTCCTAATTTTACTCCATGATTTATCTTCCTCGTGCTTTATCTCATTTAATCTTTTTGATGACACTAATTTTTCATGAAAAAAATGGTCAAAATCAGCAAACTTCCAGTTAATTAAGTTTCATTTATTCAATTTAAAAGCTTTGCAGGTCAGCTTTCTAAACTGAAGTAAACGTAGCTTTCTTTACAGGTTTTATGCAGAAACCAAAAATATTTCACCAGAAGAACTGTCAATTTTATATCGAAATCATATCAAAAAGAGACTATGTTGATTTTTAGCAAATGAAAGAGAAAAAGACATGTAGTCTTCTTTCCCAAGCCATGGCAAAGTGATATTCAGAGATCACAACCAGCACTGCCACCCTTGTATTTAATAATGCTAGTGACATTTTTCACCATGATTTTTCAAATAGTTTTTTGAATCTATGTAAACATTCTTCATCTGTAGCCTCCTGCAGCAAGCTAATGTATCAGAAAGAGATTTGTGATTTGGGGATCTAAATCTCAGATCAATATGATGTTAAGGCTACAACAAATTCAGAAAAATACTTCACTGTTTTGTTTCAGAAGTATATGAAATCCAATAACTTGTGTAAGTTTGTTACTGTACAATGGCCTTAAAAATCTTCCCAGCACACTGCACGGGTTGCACACCCGTACAGTAGAAACCACTACAGTATACAGGATCTCTCTGGATCTAACTCAAAATCTCAGCAACAACCTTTTGCTTTAAAAGGCAAAACACAGTAAGCTTTGAACATGGTAGAAAACAGAAGTTATTTTGATACATCCAATTTCACAAAGATTTTACTTGAGGATAGAAGAGCAAAAATGACATTGTAAAAGGACTATAAAAGCTTAAACATTTTCTTTGTTCTGGAGTCTGGAATGGTTCTCAGCAGACCTTGCTGGTCATGTGCCAAATGCTTCTGATGCAGATGTAAGGAGATTAGCAAGCTATAGGCGCATATGGGACAATTCTTTCCCCGTGGGATGGTTTTGCCCTCAAGCCTGTACCTAAATATTAGCTTATTTCCTGAAAGAAGAGCTTTTACACCTCTCTCAGTATAATAGTTAACCTTGAATATTACTTTTCAATAAAAATTGTTATGCCTCTGGTCTGTGCAGTGATCTGTAGCAATAAGTGTAGAGTGTCTTTGAAATGGAAAAGACTTTTTCTAAAGGTTTATCATATGTCACTCTTCAACACTGTAAGTCAACTTTTCAGTTCTCATTGTAAGCCAAAGGAGATAAATATTTTTTAATGTCTTTGTCATTTTCTTTCTTATTTATAGAAGGTACATTTAAAGAAAACTTAAGAAAAGTAGGTAGCTTATTTTCAAAGCATAATATGATCAAAATTATTATGGTTTTGTTATTTTTCATTGTAAGAGTCAATTATCCATAAAAATTAAGACACAATTATGAATTGTCAAACCCTCTAATTTTAATTTTTTCTCTCAAATAGTGAACATTCTTTTATAATCACTATTTGCTGACTTTTAAGTTTATTTTAGTGTTATTTTGCACTTCATTTCAATCTAAATTTATAAACAGTTATCTTTTCAAAGCATTGTCAAACTCCTTTTTTATGCACCTCATGTATGTCTTGCACATCCCACATATATTCGAATAGCTTAAGTTACTATGAAGTAATTTACCATTATATAACTTATATATAAAGTATATATAAAAATTACATATATTATGTATATAGGTAGCATATATATTAATAAAATTGAGTAACTTATGATTAAATATAATTTTAAATTTTACCTTAATATTTATTATACAAAAATTTCAATGCAAAAGAACATAAATACATATATTTTTGTCTAATGATATTCGTTTCATAAATTCTTGATCTTTACATGTAGCATGTAAACATAGCTTTTAAGCAGGTTTTTACCATTCTTTGCTCTATGCCCACAACACTTAACTGGGATAGCAATCTTTAACTTAAAATCTTGCAACATCTTTGTTTAAAAAAGTACATAGTTATGAAAAAAAGAACCACACAAAACCTCAAGGCGTATCATAAAGGAGTAATTCACTTATGCTTTAGGAATCACCAACAGAACAATGAGTCTTCCACTAGATGGAAAGGTGAGTAGGTATTGATGAAGACAACTAAATTTCCGTATCAGCATTAGTAAGATGCATTAAAAATTATGAAGCCTTCTTCCTGCACATAAAAGAGCTAAACATTTTGAAAAGACATAAATAAAAAGAAATGTCTAGGTCAAAATTCTTTATCTGATTTCTTATTGAGAAATCTCTATTCCATAATATTTCAGAATGTTGTTATTGAGGTCAGATAGGCTCAGATTTAAAAGAAAACTAAAATGGATTATATGTGTTTGAATAACAACCATTCCCTACTTTCACTTTTCCCAGTGCCTGCTTTGATTTAATAAGAAGAATAAAGGAAAAGATTGTATCATATGCCTGCATACACTAAAGATTTAGAAAACAGTTGAACTGTGTATTAACTTTTATAATAAGCAAATCATTATATTTTAGAATAAACACATTATAAATATATTGCATTGCTTTCAAATACATTATACATATATTGCATTGCTTTCAAAACACATCTTTGGATTCTCTTATTCAAGTAAAGAGTGCAGAGTTAATTAAAAAGTCAGTTTTAAATGTTATATTAAAATAAGATTACATAGCCTTTTTTTTCAAGTAGTTATTTTCCATCATTTGACTGTGTGGGGAATTGTTTAAAAAGGAAAACATCATGGAAACTTTCTATCAAAATGCATAATGAAGAAAAAATACTGAGAAGAAATATATGGTGATCCTTATCAAATAGGAATTTTATCTGAACTTTTTATCTATACTGTATCACCTGCTATTGCCCGACTACTAAACTAAGTAAATCAAGTGTCCTTATTACAGTGTTTTGTGTAATTGTCTTATTACTTCAGAGTATAAATAGAGGGAGGAATATGTATTACATTGTGTGTTACAGTTTCAGATTGATCATTTTCCTTGGCTTACCTATGTCTGTGATGGACTGGATGTTATTAACGTCTTAAACTTTGTCAAAATCATAGAAAGACTTTTGTCGAACTGCAAGGAAGCAGCTGCCTGTCTGCGACCACTGAAGCACCCCCTTCCCAACGCCTCCTGACCCGAATTTGGACTGGGACTGAGAACTTCAGGTAGGACTATTTAATCATCTCAGGTCTGAGCAGAGGTAAACAAGGTTCAGGGAAGAATGTCTCAGGGAAGAATCAGCCCTAGCTGAGTTCACTGGAGGCAGGAGAGAAGGATTCTGTGTATGATGGCAAAATCTTTCCACACGAAACAAAAAGACTGACTCCCTACCCCTCCTGAAAGACCATGTACATACACATGGGACATTCTCGTGAGAGGCAGATGAGAAGGGTTATAAACCATCAAAGACCTCCAAAGAGCCCCCTTGACTCATTCCTGAGGTCTTCCATGACCAGAGGACTGCACGTGATCCAAGCGAGGCAACAAATCCAGCAAAGCTTCCCCCCAACCCCAGGGGGTGGGACTGGCATCTCCTGAATGTATATTAATCCATTGGATTCTAGGTTTTGTGGGACCCTAACCACCAGGAAGATCAGAAGAACTGGACTGAAAGGATGCTGCCAAGTTACATGGAGTGGTGATACATTTTCTATTTTGATCTCTCTCTCTGTCACTTTCTTTCTTCTCTCCCCCTCAAAGCTGCCACTTACTCTCACAAAGCAGAAAGAAAAAAAATAGGGAACCATAATAAAATTTTTCCTCAGTTTGCCTGTGTGTATAACACTTTTGTTACATTACAAATGATGTCTGTATATAGTTAGTTCAGTAAATTGTTTTCCTGATGCTTTAATAGACACTGAAAATGCATTATGACCCTTGCCCTTCAAAATAACAAGAAGGAACTGAATTCAAGTATTAGAATATGAATTTGATAGAGTCGTGATACTTTCCATCTGAATTACCTTAAATGAATTTGTTATTTACACAACATTTTGCAATGTGATAAACTTTAACATATGTAAAAAGCTGACAAACATACAGCCAAGTTATTACATATTAGAAGCTTTAATTATGGAGTGCTTCAAACATTTCCTATATTATGTCATCTGAGGCACAGGGACTTTAATGAATTTATAAATTTAATGGAATATTTTCTGCTTTCAAAATGTCTGAAATTGGTCACTAACCAAAAATAAATTGTAGATTTACCAAAATACAAAATAAAAAGCACAGTCTTTTCAAGTTGGTCATTAAATAATCAATCAATTGCTAAATGCTGGTAATTATTATTTAAATATTTATTTACGACAGATGTAGGGAGATGCTCCCTCTTTTCACCCCTCCCTCCATCTCACTGCCCCCGAGATGCCCCAGAGAGACACACGGAGACCACAGGAGGAGATGCAGAGAGAGAGTTTATTAACATAGCTGGGGTGTATATATAGGTTTTAGGGGAATCCAAATTACTACCAATAGAAATCAAGGGATAAATGACCAATGGGAAAGGGTTAACTAAGAACCAATAGAGAAACTAAACTAGACACTTCCAAGGACAAATTCCTTAGTGCTTAGCTACAGAGATAAGGGGAGTTTCAGGAGGTCTTGGGAAGAAGAAGGATAACTAAGTTGAAAAGACAGGAAACCATTTTACAACACTGTAAAAGCTTCAGGTTTTAAAGCATCTTGGTTGTTTTCTTCACTTTCCTCAGAAACCCATTTCTGACAGGATTTTTCCCATTTCTGATACTGCACGTTCTCTGCCACATTTATTTACCATTATTTTTATTCCTTTTTAATCTTCAAGCACATACCAGTCTAGGGATTTTTCTACATTTTCAAGTGTAGAGTTTATTTCTCACATAACTTACAAATGTTACTAATGTCTTTTTGAATGAAAAAACCACGAGACCCGAATTAGTTTACTGATCTATTTAATATGTATCTAATAATGTTCATGTAATTAACTTCAGTAGTAGTGTATTTCTAATCAAGAGGTAGAATTTTTTAATACAAATTATATTTTTTATTGTTTGAGAGAAGTCGTTGACCTCAAATACAGTAATCTACCTCTGGCCAAGACTATAACAATAAATACCAGAACAAGGCATACACTCGTGATAATATATGAACTGGGAAGCATGGAAGAAATCATAATATCACACTGACTTGTAGTCTTGAAATAGGATTAGACTCATGGCTGAGCAGGAGCCTTGTCAGGTAAACATATGCAATAACATCTCAGTGAAACTCACTTCCTCTTCTACTGATGATTTTTTATTGATTTTTCCATAAATTTATCAAGCAAATACAGTATTTAAATAAGTTTTAGAACAATCAGGAATAAGAAGGCTTCATCTCTGATTTATCAGTTTTGAATTAATTGGCAGAGAAGGTATTTTTGCCCAATCCATCACATGAATGATATATTTCTATTCCTTGGCTGTATTTACTTTCTTTTAATATAAGTTTTAATACCCAAAATTTTTCCTGCAATATTAAAATTATTATCCTGAAAATATTGTAGAAGGAGCATTAAGGATATTATTACATAAAAGGAATGTTGATGCAATATTATTCAAGTCACTTCAGCTCCACATATAATCATGTTTGTCTTCTAGAGCATCAGTGCTTGGCATATTGCATGCACAACCTCTGTATTCCAGAAGAGTTGGGTAAATAACAGTTCATTTTAGCTAAAGAGAAACCAAACATTGTTAAAAGTTAGATATAAAAATAAACAGCAAGGAAATGAGTTAGTACTCACACATCTCAATGCTGAAGAAAATTTTTGCTATTTGTATTATACAGTGTATACAATGCTGCACTGAGAGGGGAAATACATCAAAGGATATTGAAAAAGAGTAGAGAACTCTGACAGATGAACTAAGTGGAAAAAAATAGTTGTGTATAAGGGACAATGTCTAAGGTATTAAGAAATTCAGTACTGAGACAGTAAGTATTGGACCACAATAAAAATGAAGTTTGGAGTTTGGTTTTGTATTCAATTCTTGAGAAGGGAAAGATTTTATTACACTTTTTGGGAATACACAAACATAAAAATCATTATGAATTAACAAAAGTATAAACATACAAAAGAAAATATAAATTAGCTAGAAGCTAAAACAAGGGAAGAAAGGATTCTCAGCTGAATTTGCTTTTAGATATATTTGGGTAGTTTCTCTTAAGGATGAGATATGCACACATATCTGAGGAAAGACTAGATAAGTATCAGATCATCTGAAAATTGACATTCATTTAGAGGAAATAAAGATACATTATAGTACTGAGAAAGATGTAAAAGTACAAAGTGAAAATGAGCATCAGACGTGAAGGAGTAATCCAGACTGTTACTGAAATTTAAAAGAGAAAAAAATGTATCTGAACATAACTTAGGTCAGAGAAAAGAAAAGTCTGGGCAAGGCAAAGTGGAAAACTCATTACACTGTAAGAGGCAGGAGGAAACGCAGGACAACATATTTTTTAATGAAAGCTATTTGTGCAAAACCCTTGGTCTTAGCTGGACTAATTTCATCGACTTCAGAGAAGTTATAACAGATTAAAATCTTTTATGCACCTATTTCAAAAAAATGCATTTCATGTTACATAAAATATTGTAGGAGCCAACACTTACTATTCTAATTAAAAACAGTTCCTACCCTATTAAGTTTTTGCCTTCAATAACAATGAAATCAACATGATAAGAAATAGATTTTTAACTTCTTTAAATATATGGAAATCCTTTTGTCTTATTTTGAGGGAGAACTAAGATATCTATGTTAGCCAAGAAATAATCCCTCTCCTTTAAATTTAGAGAACAGAACTTTAATTAGGAAAAATATATGTAAAGGAAAAGATAACAGTTCTTAACCACAACACATATATATATATACAACAACAGTCTGCAACGAAACCCCTCCACCCCCCCAATGACAAGGCAAAATAGGCTAAAAGGTCCTCTTGGCTACTCCCCAAAAAAAGGAAAGTGTAATTATATCCACGGACAGCAGGTGGCGCTGTTGCACCCAGCCAGCTGGGCTCTCCCCTCAGGCGAGGTAGCAGGCAGTTCCCAGGTTAGTTCCCGTGAGAGAAAAATGGAAAGCAAAGCAGCAACAATCCTGTGTCCGCAGGGGCAGGGAAACCGGAGCTTTCTCCCACCTCTTTTTTCCTCACGGCAATCCTTGTGGTGGTTATGAATGCTCACGGATGAAAACAGTCGAGTTGGGAAGGGAAAAGAGGAACACCATCCAGTATCCAGTGATGCCGGGATCAGGGTGTGTGTCCCCGTCCTCCTGCTCCACCGAGCACTGAACTCTCTGACCTGTTGGTGCAGATGATAGCTGTGGTCTGGTTGGTTGTAGTCTGGTCGAGAGTGGTAGTTTCCTCCTGTCGAGGTCCTGCTGCTCCTCTGGATCCGACTAGTTGTCCTCGAGGTCTTCTGAGCCCCGTTTATATACCCTCAGGGAGCACCCAGTCCCTCCCCCAGGGTGGGGACTCACACAATGGGTGATTAGCTCTGTGAGTCATGGGGTATTGTTGAACCGTTGATGGCCCATTAGCAGCCACACCCCCTCAGGCTGGGTGTGAAGGTGCTAACGACTTCCTGGGCAGATACTGCAAATGGTCCATGTTCTTGGGAAATGAATATAGGTGCTAGAATACATAGCTTTGATCACCCCCACACAGTGATAACCGGTCCCTCCTGCTGAACTAGGACACCTTTTTATCTGATGTATTTGGTGATGTCATGAAGGAACATTGTTCATATGTGTAATTTTCAATGATATATGACACTACTTCTGGCTAAAATCTTGCTTTTTTTTTTCTTTGATTTCTTCTTTCAGTTTGTCTTTAAATACTACTTAGAATAAATCAATTCCATTCCTCTACATTTTCCATCCTTTCCTCAGGAGGACCTTGAAAATAACTAGAAATATCAATATACCTCAGTAGTGTCATTTAATGTATTAATGAAGAATGCTGATTTCTCCCAAACTTTGCTTCTATGTTGCCACCTTAGAGCCACTTATAGAGTATCTTATGGTCAGGAATCCTCCAGTTTGCAGGAAAAAATGCCTGAATTTGGTGGGAAATTTTAAACCAAGACATCTCAAAAGAATATTTTCGGTGTCAAATAAAGGAGCAATTTATAAGAAATAGCAGGCAAGAAAAATCAATTACATCAGTTTGCTCAAATGAATACTGTGGGCTCTACCTTTCAGGAACTGAAAAACAGGTCTGGAAAATTATGAGACTGAGAAAAAAAACAAAAACAAACAAGGAATTTCTTAGATGAATCTGAAGTTAATGTTTTACTCTGCATCTTCCAAAGACTTAGGAGACTCATTTAAAATATTTTTGTGTAATCAAGAATCATGATTCCAGCCAAAGAGAATAAGGATTCTGGGCATGTATATTTGTGGCAATGTAGGCATAAACAGTGCCTCATGAAAAAAACCCCAGCCCAACCTTACCCAATCCAAACAAACACACCGTATATTCCTATCAAAATAAGTCATTGCTTTGGCTTCTGGCAAACTATCCAGTTGAAAGTTTTGCTATGCTTGCATCTTAAGATTAAAAAAAAACAAAACAAAACTAAACCTAAGCATCATACAATGTAAACAAACACAAAATATAACTCAAATTTTGGGGGACAGTACTTGACACTCTTATTTAGTTATCCTGTTATTTTCTGCAATTTGGATGCATCACTTGACTCAGGAGGTCAGAGTACTTTTCTTATTAGAACAGCTACATTGTGCCAAGTAATCTTGTGAAACCATACAGTTTAAGATCTCCTGCAGATTTGCATTCTGAGTGCTTGGCCATTACTACCTTCAGTGGTGTGATTTTTTTTCTGAAAAATAAGAATTGTTTGTGATACTACAGCTGTGTATCACAACAGTCAGGAAACAAGGCATAGGAGCTTCATCACTTGAATGTACCTTTTTATTTTAGTGGTAAAAAGAGGTATTTTTTTATCAAGAAAGTTTAAGAAACATTCACCAAGAGGACAACATGTCCTCACAAAACTTTTGAGAGTTCCTTGCAGTCACTGTTGTTGGTATAATTCATATTCTTTTTTGTGTTTATTGAGACAAAATTAAGTTAGTGTACATGTGTGTTTATGCAGAGAAAACTATCCTGGAGTTTCAAAATCTTTTGCTACCTTTTTCCATAATTTAAAGTTTCCAGTGATCCCTGCCATCTCTCTAACCCCATAAGTAGCACCACAAGTATAACATAACCTTCCTTGCAGGGCTCTTTTTGCAAATGTTACCTTTTGGATCTATTGACCCAGTGATGTAATTACAGATAACATGTTCCTGCTGTTTGTATAAGCAGCCCTTATTTTTTGTTTCTGGAGACGCTACAGGTGAATTTAACCTGCATTAGTTGTTTTTAAATTATTAAATAAATAAGATTTAAACAAAAACAAAAACAAAAAATAAACCAACAAAAACAAAACCCAGCTATAAACTCATATGTATATGAGTTTATTTGACAACTATGGATCTTAAGGAATACAGATCCTTATGATTAATCTGCAGAATGACAATTAGACTCTTCCACCACCCCGGAGTTTTATCACTACTGGAAACACATAATCACCCCTAAATTTGAAGGTCATAACCTGCAGAAACAAAAACTAGCTAAAACACACTAATTATACCTGTTTTGGTGTACAGTCTCACAGCTCAGCTACCTTTTGATCCCTGTTTTGTTTTTTACCTTCATCACCAACAACTGCACTTTCTGCAGCAGATTGGGTTGGCTATCGATTTTCTCTGCCTCCTTTTCTCCAGGCTAAACCACTCCAGCTTCTTCTCCTTGTAATACTTGTGCTCCAGACCCTTCACCAGCTTTGTCGCCTTTCTCTGGACAAGCTCCAGCACCTCAATGTGTTTCTTGCAGTGAGGGGCCCAAAACCAAACACAGGAGTCAAGGTGCGACCTGACCAGTGCCAGGTATAGGGGGATGATCTGTTCCCAAGTCCTGCTGGCCACACTATTCATGATACAAGCCAGGATGCCTTTGGCACACTCTAGAAACCTCCTGGACTCTTTCCTCTCTACTGTATTACAATTCCAGCCCATATCTAGTAAATTGAAGTACCCCACAAGAACAAGGGCTGGTGATGTAAGACTTTTCCCAGGTGCTTTTAGAATATTTTGTCTACTTCTTCATCCTGATTGGGTCATTTATAACAGACTGCCACCACGATACCTGCCTTGTTGGCCCTCCCCTGGTTCTCACCGATAAACACTCAACCTTGTAGTCACCATCATTAAGCTCTAGAGAATCAAAACACTCCCTAACATACAGAGTTATGCTACCTCCTTGCCTTCCTTGCCTATCCATTCTGGAGGATTTATAGCAGTCCATTGCAGTAGTTGTGCAAGTCATACAATGTTTTCATAACTGCAAACATATAATTGTTTTCCAGCTGCATTGTGGCTTTCAGCCACTCCTTCTGACTTTTGCCCATGCTGTGTGTACTTAGTCAAAACAGTTCCTCCCAGGATTCACTGTAGTTGTTATTTTCTTTACGTGTCTGAAAACAACACATAATGAGAGAGATTTCAGAGATGCCCTCAAGTTTTTCAAGGTCTGTCTTGGGAGTACAAGTAATTGTGTTACTGCTCTCAGTGGGTGAGCAACAAGTTCTTACTGAAACATTCTGGAATTGCTGCTTTACATGTTCATTAATTCCCCACTGTTTTCCATCTTCAAATGACTTTGGTTCTTTAATGTAGTAATCCTTATTTCAGTTTTTCTTCTGAAAAATGTCTCATCTTTTGATGGGCTTTTTAGTCAGAACATATATTGAGACACCCTCTAGGATTAAAGGAGGAAAAAACGTTCCAATGCAATTCCCATAAAAAAACTTCAGTCCTCATTCAGATCACTAAAGCCTGCTGCTGTCCACCTGAAGCACGTTGTTTACTTCCCTCAAGGTAAAGAGCTGTTTCTACAGATCACAACAGTCCTTATTATGGTTGTTAGAGCTGTTAACAACTTTCAACCTTCTCTGTTTAATCCAGTCTTTAAGTCTTTAAATTTGACAAGCTTAAGGCATATTTTCTTAATTTGGCAGCTTTAGCATTTACTCATTTAGAAGTGATTTTTGAAATAATTCAAAAATACTTAATTTTCCTAAAATATTTTTTTATTTTTTCTTGGGATAGAAGTACAAATAGAGATATCTACCACTCCTTCTGGAAAGAGCAAAGAAATTATTTCACAAAAGAAAAATATCACCCACTTTTTTCACCCAGGTCATTCTGTATTCATACTCAGCTCCTGATCAGATCTCCTATGAGCTTCTCATATTTCCTTACAAAATTCTTTATAACTCAGTGCACTTCAATCCCCTCCTCACCTCAACTCAACTCAAAACAACTTAAAGTTTAGGACTCCACAAAAGCGTAAATCTTTCTTGGCCCTGTGGTCACAAGACTATTAACGACCATTGTTCTTATACTACATTCCCCAAAATGCCTTTAACTTGAAGTATGGCATTAAAAAACTCAGTATTCCTGCAGAAAGGGGAAAAAAAGTGCCAGAGTAACACTTATATCTTCTGTTTCGCAGGACCTTCCTCATAGCACCACCACTTTGGAGATACATTATGGAGAACATCTCTGAATCACCAATTTTTTTTCCAAGAACAAAAGTGATTTGGGATTTTTGATACTTTACAGCACTTGCTTTTCTATATAATTTATGGAAATGAATGATACTTTTAATACCATGTGAATAATGCAAGTGGAATCTCTTCTTTCATATGAAGTTTCCGTTTATAACCTGAATTGCTGTTCACTCATGCTTGTCAGTCACCCATCCATTCATTCTGCTTTTGCTTATCTGCTTTCTCCAACTCTTACAACTGGTCTTTGTCCCCCCCAAAAATTTTGTGAGTTCTTCTGCTCCTAAAAATCTACATTATTACAATTTTCAACTTTCATAATAATTTTCTCTCTGCAGACCTACCTAAGGAATCCTATGAGAAAGTTCTGAAATGCAAGTAGATTTTAAGTTGCTCAATGTTATAGAATCCAACTCATCCTGTTGCTAAATATTATTTTAAAACTGAAAAGTTTGAAACAAATAGAATTTGACTTTTTTAAATTTTATTTTTAGATTGCAGTTTTGTAGCAAGATGTTTTGGTCTTGTTTCAAAAATGTTACTTGATGAGGAAAAACCTGGGCCTTCCTAGAAATTGAAGTGATATATTCTTGAAGCTACAGGAATATATCTTGATTAATAAAAAGGAAGTTTTTGCTGGAGATGGTGGAGACATAATCAGTAATGCACATGATTACTTCTATCACATATTTTACAGGAACATATTGCAGCAGCTGTGAGATCGCATAACTGATCCTAAAATATCTCTTAGCCAGATCAGCAAATTAGATTTCACTAAAACTAGTCAGAAAAATTTCTATGACTTCTTCTTGGAAAACGATGGTTTACTGAAATCAGAATATTTTACGACAATTCTTGTCTGAGTTCAGAAAGACAGACTTTTAAGGTTTGTTTTCTTGAGATGACAGAGAAAACACTTGTTAAGATACAGAACAGTCATTGTTCTGAAAGCTACCAACCTTGAAAATAAAGATCATGTTTAATAGTCCAGTGTTCTGTTGAAATCAAGTATTTTACATTCCCAGTGTAATCTCATTATAGGTCTTCAGAATCAGACTCTTAAACTTTACAGATTTCTGTCATTTCGGCTAAGTATCTCTTGAGCCAGAAAAAAATAGACAGATAGTGTAGCTTGGTGAATAAATAGCAGACAGATAATGTGAGCCACTTAATCAGGGTGTGAGAGGTCAAGATTCTCGACATCAGTGAGTATTCATTTATTAAAATACACTCTGACAGAAGACACTCAGAGAAAATTTACATCAGATGTCAAATATCAAGTATGAAGGACTCATCTATGATGCAGGGTTGTAAAATCAAGGCTTTTGCCTGGATCAGGTAAAGTAAAAGCTTAAATGTGTAACCCTTCTTCCAGGGCACATTCTTAATCTGGTAGCTGGATCCCTCAAAGAGTCAGTCCTTTTGTATCTTGGATTATTTTTTTTAAGCGAAAACAACTGTTTCTACAGTTTAATTGCTACTTAAAAATGAAAGCCTAATCCTGAGCACAATGTTAACATAAAATACTGATTGTTGTTGACACTATGGGTATATTTAATTCTTAGTTCATCTCTTCCATTTCAGCTTTTCTTTTTTTCCCCCTTGTGCTTAATAAGGCTTAGCTAGGCAAGAGTTCAACTGTTATAACATTGCTGTGAATCTTTGACAATGACAGCTAAAAGGATATTAAAAATCCCCACATAGAACAAAAAAATAAAACCATCCAAAAAACCCCAAATGAAACAAAACCAAAAAACAAAACCAAACAAAAAGCTCAACCAAACAAAACAAAACCAGAAACAAACAAGAAAAAAAACCCCAAAAACCTCAAACAAAACCAAACCAATCAAAACAAACAAACCAATCCATACATCGTGGCTGGTCCAAATTTGCAGGTCTTTGAAAAGCTAGAAAAGATTTATTTTTTTTCCTAACTGACAAACTGCAATGGAAGTAAGTACTCTGAAAAGCTTGTCTCTGCTCCATTTTGGGTAATTTTTTGTCCTGATTTCAGGGAACTAGGACTGAAAAAGAATTGACTCCTTCAGAAACTTCCGACTAATTTTTCTTCTTTTGTTTTAGAAGGGCAGCTATTATCCTAACACTCTAAAAAACACTACTAAATTAGTGCTTCTTTTCTATAAGTCTTTATAGAGCTAAATTAAAAAGAAATAAATGAATGCATGTCCTAATATTTTACATAGTAAATTATCTTTCTCTTTCATTGAGAAAGATGGAGGGGCTTCTAGATAAGGTAATTTCCACCCATTTATATCAATGCTTGCAAACTGATGCCTTCATTGAGTAACCTAAATGGAAAAAAACCCAAAACAAAACAAAACATTGTGACTCAATTCTTTTGCAAAAGAAATTTAAAAAATGAACCAACAAAACTGACACAAAAAGGAAGCAAAAAGAACAAAGTTTTTCAACTGCTACTAATTGCTAGCTAGTACTTGATTATTCAGCTTACCAGTTTGCCAATCATGGTTTTGTGAACTTAATATAAAAGAAAGGATTAAAAAATAGTATTTTGGTGTACTCAAAAACATCTTAATACCTCATTAGCCATAATAGCTCATATAGTGAGCATAGCATGAGGCTTGGTATGTATAAGGCTTGGTCCAAAGATTTCTGTGTTTGTACCCTGAGGTGATTTTAGTTTTCTACACAGAAATCGGTGTCTTTACAAATAGATGGTTCACCCTTGTTAAAATGTTTTAAAAAACAATTTAAAGCTGTGGATGAAATGGGTTTGCAATGGTGGAGCAGAGGCAGATGAAGTACCTTATGAGACCTAATTTTTCCTTTAAGAAGGAAAGGAGAAAAGCAGGATTTTCCCCTTGGACTCTTCCCATCCTACTGAAGTAACTTTTTTAATTATTTGTCTGGAAAATGGCAGATAACAGCCTCAATTCTCCCTGCAGGTGTGGAGAGCCATGGAAAGCACTGTGTAGTTTTGTTATTACATCCGAAATCAGGATACTGGATGGCATAGCCATTAATCAATTATACTCTGAGGCTCAAGATGGCTAAAAAGAGTAGTTTTTTTCTCTTATTAAACTGCTGAGAAAACAATCCAAATATATTCGACCTACCATATACCTGCACATTGCTTTGATGAAATCAGGGAATAGTACTCCTAGAAGCACCTATAGGACCATTGATTCTGAATCACATTGTGATGGCTCTGCAAAATTGAATTCCTACGGAGCAAGTATTTAGGCATGGCTTCAGGGCAGTCACCAAGGCTCCATCTCATAGCAGGAGACATACGCTAGATTTACACTTACTAGGTTGGGTATTGCTATCAGTGTAACCATAGCAACACTTTTAGCCTTAGCTCATCTTTGATCTGCAACAGAGATGTGCCAGCAGCCACAGTGTTTGCTAGTTAGTCTAAAACTAACTTGAGTGGGCTTGTTTGATCTGAAGTGCCTGCACTGAACACTTAGTCTAAGAATACTGGGAGGTAGAAAATTCCATTTTGAAAATCTTTATGCACACTGAGTATTTGTTGGAAGATTGAACTTTCAGGTCCATAATCATCAGGAAGAGAAAAACATATTGATTCAATTATATGAGGGGTATGATGAGGGGTTTTCTGGAATTGGACTCCTTGAACTTTTTATTATTACTGTTGTTAGTTGATGTTACTTTTGATGTTGTTGAATGTGAAAAAGCTCTAACTTACCTTTAATCTATCTCAGATACACTTAGACACATATACGATTATTGTGTGCAGTTTTGGTCACCACAGTATAAGAAAAATATTGAGTTATTAGAGAGTGTCCAAAGGAGGGCAAGGAAGAAGGTGAAGGGCCTTGAGGAAAAGCCGTTCCATGTTCCATGAGGAACAGCTGAGGGCACTTGGTCTGTTCAGCCTAGAGAAGAGGAGACTGAAAGGAGACCTTATAGCAGTTGCAACTTCCTTGTGAGGGGAAGAGGAGGGGCAGGCACCGATCTCTTCTCTGTGGTGACCAGTGACAGAACCCAAGGAAACGACCTGAAATCGTGTCAGGGGAGGGTTAGGTTGGATATTAGGAAGAGGTTCTTCATGCAGAGTGTGGTCGGGCACTGGAACAGGCTCCTCAGGGAAGTGGTCACAGCACCAAACCTGACAGAATTCAAGAAGAGTGGATGATACACTCAGACACAGGATGTGACACTTGGGGATGGTCCTGTGCAGGGCTGAGCTGAATTCAAGGATCTTTGTCAGTCCCTTATAACTTAGCATTTTCTGTAATTCGTAAATTCTGTGAAATGAAAGTTTGCCCAAAGGAAGTTATCATGTGAAAGACAAGTCAGAAAACTTTAGCATTTCACTGGAGTTTCCTGGTGTTTTTGTATTTGCAGTCTTGAAGGTGTTAAATATTAAAGTATGGAGAACCTCATAATTCTCAAAAAAAAGTATGTAACAGTTGTAGGATAGGTTTATATGTAAGGAAACTGAATAAGGAACACATTTTGTTATATAGTCGTTTCATCTACAAATTTAATATCTATTTTTTTTTGCCGGAATAATTAATGAAAAATAAATAAAACATGATTTTGATGGAACAAATCACTTGCTCTCCTTTTTTTTGCAGTTCTACAGTCTTTACAATCCATCGGAGATGAAGTTCAAAATTTAATACAACTTAAATAAATTTTAAAGTAAGATTTTTGAGGCTGTTGCAAAATATTACTTACTTTCAATTTACTTTCACTACAAATCTCTCTTTGGTATGGTCAGCCTTTTCCAGCTGTCTTTTTTTGACAAAGGATATGGAACTCGAAGAGAGATATTTGTGAAAATGTACTGGTTTATGCAACTACATTTAAAAATATAGAACACATTTTGTGACTGGAGAGATATTTGTGAAAATGTACTGGTTTATGCAACTACATTTAAAAATATAGAACACATTTTGTGACTGATTAAGCATTCTATTTGAGAGTTTGGAACAAAGTTTTCCAATTCTTTTTTTTTTTGTTTATAAAATATTGATATTAAGATCTCTTAACTTGAAAGAATGGGCATTTTTATGTCAGTAATATAAAACAACGAGATGCAATTAGATTGTTTCTTATATTTATTATTTTAGAAACAACCTTTTTCCTTCCATTTTTTCTTTGGATAGAAAATGCAATATCTGGTAAAAATTGTAAATATTCTAAAAAAAAAACTTTTCTTTACAGTATGACATCTTCATTTTTGTAGAAAGAAGAAGTTAGGTTTGTCCATTAACATCTTCTCTTCACAGACTTTTTCAACTGTCTATAGTAGCAACCTTATTCTCTAGTCTATTAACATGATTAATTGTGAGAAGGCAATATTAACTTTATGCAGAAATATTCCTCTTATTACTTATTCCTAGTAGTTTTTAGTTCTTATACATGTAAAACCTTCTCCAAAAGAAATAGAAACTTGCTAAATTAAGAATGACTCTACTTTCAAGATGAAATATTGACATCTACTTTTCTGTTAGAGGTTTGTTTTTTTTTAATATACGGGTTTTGAGGGTAAGTTTGGGTCAAGTTTTTTCTGTACAAACCTTTACTGCAGAGGTTTACAAATTAGGTAGTAATCCCAAAAGGTGTAGGTAAGAATAGTGAATTTGACAGAAATTCAATAGTTCTTATATATATATTCACTTATGAGCTCAGTGGAAGCAAAGCTAGAAACTCAAATCTGAGTCTTGAACCACATCTCACTATTTAAGAAGGCCATGCCTGTTTCTTTTCATCTTCCTGTTTACCTCATCTTCATGACTTTGTTTTTCAGGAAGTCATGTTTTTCAGCTGGAAAACAATCATATTTGTTCAGTGAATGCAAAGCTAAGATCAAAAGCACTGATTCCTGCTGTGAAATCACTGAGAAAGACAGACAATAACGAGAGAGAAGTGACTGGCTATGGTCTTGCAGAGGTTAGTAGGCACAAATCATATCTTGGCAGTTAAACAGATGATATCTGTCGATTTGTGAAGTCTGGGAATCCTTCCTGTCCAAACTGGTGATTATTATTGTTAAGCTTCTCTGAACTTGTGTCTACACATTCTTAGGTACTATGAGATAAGATTTTACTGACTCAAAATCCCAAGTGGTCAATCTTGAGTGGAGGGAGAAAGGAAGATCAAAGGAAGTAGCAACTCTAGTGGGAGCTGCTGAGAGGCAAACTGGCAACATCCAGAGGAGGTATCACTGGTCAGCAAGACCTGCTAGGACTAGCTGGCATTTTGCCATATTCACAGTCTCTTCCTTGCAATAATAATCAGTATTCAATATATCTTTTACATTATATCTTTGCAGCTTACTCTACTAATGATAGTAAATTTTAATTAAAATTTATTTTTAATTAACTATATTATATAATCTAATTCTATTTATGTTATTTTATGTTATTCTGAGAAAGAAATATCAGTATTTGAATAATAAAGCCTTAATTTTACTATGGGGCTTATGCAGCCATGACATAACTTCTAGGTTATCTCATGATATGATTAGGAACATGATTATGTTATGTTCTGAAAGAACCTTTTTCTTGTGTATATATTCAAATAATAAAATTGCTGATACACCCTTTCTGTTATAGTGAGTACATGTTAATACAACTGTAGAGTTGTTGTGGCTGAAAGTAACTGATAAAGTATTGCTGAACTCAGGTTCAGGTCTTGAATTTGTTTGGAGATACAAGGAGCACACTCTTAGGCACAGGACATTTTCCTGAATCTTTTTTCCAAGCTTTGACATTTTAAGTTGTGCAGACAAAGGTTCACAAAGTTCCTACCAAGACCATGCTTTTTTAGGCAAAATCTTATATGTACAGGTAAGGTTAGTCCTAGCAATAATGTAGGGAGAGCTAGGGTTAAAAAAAAGAGAGAGCTTAGAAGTTCCAGAATGATTGATCTGCTTCTTCCCAAGTAATAAAAGTAGGGAAACACTTTTGAAGCATTTTTATTACACTGAACCTTTGTATCATCAATAATTCAATAAAGTATGTGTTAGAAAAACCTTGAAGAATCTGACTGAAACATTTGAATACTGTTTGGACTGCCTCAGCTAGTAAAATGGTGCATCAGCTTCTTGGAAGTAATAGAGAAAATATAATTCCAAAGGTACTTAACAGAGGAATATCCAGAGAGAAATATAGGGATATGAGTATTTCCCAAAATTATTTATCAGTTTTCTCCCAAAAGCACATCTACAAAGCAAGGATGAGACGGGAGCTTGCTGCTGTCAGTGGTCTTGCAGAACTTGAGGGCTGAATTATATGTCTTTCTAAGAACATTAATCCTTATTCTTTCACACAGTTTATAATTGCACTGTAAGTAGATATACTATAGTGACAAGATTCTATCACCTCAGAACTTTGCAGAATCTAACCTTTATAAAAATGAATTTTAATTCTCACTTACTGTGCTTTATATAATCAATTTTTTGCTTATTTGCATGGTATTTTTACATCAGTTTCTTAGTCAAACAGTTTGTGTCAGTTTATGATGTGTTTCTTTACAGAAGCTATAGATTCTTTTTCCTTCTGAACAGTTTTTTGGTCATAGTAAAATTTGCTTACTATTACTAATGAGATTTTAGGTCAACATCAAACATATTATTTGTGAAAAATACCCAAAACATTGAACATGCAAAATTCAGACTATTGTTAATAAAGCAATCTTAGATTACTCCATTCCTTTAGTTACATTAGATAAAATAATAAAAAGACATGAAAAATAAACTTTATCCATAAACTACAGATGTCTTTTATTTTCTGTAGTTATCAGGTTGTATTCTTATCTGATCATAGGACTTACTTGCTGATATTCAAAACCAGTAAGTCCTTATATTCAGTATATATTTAATACGTTTCCTCTAAGTGGAACTGTATTTCAAATGTATTCCTGTAGACAACTCAGTAAGCTTACGATGATTAAAAGAAACCATATAATTTACCCTGAGAAGCTGCACCCAACTATGTCACAAATTTCATATAATCTATATGATGCTTGCCAGATAGATGAGACTATTTAGCTCTTTATACAACTTTCTGATTTATATATCTCTTAAATGACACCTTAAGATTTAATTTATTTTGGTTCTTTAATTTTGGCAAGTAATTTCACCTAAATTACTGTTCTGGAAGCTTTTTCTTTTACCAAAGTTTCAGAAAACACTATAATTAAGATTTTGTACTAAGTAGGACTAAAATGTTTGACTTTCCTGGTTGTGAAACCATGAACATCTAAACTTCAGCACTCGCCAGGTACAAAAATGGGATTCTTCTTTTCTGTATTGTCTTCTACAGTTATACCGCCATTCTTTTAAGATCTTAGCATTTGACTAGTAACTAGCATTTGTGGACACTGAAGCACCCATTGGATAGTCAGTTGAACAGTATACAAAGTAGAAGAAAATATTTTAATCTGAAACTAACATCTTTATAGCCATGGAAAGGAAACATTTGAGTAGTATGGTAAGTTTTGATTTTCATAAGAGCAAAATAAACGAAAGAGAAAGGAAATTATCACTTTTAAGAGAAGAATACCTGTTGTATACAGATAACACACACAAAAGGTAATTGATATTCCGACACCCTATCAGTGGAATAAACATCCAAAAAGCCTTACAGGAGACACCCTGACTCGCACCAGCTCAACCCTGCAAACAAACCTCCTGTATATCTTATCACTTCGACAAGGCTACGTGCACCGCAATACTCTTTTGAATGCTATAAAAACTCGAGACAAATGTTGGGAAATCGGGAGTTAGGAACGGAGACGATAGACCATCACGCCAGCTGGGAACCACTCCCGAACCTCTCCTCATCTCTGCTCTTCACCACCGCATGCTGCCCTACTGCCAGTGGAGATCGAGACCGTGCCAGCCTGGAGAGAACTGAGACGTGAGTGTGCCCTATCCCTCTAACTTTCCATATTCCTGAGGGCCACGAAAGCCAGCAAGGCCCAGGGTCCTGCAGCACCCTGGCACTGTGTCTCGGCGGAGACAGCACAGCCCGAACGTCCTGGCTGCCTTCCAGAGGGCTCATACCCCCTGCGGCTGAAAACACCAGGGAAAACCACAGCGACAGGAAAAAAGCGGCGAGAGCTCTCTCTCTCTCTTCCCCCCCCAGACACACACACTCACACACACACTCACACCCCCGACATCTCTGGCAAAAGGGTAATTTATGGTGGTACTCTTTCTCTCTGCTTCTAAAAAGTTAATCTCTGCATTTTTCCAATCTTTCCTTATTCTCTCTCTCTCTCTGCATCTCTTAGAATCTCTGCATTTTTCCAATCTTTCCTTACTCTCTCTCTCTCTCTGCATCTCTTAGCAATTACTTAATAAAAAATCAGTTTTTGGAATAAATGGATAACTTGGTTTGAGTTTTAATTTTGTTGGGGAAAATATTCAAACCTGAAGTTCTTTCTGCAATATTCAAGAAGATTGTAACAATACCATATGCAGTAAATTATGGAATCAAAGTCTGTGGTACTGGTTAGAAGCTGTTCTCACCTGAACACTTGAAAAACCTACTTACAAGCTGGGCTGAAGAAATCAAGAATAAATATTCATAAATGGTACAAAAGTGTTGTCCTAAATTCTATGATATATAAAACTTTCTTGCTTTCTTCTGACACAGAATTTGGCAGAGGCTTTTCTTTACCATGAGTTTAGAAACCATGAGATTTCATTGAGATATGGAGGCAAATATATACTGAAGTTTATTAACTAAGAAGAGAAAGAGGACAAAACCTTAAAACAGTGTTCCAGAGCAAAAATTTTATTTTGGCTGTGTCCTAGTTACAAGGGCCGGTACCAGTTTATCACTGTGTGGGTGTAACCAAAACTGCTTATCCCACACCCTCTGTGTCACTTCTGATGGACTGTTAATAGTGGATCATTTGCAGCAGCTGCCCAGGGCACAACTGATGCCTCAGGCTACAAGCTGGGTGTTAAGGAACTCTGTAAGATAGGGAAGTGCTTCTTTGACTTCACACCAGTGACTCAGCTGTGATAAATTCCCTTCAGGGAGGCAATAGCACCTTCACACCCGGCCTGAGGGGTCATGTATGTAACAGGCCATTAGGGACAGGCATAATAGGCAGCTGTAACAACATAGACCATCAAAGGTTCCAAAAATATCCCAGGACTCACCCATTGTGAAACATCCCTCCCTGAGGGAGGTACTGGGCACTCTCACCTGAACCTGTATCACAGCTGAGGGGGTCCGCTCCCTCTCCCCTGTCCCCTCCACGTGGCCGGGCCACGGGGTCCTCCAAGGTTTCAGTAAGGAGGACACACACACAGCAAGGACAGGAAGCAGAAAGAGAGATTTATTCACCTGGCCAGGTCATTTATAGGCCTCACAGCCAGGGTCAAAGGAGAGGGATACAAAGAGACCAATCAGAGAGGGTTTCACACAACCTCGCTGGGGCTTGCATACTAATTAGGAAGGTAAGAGATGGCTTTCCAGGGGCCTGGGAGAAAGGAGAACACAGCAATAAACCTCATGTTATAATACAGTAAAAAACTCAGGTTTATAAATGCTTTGATTGATTTCTTCATCTTCTCTAGTGGCCCATCTCTTGCAGGATCTGTTCCACTCTTGGTATTGTGAGTCTACTCCCACAAACCTGAGCATATATAATCTTGGGTACCACTTGTAGGATCCAGAGAAGGACCAAAACCTCAAGAGGACTGTGACTGCCACTCTTGACAAAACTGCAATCATTACTTCAACCAAACTTCAACCAAATCTTCCTCACCAACAGGTTTTCTCTCCATTTACTTTGCACTCAGGGGGACCATGTGGTGCTCAGCACTGGGGCTAATGAACACCATTCTGTTCCTGTCCCAGGTGCTGAGTTATACAACTGTCTTTGTAGGTTAACACCAGTTTCCTCTGAATCATTGTATTTATCGTAATCTTTTTAGTAAATTGTAACTCTGACTTGTGATCTCTCTTGACCTGGGTTCATTTCTCCCACCAGTTTACTTTTAAACCAATACAGATTGTTTAGCAGATATCTTTGCTCAAGTAAAATCATATGTCCTGTACTAAAAGTAAATATCAATACCTTTTATTGTCTTTTCTTCAGTATCAAATCCAGATTTTCTGACAAAAACCCCATCTAAAGGCAAACTCAGGTTTTAACAAAATTAAAAAGGAGTCACTCTTCTACTACTAAAGTTGCCATGCATCTCTTCTACATATTGGGGAAACAGAGCTTTGCCCTTCTAAGATTTAACTTGTTCTTTACATATTATGCCTCTAAGTAGAAGAATTTCAGTAATTCTGTTACCAGGAAATAGGCAATGCTGGGTAGTCAGTTCTAACCCTTAGAAAATGGGGATGAATCCCATAGCAATTGAGTAACCCATCACCCAGTATCTATTTTTTGTTTCTAAGAGACTGCATTTCATCTTCAAATTCATAATAATTATGTACAGAAGCTCTTTTTGTCCAAACTAATTTCCTCTTGCAGTTTTCTTTTCTGTTCAAATCCCTATCCAGCAGTCATGCAGAGATAAAAACTCCTGAAGCTGCTCTGCTTTTTAAATCCAGTGGCACAGGCAGGACTTCAGAGACAGCTTGTACAGTACACATGCACAAAAGTGACTTCCTGATTGAATTGACAGGTTCTGTCCTGTAAATCAGCACAGAGAATTAGTGGTCACACAGAAATCATCCCTCTAGGAAAAAATTACTTTTATTTGTGTTTGTGTAAACATTGAGAAAGAAAACATACTGGAAAAAGTCTGCTTTTTCATCCTTCTCATGTTTCTCTCTTTCCTATGAAGTAAGAATATAAATTTATTGCAGTTTCTATATATTCTTTTTCTGTTTTTTTCTGTTTGGATAATTTTCACTAAATTCTCTTTAGTTCCTGCATATAGCTCTGAATGAACTTTCATAGGTAAATGCCAAAGACTCATGTTACTTTTTTCCTGTTATGATGGGGACATGGCAAGGTGCCATTAACCTGGTAGGTCTGTTGGATTCAGTTCTACGTGTATTCGTGTCTGTGCAAAATGGCACAGCAATTTCAGTAAAATGTTCATGGACATCAAATATTTTCCCTGCAGAGCAGGGAAAATTGCATGTAAGTTATTGATTCACACATCTTATTTTACTAGGAGAATTTTTTATTGTTCAAGTTTGTGAACACAAACTTAAATAATGAGCAATTTATTGAGAAGTATAAGGATATACACTATTGTACAGTAACATGTACGTTAATTTAGGTTCATTCCTTTGTGGTTTTAAACAATTCACTACTTTATGGAACATCCTATAATGTCTTATCTTTATAATTCCAGACTGTTAAGTTAACATCACTCACTCATTAACACTCATTTTAAAATTTGATTAATGTTATGCAGGTTTAATTCTGAGATTTCTTTATTATTCTACATATGCCTCAGTTCTGCTGGTAACAATGTGAAAATTGTTTGTATTAGGACTGCTAGAGCTGATTGTCAATACTGATCTTTGTATGTAAGAGCACAGATACTCCTTAGCAAAAATAATTCAGCTCACAAAATATTTATCAATATCTCCATGTCAAGTTGAAAAAGTACAATTTTGCACAGAGTAACATTCTCAATTGAGTAGACATTGAATGAAAAACCAGAAGGCTTTTTGTGTCACAAGGAGCACTGATGGTCCAAATCCATAGAATGGGCAAGATTAGGAAACCTATCTTTTTAAAATAACATAAAAAATCATTATGTGATGGGATCGTGTGAGACAAATAGGAACTGGGTCAACTGAGAAGAATCAATACTCTCTCAAAACAGTTAGTTCTTGTTCTAAATCCTAGTAAAAGCCACTTTGAAAAGTGCATGTGAAGGATGGCTGTGGCAACAGGTGCTACCAGGGCATAATATAGTTAGCTTCTTAAGGTAATTCAAATAAGGAAATTGATATAATTCCTGTAATTTCTTTCGGTTACTTTATGTCATCAGACATCATAGTTTTGCCCTGATTAGATTTCAACTGATGGTTTGGTAGTCAAATACTAAAGATGGATAAACTGATATGCATATAGACAATATATGAACAATATTCTCCTACCTGTGTCCCTTAGTTACCTGAGAAGATGCTACATTATTTTCTGTGAAGTAAGCTGATAGTTCCAGCTCATATCATAAAATGGCAGCATTTTAGATTATAAAAGCATGGTTCAGTGCATTTTAATGGGACATTATTTCACGGATTGTGTAATGGCATCTTCTGTCTCCAGGGCTTAGACTTTAAAACCTTTCTCTTTCTTGTCTCTTGTCTGTTTTCTGGTGCTCATGTAGTGCTTACATTTTGCTTCTATCAAATGTTATCAGAAAACTATTGGACATACCTGAAAAGAAATTAATACTTCACTGTTAAGACATTGTCATGGCTTGACCCTGGATAAATGCCTGATGTCCAGCAAAACTCCTTCAAGGCCTCCCCCCACCCCCTTTCACCTTCCAGAGGGAAGAAAAGAAAACCAGCTAGTAATTTGCAGCTAGAGATAACAACTGAAAGAGGAGCTTTGATTAATACCCCGGGCAAAGCAGAACTTAGAATAATGTTTAAATTTATTGCTAACAAACTAAAAACTAAAATTAAGAAATAAAAACAGGTTAGAAACACTTTCCCACCACCACCCCTCGATCTGTCCATGTCCCCTCCTTTCCCTGATGGTGCAGGGGACAGGGGAATGGAAGGTTTACAGTCAGTTGTTGNTGGGCTTCGAGGGGACAACTCGTAATCACCATAGTCATCACCAATGTATTCAGGGAATAATAGTTTTAAGTCCTCTCCCTGATCCGTGGGGTCCCTCCCCCTCCTTCTCCTCTTCTCCTGCACTGACCGTGATGTCTGCGTTGTGATGTTGTTAACCCATGGCTGCCGAATTCTAACTGCGCCACAACTTCTTAAATATGTTTTCACACAGGGGCGTAACTTAATGGTTCAAAAGCAGGAAGTTTTCCTTGGAGCTGGCCCTCATTGGCCCTGCTCTATAGGATGGAGGCAAACTTCCAGAGGCTTCCAACAGAAGCCAATCTTCCTCTTATATAAAAAAAAAAAGAAAAAACAAACCCTAACCAGATAAACCCACGACAGACATTAATGCAAATTATCAACTAACTTGTAATTGCTGATTTTAGGTGTCTCATTTCACATTTTTTACATGAGGTGAGGTTTTTTTGAAGCAAATCTCATAACTGACCTATCTCATGTCTTAAAGCTCCGTGGACTAG
Organism: Campylorhamphus procurvoides; assembly: GCA_013396655.1. NCBI lineage: Eukaryota > Metazoa > Chordata > Aves > Passeriformes > Dendrocolaptidae > Campylorhamphus > Campylorhamphus procurvoides. The sequence continues at coordinate 77,160 of WBMV01006092.1, forward strand.
GAAAGCTGCATTTTTCATCAAGGAAACAATTAAGGAGTAGCTGTTGAGCGGCCCACCTTCTGTAGACAAAAATGTATGGAGGAAAGTACTAAGGAAACAGTTTTTCCAGGTAATGTGAATGAGAAGGAAAACATAAATACTTTTTTTTTTTTTTTAGAAGATAATGGAAGTATTCCTGAAGTAATTGATAGATGGAATGCTTTAGACTGGCACCTTTCCTATAGAAGCAAACAAAGGCTGAGATTCATGAAGAAACAAAGAAGCTTTCAGAAATGACTACTCTTGAGACAGTTGACATAAATCAACAGATGTAGCAGAATTGAAACTAACGATGTAAAAAGGAATTAGTGGACTGTTTGGGAAGAGTTTGGACATAGAAAAGGAGGTGAGAATGGGGAAAAAAGGTCAGATCAGAAACTGAAGAAATGGTAAACAAGATAAAAATTATGTAAACAACAAAGGAAGCTGAATCTTCTGCCAGTATGATTGTGAACATCTATGGGTGGGAATGAAATTGTGGACTCAAGATCATTGGGACACCAAAGGGGAAACTCCTTAGACCAGCTATTCCATTAGGTCTATGACCAACAGCTTGGAGTGGAAGGGTGAAGATGGATAGACTTGAATCACAGTTCTACAAAGTGTAGAAGGAAAGGTTTCTGAGTTTGTAATTCAGTAGTAGTTGTGATTCATAACTTATAATAATACACCATAAATTTAAAACTATGTCTCACAGTATGCAAAATTACTAACTGTAGTTTTGAAATAATAATGCATTAGATAATTAGGATATTGATTTTAGAGTTGGTTTATTTGCTTCTCATTACTGTGTTACTTAATCAGTAAATGCTTTTGCCTCTTAGCTAGTTGCACCTCAAGCCCATAGTCTGAAGAATAGAATCAGACTTCGAAGTAAGAGTAGCTCCTTTATTGGGAAACTCAGCTACCTGTCACTTCTGAATCACCTCTGAGCACTTCAGTCACAAAGACAAATCATTTGAATAGGAGGAAATAAGGAATGAATCCCACAGAAGATAAAATTTAACTATCCAGGACCAATTCAGGCACAAGGCAGAAATGTACAACTCTTGATAGTGTTGGGAGCAGAACAACAGGATAAAAGGTCTGTTCAAGAAATAATCAGGACATCAAGGTTATGAAATTACCTGAGGTAAGAGATTGAAGCTTTTAGAGCACTGTCAAACAAGACTATGCAAGGAAATAAATGTAGTAAACTGAATTCCTTCCTCCTTTATCACTGCAGGGCTTTTTGTGAAGGGCTGTTCACTTGTCATGGAGAAGTCTAGAAAAGACTCATCTGATAACATTAATTATATATTATATATATATAGGATGGAATAGGCAGTCACCTTCAGACAGCGAGGTGGTAGACACATGTAATTGTGGTCTGTCCTAGCACAACTAATGATAGCCATATGAAGTTCCAGAAGCCAGCTGAAATTCTGAAAGATTGAAAGGAGAAAGACCTGTGTAACAACAGAAGTTGCTTTCCAGTAGATCTGAAAAAAGAATGAGGGTTGCAGGCTACCAAAGCACAAAACGGGCTGTCAGAAAAAGAGGCAACAAAGGATCTCTTTTATACACTGATTCTTAAATAATATATAGGGAATGAATGTTTAGGGATATGAGTATTAGACAGAGTATTGGTTGCATGCAGAGGCTGTAATTGGCTCATTTTTTTATGTGAATTATAAAGTCCTGACACTCATACGGAGACAAGTGAGTAAACATGCTTGAATACGAAGGTGATAAAGGAAAGTTCTCAAAATATAGCATCCCAATGAAGAAGAACTAACTCTGTTAATCATGATCATCTTTTCAGGAATCCTGCGGAATGGATCCCACATGTAATGGGCTGAATATATCATCAGCAAGTAATAACTTCTTAGAGTGCAGACTACAGTGCAGGAGATGAAAGTCTGTGGGGATTAGGGAGACATACCGGCTGTGGCAGAAGAACAGAAACCCTGGAAAACCAAGATCTGAAGCGATTACAGCGGTCTGAATAAGATTGGAGACCACAGAAGGACATCGGGAAGAAGATTCACCGGTCAATTAGCTAGTTATGAGGCAGTTTGTCGTTATATTAGATTAGGAATAGAATAGGCATTATTACAAATGTTCTGATTGGTTTGTACCCCGGTTTTCTCCCCAGCTACCTATTCCCATTGGTTGTAGAATTCCCGGGTTCAGGTAGAGCTCCCATTGGTCAGCCGTTGCCCTTGACAACGGCACATAGTCCATCTCCAAATAAGGCTTCCCACTCCCTTGGTACCTCCTATCTCCACTCCCTGTGGGCGGAGCTCTTATCCCTCATCCTATCGTGTTCTTCTTGTCAATCCCTCAGATCCACCCCTTTTTCCAGATTCTTCCAACCCTCACACTATATAAGCTAGATTCTCATTTGAATAAACAGCCATTTCACCTCATCCTTTGTGTGGAGTGGTCCTTTCCCGTCCACCCCTCACGGGTCTGCGATGTGCAAAAGTCAGCATCAGAACTTTTCCCTATAGAAGAAACTGGTACATAATGCCTTATGCATTATGTATAGTGGAGAACTGTGGATGGAGGTAAGGAATGCTAAAAGGATTTAAGCTGACCATCTGCAGCACATGATATGGGAACATATACTTGTATGCTCTGTGTGAGGAAAATATACTGGCTTAAGAGCACTTATATTCTTGCCAGAAAACCCAATGACTTTTGCGCAGGAGTTCTCCCTACTGCTGCCTTAAAGCACTGGTGTTGATTTTCAAAAATCCTAGAAAGACATCAGAATTTAAAGGATTAGAGGATTGTCAACATAATTCTAACATTAGACTCGTAAAAACAATGACCCAGAGTTGTGTATATTGACATCAGTAATGGAAGAATAATTAGAATAGTACAATATTTGGAAGGCTAAATTAAGGACTATGACATAAGATAATTAGAAATTATTATGCTTTCAAGAAATACATGGTTTGCAGACAAACCCCTTTCTTATTGACAAGATTATAAATCTAATTGTCATAGACAGTTATGTTGATAAATGCAGTTGACTTAATATCACATTCCACTTTGATTTACATCTTTATTGGTATGAAATAATACTGCCTATACTTAGTTTATATTCAGGTGTTCATTAATGGGAGTAGTTCAAAAAGTAGAGAGATATTAATGTGCCGTAGTAGCTTTGGCATGGCATAGATATTGTGGGATCAGGTATTTGCTAGAGATCTGTGCAGGGTGACCTGGGATAAGCCTTGTTGTTCCACATCACTTACCCTTTGCTTGGAGCTGCATTTATTTTCAGGTATTTCCTTCGGTCCTACAGAAGCTATGCTGTAGTTATGCTTGCCATGTACCTTGTTGATCCTTACCTTCTGACTTGACTTTCTGGCTTGACCTGAGATCTGTCTCATTCCTATGGACTTACCCAGCAATCACTTGGCTGTGGCTGACTCTGATACCATCACTGGACCTCCTCTGGTCCTTTTGTTGAGTTGTACCATGAGACTGCTTCTTGGGAAGGTGAGGGTACTTTCATGACAGATGTGTCATCACCCTGGACTCCCATCTTTTTAAAATACTGTTAGTTCTACTGCTCCCTGGTATGATGCAGAAATTGTTGGAGTATAGTTTCTCTAGGGATTTGCTCCTGCCATGGTGCTGCTCTTGAGACTAAAGTTGTCTCCTTTCTATGAAGTTCTATAGACTCTTTGGTCTCCTTTTTCTATTAAAAAGTATAGGTTACATTTCTTATAAACACATCTTTCAATTCCATACTTTATCCATGAGGAGAAAGAATGGACTTGTTTGGGGTTATTTTTCTGGTTAATTTTGCATCTGTGATCAAAATCTATGGATGACCAAGAAATTGCAGGTATACTGCTGTCTTTTATTGCAGCTGTAATTAAAGGTATTTGTTATGGGCTCAGAGGACAAAAAGGGAGGGTCAAAGGGAAAATATAAATAAATGAGAACAATATAAATGTGATAAAAACACAAAACAAAATTAGCCACTGGCAGTAAGCTGTGTTACTGTAATGAATACAATCATTACAGTATATGATGGGCTGTCATAGGGGAACACCTACATAGACACAGAAAAGAAAGCAATCAACTTTTCCCTGAAGAAGAAAGCTTCTCTCATGTCCCTTGTCCTCCAAAATGCAGCTACGGAGGTGGTCCCTGGTCATGTAATAGCAGCTAAAGCTCCTGCTGGAGGCAAACTCTACTGCTTAATGTTGTTATTCTCTGTCTTGTGTCTTTGAGGACAATCAATCAATGAGGATTACTCTGATACCGTAAGCTCAGTATTACTGTACATTAATACACTAATGGTATTGAATCATCTTTTCATGTCCTCAGGCTGCACTGGGGAGTTAGAGCTATATAGAAATAAATTAGAAGTGAAATTTAGATGCAAAACTAAGCAGAAGGCAAAAATCTCCAAACAGAAGACAGAAGAAGTTAGCTGCAAACAACGGGCTCAGCAGAGGAAATGTAAACTGGCAAGCTAACATTTGAAAGAATCTCAAAGGAAAGACATAAAGTTAAGACAGCCAGTGCTATTACCTGAAGTACTTCAAGGAGATGTTAGGAGACCAAGGTGACAAGCTCAGTGGGAGACCTTGAACAGAACTCTATTTTTTATTATTATTCATTTTTTTCCCCCTCCAAACAGCACACCAGCTTTAGCATAGCAGAAAAGCAAACTGAAAAAAAAAATACAATAGTCATTTGGGTTACCAAGACATTTATCCAGAGCCTGGGAACAAAAGTTTCCCCAGGTAATTTTGTTTTTGCTACAGTGTCTTTGGCAGGCTTTTATTAGCCCGTAGGATAATTACCCCATTAGTGGAGAAATTGAGCTGCTAATTGCCCACCATGTCCTGCAGTCTTTGACTCTAACCCTAACAGCAGTACAGAGGCTTCTAGATGTAGAAACAACCATTGTATTTGGCTCTGCATAGGCATTGCCTTTGGTTGTTCTGAGAGGCTACAAACCATGGGATCTAAGCAAAATAAAACATAGTGTCTTATAAACTTCGGAAGGCCTGTCAGTCAGGCCAGTCTCAAAATGGTGTTACAACTCTGTATAGCAGACTACAGAGCAACATGCTTTTTCAAAAATGTGCACAGGATAAAGTCATGCACTTGTATTGCAGTGGATCAGCAAGGCTGCACTATGCATGGAAGACATGCCAAAACCAGTATCTTTCAAAAACCCAACAATAACTCACTGGCTGACACCTCCTCTTGAGTGTATCTTTATTTATTCCTAAACTCCCACTGCGTTATTCACTGCTGATGTGTACACTGCTGTCTCATTCTTTAAAGCGTTTGCCTTCCAGCAGTGTATATAACAGAATTTTGGATCTAACTGAATCAGACCACACAATAACATGGTTCTTCTCCTTCCACATAGCACAGATCCATAAGGAAACCTGAAACACTGAGGGTGGTTTGGAGGTGCACATGACCCCCCCCACACACACACTGATTGGTCAAACTCTTATTGATGAACCAAGGAGTTAAACTGCTTTCTGTCTCTTCTCTACCTCACCTTGGGTTTCAAAAACCCTGCAGCAACTGTCTTTGGAACTCCTATGAAGATTTCAGATGGGAATGAAATTGGCCAGTAGGCCTAAGGACCACTGGAGGCAGAAAGAAGTGGCAGAACAGCAAGTACTCAAATAGTGCCTATGCAAATTTAATAATCCATCTTTCTAAAAATATGGCACAGACTCTGAAAATTTAGATGATGGAGAGGCAAAACAAAGCAATGTTGAAAGTTTCCAACTGAGTAACAGCAAACTTGGTTTGCATACTTCTATCTGCAATTTGTTATCTGTGTGGGCAAGCTTCTATGACTCAGTCATACAAGTGTATTTCTTTGTTTCACAAAGTATTATGAGGAAAGACATATTTGCAACTGAGAGGCACTAAGGTAAATCACATATGTGCTGCATGATATACTTTTATATGACTGTGCAAATTAAATGCATACATATCTGAGATAATTTAAATGAACTAGTTCAAGTAGCAAGAGAATTGTAACCATAAAGTCATACAGCTGGATATTGGCAGCCACATCTATGTACATACTAGCTATTCCCTGAAAAAACTTTGTGGTATGCTTCTACTTGTACCCAAGCTGCTAACTTACACCATTGGACAAACACATCATGAAACACACACTGCATGCCCTTGCGCTTAAATGTTCCCCTCTGTTGAAATTGCTTTCCAACTTTTAAAATTATCAGCAGTAATAATATCCTCAAAAGTCTCTTCTGAGTATACATAATGTATGGCACTTTTCCCCATATGATTGTATGTGACCCACAGCACAGTGGACCTAAATGCCTCTGAGACAACAGTTCACAGGCAAAGAAACTTACAAGTCATTTTATTTACCACTTATTTGAAAGAAAATTTGTTCTAAGTGAAAACAAAACAAAAAAAAGAGAAAAAGTAAACATCTCCTGAAGAAGAGGAAGGAAGACATATATAGTGCCACACTCCGATGGGAAGAGAAAGGAATAGTCCACAGTCAAGGTAGGGTGAAGAATACTGGAACAGTTTATTAGGGTGCATGGGACTTATATAGGGTTCGGGGAAGAGGCTTCTAGAAACTGTGAGGAGTTAGGGAGGAGTTAGGGAGGAGCACGACAAGTATGGGAAGGGGAAGGAGGGGATAACACAGATCAGGTAAAACTGGGAGAGGCTAGCCTTATATGGTAGTGCTGCACTGCAGTACCTGCTAGCCAATGGGACGAGGGGGATCAGACAACCAATGGGGAATCTGTAACTAGGGGGCAACAGCCAATGAGAACAATCGTACAAATACAATTGAAATGTAATAACTTTAACTGCCTATCTAATACATTCAATTGCTATCTAAGCTACAAATTTTTTTGAAACCATTAATTACTGCAGTGTGGGATCGTTATAAGAATGAGAACATAGCTATTTGGTAGAGAGGTCCATCCATTCATAGAAGTGATCACTCTGGTCGTCCGGTGACTGTTTCATGTGGGGTTCCCCCACAATACAGTCCTTTAAAATTCCATATTTCTAGGCCTCAAGAGAATGAACCCTCCCTTATTTGTGCTGGTGTTCCTTCTAACCTGGTATGTTCTTGATACATAAGAAATTTCTTTTGAGACAAAGACACTGCAACTAAGATTGCAGCTTATTATAATCCTTTAATAAATAAAGTTTTCAAAACTTCAGTAACAATTTAAAAAATATTATTCCACTTTTCCAATGATAATGTCATTCCTTTTCAATTAATGTCTTAGTGCTGCTGTGCTTTAACTTTTAGGAAATAAGATGAGGTTCTGGACCATTTTCCCATCAAGCCCAACGAAATGAAGTTGTGAACCATCAATACAGGTGCACTGTCGCTGTCAGGAGGGTTGTCAAGGAATACACAGCAGACATCACTGATATAAAGAGACTTCAACAGCCAGGAGCAGGTCAGTGAATAAAACACTGGAGGGTGAAAAAACCCCAGTAAAACAACAAACACACTGTAATGAAATATGACTTTTTTTCTACTAAACACTACTGTTCTGCTCAGCTGGATTTATGCAATGATGATGTAGCAAGCAACAGGCAGGATTCCTGTAAATCAGTGCTAGTGTTGTACTAGTATGCCTAGAAGCCAATGTGTTAAATCCACAACAGACAATTTAAGCACTGTTTGTTGACTTAGCCAGTGTTCTAGTTCTGAAGCTGATGCTTCAACACCATTAATTTTGTCTTTGCTTTAAAATAGATGCTATAGAAATGTTTTTTACAATAAAACCAGTAGGGCATTTGTATTCCTCTTGCCCTTGAACGAGAATGTTATTAAATGCTAATGAAAGATCAAATTCATAGTATTGTAAAATAAAACTAAACATGAAAGAGAAATTTTTATTTTTTCGGAAGAACTATGCCATATGTTACATTATAATAAGATCTAGAAACATTGATATTGAAGTTCAGTAACTTGATATAACAGAGAATGACAGATAGGGGTCAGGTAGCATGTCAAATGCAAGTAAACTTCCCTAAAGCTTGTCATCACAGGTGTGAGAAAATTGATGTGTTCATTTATACCAATTAACATCTGTTGCCACAGTCCTTAGGAAGATATAAGATCAGAGCATGAAGCTGGGTGATTGTATGTGACAACTTAGAAAATATTTGTCAGCTTTAGTCATTGTCCTATACAAAGCATGAAATCTACAGAGCAGAGGTCGAATTATACCATGCTGCTGCTCCTGGTCCTGGTATTTACTGCAAGAAGCAAAAAAGCAAATAGTTGGAGCAACACCAAACAAAGAAATAAAAAGAAAGACATACAAGGTATTTAAACCACACAGAAACTGAGAGTCTGAAATTTTAATAGCACCACTCACTTTTTGATGTGAATGCTGATCACCTCAGGGTCAGAGTGTTATTACTCATGTCTTCCTACTTGTATTCCTAAACTATGGGGTTTCAACTTACATTTTAGGATCTGCTCTGCCCTGTACATTACTCAGTTTTTGCTATTCTTAGAACAACTTCAGATAAAATGCTCATTAGATGACAAAGTTATAGATAACATGGACTTTAGCACCAGTGAAATTGAAAGCCATTTTGAGCTGGAATAGATTCTTATTTCACTCTGGCAGCAGACATGGTGGGGCCCTCTGTTTTGGTTTCTGGATCATTGCCAGGGTACTCAGACCTTATCAGTGAGAGATGGAAGGGGGAAAAAAGAGGGGCAGGTGGAGGCAAAGAAATACAACTGACCTTGGCTAAACTGAACACATTGGCTTGACAGATTTCTGAATGCTGTTCAAAACACTTTGTTTCATCCCAGCACAGCTTCCCTCTCAGAGCCCTTTGTGCAAAATTGGTGGTCATTAAATTAGAAACATTTCCAGACATTGACTCAGAAATATTGGCATTGAACATATCTAAACAAATGGGGTGGCTGCGTGAAAGACCAGAGGATGATGGTTTTCTTCTGCTAAGATACTTTGTGATGTGATAATGAGGTGCTCTTTTCGTAATAGGCCATAGTACGGTGTAGGTGTGAGGATTTCACACACCAGCAAATTTCAAAGAACTGTTTTCAGTAGTCCAGGAAATTAAATGATAGAACAAGTCTTTATACTCAGTGGGCATTCTCTGCTCCCACACTGTACACCTCTAATGCAATTTACCAGTGAATTAAGCATAAGATGTGATTTATCCCACCAACCTCATATTTCGTGTTAGTCAGTGGGGTGACTGCTTTTACAGCTTAGCTTTATAATGCCATTATAGTTGAGCACGCTTCTGCCTTAGCAGTGTGCTTAAGGGGTCTGTCTTTGATATGTGCACGTAGCTCATTAACTTAAAGGACCAAATTCTTCCTCAGTGCAAGCTCCCAGTTGTCAATAGAGATAGACTAGGGTTCTTTGCCCCTTAGGACTAAGTTTTTGCAGTCAGCTTTAACAGGAACAAAATGTGCCAATGTGACAGAAATTTACACGAGCCCTGCTCATAGTATGTATTGGTAGAAAGGGGAGGTAGATTGACACATCTTTATTTCAGGATACCATGTTTTAAAGCACAATCTATACCTTTTACATTAGTGTATGTAAGCTGAATGAAATTATATTGCATGATATAAACAGTACTTGAATTGGCTTGCAATCTCCATAGAACTAGAAATGCATTCAGGAAAAGCCCTATTAAATTAACACAAAAGAGAAGGAACATTCACTACTCATGACCTCCTCTCACGATAATTGTAGGCAAAGGAATTTTCTTGGTTTATTGTCTGTATTGTACTTGATCTTTTCCTGCAAATGTCATCATGTTATTTTTAGTGGGAAGAAGTGGAACTGGCTCTTTTTCTTCTCCTATTTACAAATCTGCCCAGAGTTATCTTCATAACCATTACAGGCTTCACCTAGACAGAGTGCAACTTTTCCTGATCTCTCATGCACCATGACATTTCACATTTTTAGGTAAAGGTAATGCATTTTGTAGAGAGCTGTAATATTGTTGTGGTACCAAACATGACTTCAACACACTGTTGACATTCAAGAAGGATGGAAAGTTTCCATATTGTCCATGGTCAAGTAATTTTTAAATCATTACTGCAGTCTTATCTCCTTTTATGTGTGTCATGGTTTACTTTGTAAAAGCTATTTATAGTATATTGGAACTGTTAGTTATGAATTTCCCTCAGATCAGAATGTATCTGCAAATGTTCTACAGTTCCAATTTCAGGGTAATATTTTGTTACCGAAGCTAAAGCACTAAAGCACTTGCTTACAGAGTCTGATATGACAATGTAAAAAAGGTCACTTAGTGTTTATGAAATCATTATATATGTTTATACAACTGTAAACAAATTGCTGGGTCCTGGAGTTTTGGGGGAAAAAATAGTGCTACATCTTGCAAAAGGCTTTCTCCAGTTTAGATACAGCTGTAAAGGGACCATGGTCTCAGTCAGGCTTACATCCTAATCCTTTATTAGGAATTAAAATGGTGAGTTGGACCCTTGTGGAGAAAAAAATAAATAATAGCAGCTGGTATAGGAGACAAGATCTTAGGGGATTGTTTTTTAACATTTCATCATCCATGTTCTTTAAGTCGGAATTGTTTATGACAGTATTTACTATTGGATTAAGAATTTATTTACTTATTTATTTTTGCATTTGTCAGTTTAGAATTATTTTAGATTTTTTTCTAAGTTGTAGGAGAAACAATTTTAATTTGGAACTCATGGAATAGAAAACATGAAAATCCACTCAAGTATTAAGTGTGATCACTTAACATTGTAAAAAGAGGCTCTTATCAAAATGTAACAATAATGTTTTAAAAGGACCCTTTAAATGAAAGATACAAGGAAGAAAAACCTATAGGTAGAAAGAACAAAAGATGTAAGAAAAGTGGCAGGAAAGAGGTGGGGAACGAAGAACTTAAATCTCAAGAGCAAAACAGAGATAAAAGGGGGAAGATTAAAGAGAGGAAAACTGCAAAAATAACAAAAATGAAAGGGAAAACAGATCTATGTTCTTCCTACGCTGGGCATCCCAGAGCTGGATGGAGCACTCCAGGTGGGGTCTCACCAGGGCAGAGTGAAGGGGCAGAATCATCTTTGACCTGGTGGCCATGCTGCTTTTGGTGCAGCCCAGGACACAATTGGCTTTCTGAGTTGTAAGGGCATGTTGTCAGCTCATGACCAGCCTCTCATCCATCAGCATCCCCAAATTCTTCTTGGCAGAGCTGCTCTCAGTCTGTTTAACTCCCAGACTGTATTGATACTGAGATTGCCTTGACCCATGTGCAGCACTTTGCACTCTGTCTTGTTAAACCTCATGAGATTCTTATGCACTCACTTCCCCATCTTGTCTAGATCCTTCTGGTTGGCATTCTGTCCTTCAGGTATGTCAACAGCACCGCTCAGTTTGATGTCATCTGCAAATTTGCTGAGGGCGTACTCGATCCCTTCATCTATGTTATTAATGAAGATATTAAATAGTACTGGTTTCAGTAGAGACAGACCCCTGAAGGACATGACTTGTCACTGATGTCCACCGGAACTCTGAGCCACTGAATGCTCCTCTCTGGATATACCTCTCTAACAACTTTCTTTTCCATCTAGCAGAACTTCATTGAATCTATCTCTCTCCAATTTAGAGAGAATGAGGTTGTGGGGGACTGTGTCAAAAGCTTTACAGAAGTCCAGATAAATGACATCTGTAGCCCTTCTCTTAGTCCACTGATGTAGTCACTCCTTTGTAGGAGACTGTGACAGAGCAGCTACATCAGTGAACAAGTGTGTGTTCAGTGGACTTAGACAATGGTCACCAGCAAGACTGAAGAGAATATTAAAGGAAATTAATGTTGAATGTCACAATAAGTGGGAAACAGACAAGACAATTGATTAAGAACACCAATACTTTTCATTTATAGAAATTCACATAAACGTGAGAATAGTAAAATGTCAGTCAAGAGATAACTTATTATGTTTTCCTTAAAGGATAAACTAATCAGAATCTATAAAGTGGAAGCCTTGAAAATCTGTGTTATCTCTTCCTTTTCTCACTATTTTACTGCGTATTTTATTTTAAGAAATGACTGTGGGGTTGTTAAATATATATATGAACTGCACAACATAACTTCAAATGGTCTCTGAAATCAGTAAGGAATTTTACAGGGTGCTGTCATTTTCTTTTATTTCTCTTATTTTCCAGCTTCATTAGATTTTAACAAGAGACAAATACAAAGATAGCATAACAGGGCAGTGTGGATAGCATAACAGGCCAGTCTCTAAATCTCAGGCATTCCTCCCATATGACCAATACAATCTTAAAGAAATCCACTTCAATTAAATTCTTAACTAGATAAAATATTGCTTTGTATTCCTTTGGCAAAACAATACCTTGGTTTTTCATATACAATAAAAATCTGCAATAAAAATCAGTCTTATGTTGCTCAGAGGATACTGAGAGGAGGGAGAACTACCCCTAATATGGGGCAAAAATATTTGACACTGAATAAATGGAGAAAAGCATGCTCTATTTTCCTAGCAGCAGCAAATTCCACTGTCTTGCATCCCTGCAGGTGTTTCATTGCACCTTCAGACTCCCATCCTGTAATCCCCTAATTCCTACATTTCTGTTTCTCCAGAGCTAGAAGACTGATATCTTTGTGTGAAGACAGTACATTAATCAGGGCATGCCACCACTGGGAGGAACATCAGGTCATGGTGGCATCTTCTCTCAAATGTGTCCTTTACTTGTAGTAAGTTGGGATGTTGGCCATGTAAAATCATGGTTATATGTCTAGGTATCCTATTTATATCAGGGTGAATATTAGCCTTCCTACCTGCTGATTTGAACTGGGACGTAAAAAGTATAGATCAGGGTAGAGTAATGAATCAACATAAGTCTACAATCTTCTAATTCCATCTCAGCTCAGTGGGGCTTTCAAGTATATATAAAGTGTTGACCTAGGTGTTGATTTCTGGCCTTAGTTTTCTTGTACAGTCTAGTTGCCACACCAGTGTTTTTGGATCATGTTTTATTTCCCCTTGCTTTCTTGCCAACACAGGTATTTACTTACTATGACCTTAGAATTAGTTTAGTTTTATTAAACATATTTTGTCTAAAATCAGAGACTTTCCATGAAATTACAATTCATGTTAAAACGATATTACTGCAGTGACATTTTACCTGAGAGGGGATTTAACTTTAAAAGGATTGCATGATAATTAGGAGAAAATACCATCTCCCCACATTAGCTTTGTTTTATGAATGCTAAAACTACTGGACTGTGGCATTTGAAAAGTCAGGCTCAGTCAACATTTAGATGTCTTGTTTCTGTGTTTCCACATGGTTCAACATGGTTTCCAACACGGTGTCACATTTGGGGCATTTCCTTTCATACCACTGCTGGCCTCTAGTTATCTTGATATTGAGATTGGGCTCCTGCTCATGGAAACCCTTACTGTGTGAAATTCTTACTGAAGGTACATTTTCAAAGAGGCTGAGAGAGCTGAGTAATTTTTATGAAGCTTCTGCTGGAGACAGGTTCTGACACCCTCTGAGAAATCCCAGCCTGACTGAGGAAGTTCCCATGAGCTAAAATCCTAAAGATTGCCCAATTCATACTCAGTCCTTGAGTTCTGTTGAGCTGTTTTCCTGAACAGCATCATCCTTAAACTCGTACAAGAATACCTATCTGATTTGGAGCCTGAATGACAATCCAAGCCGTGAGTAAAGCATGCAAGCAGGTATGAGTGAATCAGAGGGCAGGTGAACAAAAGCAGGTGAAGTTGGCTGCAAAACAGATGATGTGGATTGGTGCCCAAGATGCTGCCTGTCTTCTCTGTATCAGGCAGCAGCTTTAAACCCACCTCTGTCAGAAGCATGTAAATATTATAGAAAGAAGAAGAACCCCAACAGAGCCACATTATTCCATATCATGCTGTGCTCTGCTGGCCTTCATTTAATGTAGAGGGTAAATTGAGATTAGATGTTAGGAGGAAATTCTTTCATGTGAGAGTGGTGAGATACTGGAACAGGATGCCCAGAGAGGCTGTGAATGCCTCATCTCTGGTAAAAGTTCAAGGCCATGTTGGATGGGGCTCTGAGAAATATGATGGAGTGGAAGGTGTCCATGGTAGAGAAGTTAGAATAAGATGATCTTAAAGTCCCTTCCAACACAAGTCATTCTATTATTTGACTGATATTGTAGGTTCTTTCTTACTGTTGCAGGCTGGTACCAGTTGTCTTCAGCAGCCCTATAATGCTAGATAATATTGTAACTATATTGCCAGATTGGAGAGATTTGAAAATGTTGTAAACTTTAATTCAGAAACAAGGAAGTTTCTGAATATGATATGGATTATCGGTGCCACCTACTCCAGACACTGTTAAAAGTGAGAGGGCAGTTGGTGCAGGTGTGCTCACGAGGGAACAAAGATACCCACCAGACAGGAAGCCATGGCCTGTCTAAAGTCTGTACCCATAGTGACAGATGCAACTTCCCAGAGAGAGTGCTGGGGGAAACATGTTGCCACCCAGGTGCCACTGCAAGCTGTGCCCTGTTTTTATGTCACTATTAGCAGCCCTGAGCACAGACGTTGGAGGTGCACCCAGGGAGAGGAACTCCTCTGCTTAGTGGCAGAGCTTCAGGAGGGGGTGAGTAGGTTCAGAAGTATCAAGGAGTGCAAGGGAGAGAGATCTTACTGGAATTGTATCCTGCCTTCCCCGGGACAGGCTCAACAGGCAAACAGAACTCATGACATGAAAAATTCCCTGTCCTTTCTCCCTGACTGATGGTATAGGGGGAATAGTGGCAAATTCCTGCCCAGCACAGTAGGCACGCCTCCTCTGTGACTGTCCCACCTTCCCAGGAGCCATGGAATAATAGATATGAGACTCATACCTATTATAACAATAGGTATAACAATTAACAATAACAGGGATGCTAGTTTACCTAGCCAACATTAAGTCAGCCTACACCTTGTGTCAAAACTGCTTCCATAAAGAAAAAAAGAGTAGTCGTTGTCATACAAGAGCTCCTTCTGAACAGAACAGAACAGAAGGCACGACATGAAGACTGGGCCCACTTCTTAGGGAAGTCTGCTACCTCCCTGGGGGCCAAGTTTAAGTTATGAAAAGAAAACTTCCTGTCCTTGTTTGGCCCTTGGATTATCACCCGTTATTAATTTTTCAGGCAGACAGTGATGAAGTTGCAACAAGAAGTCCAGGGGCGATAAAGAGAGACTTCAGGAACTTAAGAAAACTCATTAAGGGATTAGGGTCACAGGTAGTGTTGTCTGTCCTTCCAGTTGCAGAGAATGATGACAGAAGAAACTAAAAGGGCCAGAAGCCTGGCTCTGAGCTTGGTGTTCGAAACTGACAGAATCTGGGTTTCTTTGACCATGAGTAGGTCTAAACAACACCAGCATTGGGTTGGGACAGATGGGTTACACCTGTCTCAAAGGGGGAAAAGGACCTTTGCACAAGAGTTAGCAGGCCATATTGAAAGAGCTTTAAACTATATTTGAAGAGGAAAAGCCATAAACCCAAGCTTGCTAGAGACAAACAAAACCACAGGGGAAGCTAGCAAAGGTCCTTCAGTCTGAGAGTGGAGGCAGGGCATGGAACATCATGCACAGAAAAGAAGGAAGGCTTACTGCAGTGTTAGAAACCACAAAATGCCTGAGAATGGCCATGTAGGAATTAGGGCTTCTCCCCCACAAAAAAAGTGCAGAATCAATAGCCCAGCTGTTTTGCACCTACATTAATTCCTGTAGCCTTTGACACATGCTTCTTACAGCATCCTCCTGGAGTAACTGGCAGCTTATGCTTTAGATGGTTGTACTCTTCACATGGTAAAATACTGACTACATGGCCAGGCCTAGAAAGTGGTGGTGAATGAAGTTACATCCAGTTGTCCTCAGGGGCAGGGGTTGTTCCCCTGTACTTTCCATTTCTTGTGATAAGTTCTGTGCCACTCACTTCAAGAAAGGCATTGAGGTACTGAAGTGTGCCCAGAGATAGGCAACAGAGCTTGTGGAGAGTCTGGAGCACAGGTCTTATGAGGAGTGTTTGAGGGAGCTGGGGTTGGAGAGAAGGAGGCTCAGGGAAGATCTTATCACTCTCTACAACTACCTGAAAGGAGGTTGTAGCGAGGTGGACATGTGAATCTTTTCCCAAATAAAAAGAGATAGGACAAGAGAAAATTGCCTCAAGGATGTTTAGATTGTGAATTAGGAAAAATTTCTTCACCAGGAGTTTGTCAAATATTGCAACAGGCTGTTCAGTGAAGTGGTCAAGTCCCCACCCCTGGAGGTATTTAAAAGACACGTAGATGTGACACTTCAGGACATGAGTTAGTGATGTACTTGGCAGTGCTTGGTTAACAGTTGGACTCAATAATCTTAAAGGTCTTTTTCAAAAAAAATAATTCTATGAATGTTTACATGTTGCCAGGTCTGGTTAGATTCATATCCCACATACCCTGTGGGGAATTGAAAGCCAAGTGGATTTGTTTCAGGTTGTGTAATGGTGTAAAATGCGTGAAAAGGTAATAGGTGATCGGAGTGCAAAGCAAAACTGGTATAATTAACATTTTTTTTTCTAGTTTATGTTTGTAAAGATTATGATTTACGTTTGCAGGTGAATATGTTTCCAGTAGTGACATATCTCCTGGGTAGTGTGAAAGTGGAATTTCTCTGCTTTAAAGTTTTCTTCAGGGTCTGTATTTCAGTGCACAGATGTCAAGTACACCCACATATATACACAGGGGTAAATAGTCTGAAGGAATTTTATTTTTTTAAAGTTTTGGTTTTCTCTAGTCATCATTAAACCAACTAATGCAGATTAAATTGATCTGCAGCATTTTCAGAATCTAAAAAATTTGGGATATTTAATCAGTATTTGTCAAGGTTAGTAACTAGATTTTCAAACTGAGATGCAAGCAAACTGCCTATTTCTGTGCTTTCATGGGGTACTTCAAGGAATACTACACCTAGTAGTATGTATGTTCATATGTCAGAAATATCCCACTACAGGTACACTATTTGGTTTATTTATTTGAAAATTCAGAGTAGTATCAAAGATTTGTTACATGGAGCTATGTTCCATTTTGCTGTGATAAATCTTTATGTTAGTTGCTATGGGGCAGGTTTATGATTCACATAACATGGAAGCTCTTGTAGAAGAAAATTGCTTTTTGTTTCTTCTCTAAAAGAAAGTTTCCCTATGCACAGTTGTAGAGTAATACAGACTGAAGGATATATGTTCATAGTGATTAAAAAATTCAGTGAAAAACATATGCTGGCAACAAATTAATAATATATATTTTATGGAAGTAAAAGGAACTAAAGAGCAATGAGTTATTTTGCATGAAGGAAAAAGAAAAAAGACCTAATATCACTCATGAAAAAATTAAATCTCTTTACTACATATGAGATGTTCTAACCATAACTTGGGATTGCATAAGAAGGATGAAACAAGGGAAAAGAAAAACACTATATATAGAGAGAGAAAAAACATTGACAGGAATTACTGAGAAAGAGTGGACAATATGTTTGTAAAGGTTTAGTTTTTAGAGGACTGAAACTTCTTCTGGAATCATCTCACCCTGTGCCCGGAGCAATCTGGTAGCAGCGTGGAACTGTAGATAGGCTGATGTTTAAGTACAGTAATAGCTTCTCAATTTGAAATGAAAAATAAGTAAATAAAATGTTCCTTACTTTTAAAAGAAAACTATAGACAAAACCAGAATAGATGAGAAACATTTATAATATATTTATGCCAGAGAATATTTGACTTTGAAGAATGAGGCTATGTGGGGAGTTGTGGTGTGAGATTTTTCTTTCTCATGGTTTATAATAATGTTCTCAACTTCTTTGGATACTGCTGATTGCTTGTTTTCTAAATTCCCTGAGTGTTTCACTAGTTGAAAAGCAGTGGTGGATGTAAATTTCAATAACAATAATCAAAAAAGAAGAGATTTTTTTTTAACTTATGTATATTTATTATGTCAAACAGTGAACTGCTTGATATAGATAACTACTTTTTAACTTAACTTTGCTGATCATTTAAGTGGATGCAGAATTACACTGACTAGGTAAAAGTGGCTGAGTAAATTCTTGAGAGTGTTTAAGGAAAATTTACTATCCTGGTAAGAGAATTTTCTTTTTTCACTATCTTTATTTGGATACTAATTACTATCACAGTTTAAAGTGTAATCTTTTAAATGAAACTATGTGGACATAAAACCTATTAAGACTTCACAGTTGATGCTCAAAAAGCATGGCTCAATGAAGGCAGGTTTGGTTTGTTGTTGTGTTTTGGTTTGGGTTTTTTTCCCCACATCTAACTTAAAAGCTGCTTTCAGGAGACTGGCAAACAGAAAATATAATAGCTGTGTGCACCTGCAGTCCAATCATATCCTGGGCTGCATCAAAAGAAGTGACTTGTCAGGCCAAGGTAGGTGATTCTCCTCCTGTATTCTGCTCTTGTGAGACCCACCCGGGGTACTGCATCCAGAGCAGGGCCATGAAGATTATCAGGGGGATGGAACACTTCTTTCTCCTACAAAGACAAGCTGAAATAGTTGGGGCTGTGCAGACTGCAAAAGAGAAGGTTTGGGGAAGAATTCATTATGGTCTTCCAGTACTTAAACGGGGCTTATAAGAAAGAGGAAGAACAACTTTTATCATGGTCAAGTAGTGATAGGACAAGAGGGAATGATTTTGAACTACGAGAGGAGAGATTTAGATGAAATATTGGGAAGATATTCTTTATTCAGGGAGTGGTTCAGCACTAGAAAAGGTTGCTCAGAGAAGCTGTGGATGTCCCATCCCTGGAAGTGTTCAAGGCCAGGTTGGATGGGGCTCTGAGCAACCTGATCTGGTAGGTGGCATCCCTATCAGTGGCTGGCTTTTGGAACTAGATGATCTTTAAGGTCCCTTCAAACATAAACCAGTCTATGATTTCTATGATAAATAAGAATTAGGGGAAAACTGGGCTAAACTGGCCCTTGCCTGCTGTAAGTAAACTGTTGTCCCAGAAGTATCAAAAGCCTGCAAGCAGTGTAGATGGGGGAAATAGGGTGATGGGTCAGAGATCTTTATCTATGTCTTCTGAAGAATTAGGTAGCATCACCTAGAAGATCTTTGTGTAATAGTGAAGAAACTGTACCAAGTGGATGTTCTGCATTACTGTGAGCTATATACTTTCAGTATTTCATGCTCCCAACACAATTGCTAAATCTCTGCTGCTGAGAACTAGTTTGTTGCGAGTCATAAGGCTTCAGTTCCGCAGCTGTCTGATCACCGATTTTATTACACTACAAAGAATTTAGTGTATGCAGCTGCTCTACTTAGGTTGCATTTTTCTACTCTTGATCAAACAAAAAACTTTCTGAAAAGCCAAAAATTTTACATTTTAAAGTTAAGTTTTGCTATTATGATATTAACTATTATAAAAGGAAAAAAGAAAAAGAAAAAGAAAGAGAGAAGGAAAATTATTAAAATGATTGATGGGTCACACAGCAAATGAAAGAACCCTCCCACATCATTGCACTTGCTACAGAATTTTGAATATACTATAAAAATAATAGTGGGCTATATCACATTTTTAAAAGTGGTTCCAAAATTGGCTTGGTGTAGACACCTGAAAGAAGAGTGAAGGACTCACAAACTGGATGTAAAATCCTAATTACATATATTGATAAACATTAATCCAATAGTACACTAGAAAAGATTATGTTTTGCAGTTTTTTGAAATTCTGCAAGGACTATTTTCTGCCTGAGAATGTCAATCAAAAAACACACTTTTTTAATGAAAATTAGTGCTTGCCACTGCGATGTGTATAAAATACAGTTGGAAAAAGTGATGACATGGATACGGAAATACCAATTTATTTGGTTTAGTTGAATGTCATTTTGAAATTTGTTTCAGAAGGATTTTATTGAAATTTATTTCTCAATTTAATGATGCTATTGCAAGACAACAGAACTTCCAAAAGACTTAATTTTTATTAAGTTTTTTATTAAGAGGATCACAGTTCCAAATGTGAACATTGGATATTATAGCTATTTCTTTATAGTGCAACTCTTTGGCACAAATGAGAAATTGTCCCTGGTGTTGTTTACTGAATCATTACAATTTCTGTGGTGAGACAGAGGTATAACTTTTTCTACCTCATCTGTTCTGTGAAGGGTAATATAAATGGTACTACTCTGACCTTTTTAGTGTTCTGTAATTTGATTCACTTGCCATTCCTATCTTCTTCTGTTTGTGACCCCAGCAACCTGTGACTAGAATGGACACTCAGTCAAAACACAGAATACTGAAAAGGTCACCGAAGTAGAATTTACTGCATCTGCTTCTTGGGACACACTGAGCAGTAAAGTAGTGATACCTGGTTCAGATGATTTATCTTCATGAGATCTGAAAAAGTGGTATTGTGATAACACCTCTGGCAGGAAAAGTTCTAACTGTACCTATATGCATGCTGTCATGGTGATTAGAAATCTAGCCAGGACATATACTGCCTTAATTTTTTTTTATTTAAAATGGCAATAAATTCAATAAAGCATATTTTCAAAGTTTACTGGCCTTTAAATTACTTTTCTTCTTCACTTCATTTGAGCAGACAAGTAAATGAGGTGGGAAGAGTGCAGTCTATTAAAGAGAGTTTATCAGATTGGAAAAAAATCATCATTCAGCTTATCTAAAATGTTTGTAGTGCACAAAACATTTTACAAAGGTTTTTCAGTCTCATGCATAGATGTTTGTAATGCCTAGTCTTTTAAAGCCTTATGTTTTATAATTATATGCAAAATGTATTTCTCTGAAGGAATAAATAGCTGGAGGGTTTTTACAGTATTTTCCCGTGTAAACATGGGCCCTTTTTTTTTAAAGGATGATTCCTCTTCCCCAGAATCCATGTTGTTAACTAAATAAAGGTGTTTGGCTCTACAGAAGTGCAAGGAAGAAAAAATTAGGTCTGAGAAATTTGCCTAATGAATGAACTGTGACTAAGTCATAACTTGAGTCAAAGATTCTCCATTTTTGTCAGGTAAAACCATAGACACTATAACACTGTTTTATTAGCTGGGGAAAATCAGCTAAATAAACTTAATCAGTTTATTAAGTTTGAATATGCAGGTTGTGTCATGTATTTTGGGTTTAGAAATAAAACAGTAAGTGCAGCTGTTCATTGGATATACATTTAAATTAGGCAGCTGTTTTGTGTTCAATAAGAATTGTATGCTTTAATGCGTTAGCTGCACATGGATATAAAATTGGTTGGAAAAACAATAGGCAGGTAATGGAAATAGTATTATTAATTGGTAGATCATTGGAAGTGTTTCTCATTGCAACAGAACAACCTGCACATCAAAGAGTAAGCAAGGTGTGAGTGCATACACAGGCCACGTCTATGGGACCTGGCAGCGATTCTCTGCTTTCTGCAATGCATTTGCTTGCCCTTATCCTCTGACTATCCAGACATACTACATCACAACACAGTAACCTCCCAGCCCCTACATTTTTCCAAAGGAAGTATGTGGAAGGAGAGTTTCCACTGAGGCATCATTGTCACATTAGGAGAAATGTGACAAGGAAATCCACTGAGAAAGCATGAAGGACTTGGGGTGGGTAACTCCTGAGCAGTGGTAAGAGCTAGCTTTATCCTAGGATTTTATTACTTCATGGGAAAGAACAGCTTTGAAAATATGTCAAAACTCAGATGATTTTGAAGTCAGTAGGAGTCTTCTCATTCACTTCAGCAATACCGAAGGGGGCATCAGGGGGATGACAATTGCTTTCATTTACCAAGATTGCTGGCAGTATCAATTGCAACTGGAGGAAAACTTGCTTGACAGGACACATGTGAGCCTATTGGGGTCTTCCTGAAATAACAAGCATGGCATCCTACTAACTCAGTTTCAAATCTGTCATACACAGAGAAGATAATAGCCGTCTCCTCTTCCTATTTTAGTTTTTTTTACTAATTTGATTATTTATTAGCTTAAAGTCATGTGTTATTTTTAAAACTATGAAGAAACCTCATTTAACACACTGAACCTATTGGATTGTATGCAAATAGAAGCATCTCTAAAACGTTATTTCTGGATATATATATAAAGGAAAGGAATTATGACTACATCTAACTGGTAATATTTAACTTCTTTAAAGACAATATTTTATGTGAATTACAGTCCATCTGTTCCTCTGCCTGTCAAAATCTTCCAAAAACCTTTTGAA
This sequence comes from Campylorhamphus procurvoides, assembly GCA_013396655.1. Lineage (NCBI taxonomy): Eukaryota > Metazoa > Chordata > Aves > Passeriformes > Dendrocolaptidae > Campylorhamphus > Campylorhamphus procurvoides. The sequence continues at coordinate 99,446 of WBMV01006092.1, forward strand.
TTTGAGATTAAATCCCAATATAATTTAACAGAATTGTCAAGGAAATTACAAATTGACTAAAAATTGATATTGAAGGGAAGAAATTAGTATCCTCATTGACAGAGGACACAATATCTGTCTCTGCAAGGTTTGCTGAGGAGGTACCAATCAATGGTAAGCACATAGCTTGAAAAGAGACAGAGCACATCACAGGAGAATGCTTTGGAGAATCTGGGAAACATATATAATTTCTATATGAGATGGTCTTAGCTCTTCCATCACTTGCAATATTGCAAATGAGGGCATATTGTACACCCTTAATTAAGAAAAACAAGTTTCATTAATTTAACTATTCAGGTAACATTAATTTGGTCTGACCAAAATTTTGTGCGTCCTTATTTTCACGGTGTCTAAAAGAAGATGTTATATGTCTATGTTCCTGTTGTGTTCCTTCATCACTCTAGCAAAGCACCTGGGAAAGCAAACCAAATTTTCTTCCTGACCTAAAAAACCCCCTTGTAATAGTCAACTCATTCTCAGCACCTATGCAGAGCAGGAACAGAATAGGAATTTGACCTTTTATATTAAATATATACAATAAAATCAAATTAATATGTTAAAGTTCTAAGAAAATGAATCGTTCTGGGACATCGGAACTTCATTATTTGTACAGTTAAACTGTTGGAAAAATCCCTTGTGCCGTTCTGTCTTGGGCCAGTAAAGACTGTCCAGGCAAATCCTGAGTATGGCTGGAAAATGGCGGGGAAAAGACAATTTAGACAGGGGCCATCCCATGACAGTTGCCTTCAGTGCAAGGAACTGATCCCAAACATGTTTAATTTACCACTCTAGTCACAGTCCAGGACTAAAAATAAACACATTCACTGAATATTTTAATCATGCAACAATCTTTACTTACTACCTCCAATTACCTTTATGCTACACAGACTCCAATCTCAAACCCTGGTTCACTGTTCCCTAGAAGATACAGAAAGCAATGTCAAACAACTTTCTGTCCTCACAGGTGTGTCGCTGATGCATGCTGAGAATCTATTTCATCAGACCTCTAGTTGAGGAAATTATATAAAACAACTAGGAAAGTTATTGCTTGTGGGTAGAAAGGACTTTAGTGTGCTGATGAGAGCAGCCCTGAAGTGAATGACTTGAGAGTGTTGGTTGATAAAAAGCTTGATATGAGCTAGTAATGTGTGCTTGCAGTCCAGAAAGCCAACTGCATCCTGGTCTGCATCAAAATAGGTGTGACCAACAGGTCAAGGGAGGTGATTCTACCCCTCTACTCTGCTCTCATTATATCCCACCTGGGGTACTCAGGCCCACAGCATCAGAAAGACATGGATCTCTGTTAGAGGAGGGCCATGAAGATGACTGGGGCATGGAGAAGCTCCAGTGTGAGAACAGGATGAGAGAGTTGAGGTTGTTCAGCTTAGAGAATTAAAGGTTCCAGGGAGCTATTATAACATTCCTTTGGTACCATTCTAGGATTCTCTGGCCAACAGCTTTATGTTTCAAGGGTAAAACACACATTACTGTGCCTCTTAGCAAATAGACCAAGTGCACGAGTGAGCTTGCTGATAGTTTATCTTATGAAGTGTTAAAAATAGATATATTGGATTTCTGAAAGCTGGGAAAGAGTTTTTCATGTCTTTCATAGCTCTCTTTTAATTGCACATAATGATGTTTGTAAATAAGCCTGTTTTCAAATGAATCTTTCAGTTGTTTCAAGAGAAACATCTGGTAGGCAATGCAAAAATTTGCAGCTTTACTTGTAGGATTTCGCTAATGTGACCTATGCCTTGCCTTCTCTGCCTCTGGAAGTTTGCTATTAGAATGTCTTCACTGTGATCCGTTAGAAGAATAAAAGAGTGAGAGATAAGTATGTGTAGTTTAATAGCCTCTAATGTATTAGACTTATTAGGAGCGGTTGATATTTGTAACACCTTCATCTTTTTCATTTTTTGTCAGTTCTAAATGTAAATATAAATATAAAAATAACACCTTCCTCTTGGGCAAATGGTTCAGGCTCTATCTCATACCAGACAACTCTAGATGGACAAGGAGCTTTGCAGTTTTGCTACTTTCCAGGCTAGGTCTGCATTTTCATGGAACAGAATGGCAGCTTACAGACTGGTCTGAGAAAAAGTTCCTTTCTTTTGCATTGTTCACTGAATAATGTTCACATTCCAGTCCTGCTAGAGCATCCACTTATGGTATAAAATTATTGTTGTCTTTTTATGACAAAAAATTGTGATTTGTAAATAATCTGTTGTGCTTTCCCTTTAAACTCTATTTTGCAGGCTGGCTATTATGGGAACCCAATCCTTGAAAAAGGATTTGTAGTCTTTAAGCTTAATGAGAAGTGCTACTCTGTGACTGGGGGCAGGTAATAGTGGAACATATGTGAACTTGCTGTATACAAGGGTCTCAAAATAATGACTTTTTTCCTTCAAGAATATAATTTTGTCAATAAAAATATTTTATTAAATTAGTTCTGTATCAACAAACCTTTTCAGTTTTTCTAGGATTGAAGTGTTTCATTTCAATATGCTGAAGCAAAGCAGTCCGTGTGATCCCAAGGTGAAACAGACAAATGGAATCGTGTGATGTAACCTGTTAAAGTTTTCAACACAACAAGCATCCTGCCTTGTGCAAAAAGCAGCTAAGACTTCATCAACAATTTGGTACATAATTTTGAAAATCTGACAAGAAGAAAAGCTAATCTCATGGAAGGAGAAGAAAGGAGTAAAATGAAACTTGAGCAGACATAAAGGAGATCAACATCAGACAGGGAAAAGAGACTGTTATGTGGTGAAAAAGTAGATAAAACAAGTTTCTGCAAGCTGGAAGAAACCAGCTGGACCTGTATTTCTTTAGGATACACATCAAAATCATGTGGCTAAAACTTGTCATTTTTTTTAAGGCAGAACTTAATTAAATTCATTAAGACCACAGTCAGAGTTCAAAACACCAAAGTCTTATTATTAGTAGATCTGTAGTGGTTTTTTTGGATTTCTCTGTAAATTTGTATCTTCTTTTGAAGGGCAGGAGCAATGTTATTCTTCCTATTCTAATATTATTAGAATATATTAGAAATATTTCTGGGAAAAAATAGAAAACTGTTATGAAATCTATCTAACATATGCACTGCTCTTAACGTCCTTATGTCAACAGAAACATTCTTATTTACTTCTGTGAAGCCAAACTCAGAAGAAAGGTGAATTTACAATAGCTGGAGGTTAAAGACAACCTTTTCAAACTGGAATGTCTAAATGCAGGCACGAAAGTACCTAACAGAAAGTTACAGCAATGGCCAGCATTACTTCATTGACATTTAAGTTTGAGTATTTTCTTCTGTGTGGCTTGTTCAAACTGACACTTCTGATCTGAAGCATAGCTGAAGAACCTTGATTTTTTGTCATTTTATAGGAGCTGCATTGTGTCATTACACAGTCAAATTCTGAAAGTTTTTATGTACTTGTAAAAGTCTACACTTTCATCATACCATTGAGAGCACAGGCACTGACGTGAAAGTGCACCAAGTAACTCTACTGCATTAATAATAGTATGCAATAATTAGGATTGCTGCTTCATTTTAATTATAGTTAGGTGGTTGCATCTGAAAGGAAGTTAGAACAAAAATGCAATCTCTCAGATTTACAGGAGGAATTAATTAACAACTGACAATGGAAAGTGCTTATCCTCTGCTCTATGGATACTCCTAACCACATGTCAATTATAATTGGTTGCCTGGGCAGTGTATTTTATCTCTGTTAAAACAGAATTAGCTACTTTTTTTTGCCTACAGCTAAGAACTCTGACATTCTGACAATCCTTCAGGCATCTTCCCAAAAGAAAATTTGTAAGGTTTTATATTTGACAAATATTTTATGTTCTCACTTTCTCAGTGGCATGTATTTTCATCAGTTTTATAATGAACAACTTATCTGAAATGCACTGTTCATTATGAAAACTGTTATTGATTTATTGTGATACAGAATGAAGATCAGCATTGTTAAAGTAGTTGTAGTTACCTGGAAGAGAATTCAGTCTCTAAAAACAATAGAAAAAAAGAAGGGGAAAATCCATTTTCTTTGGTAATACATCTACAATCAATTTTAGAGATAGCATTTCATTACAAAGTAATATTTTTTTTTCTAAATTTTATTAATGGGGAACATGGTATCAGTATAATTGTCAGGTAGGTTATGGGTATTTTATCCTCAAGCCTTTCCTTGTTTTTCTATTCTTTTTTGATTTGCCATATGAGTGAACTTTGACTTTGTATCCTAGAGAACAATTTAAATAATTGAATTCAATGATCTTGGCCTTAACAATTCTAGCCTTAACAATTCTATGATTTTATGAAATACTCTAAATGCCAGAAAACTTTCACTATACAATAGAATTTAGGAAAAAAATAGCCTATATATATATACATACACATACACACACATATATGTACATTTGAACCATTGCATTCTGAGGTTCTCTTGTAGCCTGCCTGGTAATTTTGAATAAACATTGACAGGAAAGCAGCTAGTATAGCCAAAACACTACAATGTCAAAGAAAAATATTAATTAAATTATTTTGCAAGACAGATTTTTGTATTTATTAGATTCTGATCGCACTGTGATTATTGCTTATCCACTTTTTCAGTGTAGTGGTTTTAGTTTACCTTCCTGGTAACTAAGGTCATAACTAAGGAAGTATTCCATCTCATTTCTTTACGTAAGTGAAGATATAAAGAGGGGAGTCGGAAGTCAGTGGGGCATCCTTCTTCCGGGAGGGCTGGAGGGCAGAGAAACTCCCTGCGGTCGCTCTGCGGTGGGAGTGGGCCGAGGCACAGACCTGCTGATTACCCAGTCGGGAGGAAGGGGTCCTGAGATTCGGGAAACAACAATTTTTTGGATAAGAGGGAAGTGAAAACTGTTTGTTTTCCTTTTTCTTCCCTCTTTCTCTCTCTCTCTCTCTCTCTCTCTCTCTCTCTATATATATATATATATATAACTGCTTTAGTCCTACTGAAGTTTGGGTCTGTGGTTTTCTTCCCTCTCTTCCCCCCCCACCCCGTGGTCGGGAGGGGTCTTGGGCGGCCTCCATTTTGGGCCCTTTGGGAAATTGGCATTTGGCCAATTTCAACCGATTACATTCAGAAATAATTTTTTATTTCTTTGTAATAATTTAAAAAATACATTAGTCCTTTTCAACTGGTATAAATTGGCATATTGATTTAAATTGATTTACACCTGATTTATGCTTCTTGAAAACCCAATCTGCTTTGACTGCAGCTGCAGTCACTGATCAACATGCATTAACCTGATGAGGAAAGTAAGAGATCACACAAACTCAATTTTTGTTATATTCAGTATGTAATAGGAGTTAGAAACAGAGATGGAAGGGATGTTTTGCACATTTAATTGGAAGGAAATTCAAAGAAAAAACTGCCAATACTGTAAAGAGTTAAGGATCATATGCAGTTCATAGTCAGTTACCATAAAGGTCAGTTCATTTCTTTCCACTGAGTTTAACTGGACTATAATAGAAAGTAAAGGGAAAATTTTGAAATCACTTGAGAATAATCATGTTTTTTTCCCATCTGAAGTGTTGTAAATCAGTTTAGTTCCTCTCCTAATACATGCTATGCTTTACAAAATAATAATGTACTCAGTAATTGTTTCTCTTTGTTAAAAATGGATGTAAAATCCCACGTGAATTATGTGTTAATGGAGAATTGCCTTTCATTTCAATCATCTCAGACATTAACCACTGTAAAATACTAGCCTGAGATACATCCGAAAACAAGTAATGAAATCTTAGGCCCACTGAATTCAAAGCCTCAAATTTACCCCCAAATTCCATCTGTATTCCATCTGAATTGAGGTGCTATGGATGTTCTAGGCTCAGAATTTCACTATACTAGAAATTGAAGAAATTAACGGCTTTGTATAAGTACTATAGATGAATAAAACTTGTATCTGAATTGATCATTCATTGCAAGTATGGGTTGCACGCTAAGAAAACCTAAATCACTCATCTGTAAAGTGTGCTGACACACAAACATGCACAGAACTTGTGAGCACAGACACACATACACAATTATACTACATGAAGTGCCCCTGGCCTCCAGGTTTCCTTCATTTTCTTGGGTTGTTCATAAGGTTTTTGCAGAATAATTTTGACAAAATACACAATTTCTGCAAATTCTTTTACTTACTAGCCTCTCGGCTTTTAAAATTAATTTACATATGTCTTAAATATTCATTGAGTCTCTTTTAGGTAATAATACATTTATCTTATGTTTTCTTATTATATAATAATATCGAAATAATTCAATGTGACAAATTGCCTAGTTTTACATTGCTGTGGTCACATACTTAATAGTTGGAAATATAAAAATTTCATTCTGTATTCTCTTGTGATTATTAATTTAAATCTTCATAAAAATAATTATTTAAAGCAATTACAATCGTGTCTTACTTGTTACTCCTTGGAACAGTCGAAGTACAGATTCGTGCTGCAATTTTAGTGCTCTTTTGCTCATCTTTCAAGGAATCATAGAATGGTTTTTGTTGGAAGGGACCCTAAAAATGACTTGGTTCCAACCCCCCTGCAATGGGCCGGGGCACCTTCCACTAGACCAGGTTGCTCAGAACTCCATCCAGCCTGGCCTTGAACACTTCCAGGGATGGCAGAATCTACAACTTCTCTGAGCAACCTCTTCCAGTGCCTCACTGCCTTCACAGTAAAGATTTCTTCCTAAGATCTAATCTATATCTGCCCTTTTTCAGTTTTAGGCCGTTGCTCCTTGTCCTGTTACTCATCACCAAACACATGGCTCCAGGAGGAAACACATAGATATGCACATACCACACACAGTAATAGTTTTCACAGACGTACAGAAGCAAGGACTGCCATAATTTGTGTCTGTAGCCAACAGGGAGTCCTGGATGTACTCTCCTGACTGGAAACCTGCTCCCTGTGCACTAGGCTGCCTTTTTGTCAGGCCTTATTATGCTTCAGCAGTGCACAATCTTTTCATGTCATACAAATATGAATAATTGAAACAAATGTGATTATTCTTCTCTCCCTTTCTTTCTAACACAGTGTATATAATGACTTATTAATGATTTTTTTTGTTATAAAAATACAATTTAGACTGAAGTATGTCTTGTTGAGACAACTGTGACAGGCTGGTTCAGGGTGACTGATATACAAAGCAGATATATGATACTTAAGATTTTGAATGTCGTGCTGAAAGAGGGTGAAATAGGCACAGCAATAACACTGAGGACCAGGAAGAGAACCAGTATAGTTAATTTGTCAACTACTACTACAGAAGTAGTTGATGCAGCCACAAAACTCATGGAGTCAAAAAAAGTGTCACAATACACTTCTCTGTCAGCATTGATACAGAGCTCACCAAACAATATTAATAGGGGATGGTGGCCCTCTCATAAATGTACTTGTGAGGATAGCATTTTTCCAACCTATCATTTCAGACTGCCCATAATTTGCACATTTTTGATATTTTTATTATCCTTTAAAAAATCAGAACCACAACAACAATTTTGTGGAAAGAGAAAAATTAACATTAATAAACATTCAGTGCATTGAAAAAGCACTGAAGGGTCAAAACATTGAAGAAAGCATGGGTAACATTTGAGCGAAGGTGACTCTGCTGTGTAGCAGTGTAATTCTTCAGCTAGGATACAAGAGCAGATCTCCGGCTTTGCCTTTGACCTTCAGGTAATTCATATGCCTCTATTTGTCTGTCACTGGATAACAATCTTCTCTTTGAAAAAAAGATTGGTTTTATGGAGCATGTTTGCACTGTGCTGACCACAGTCAAGCTTATGAGTTCAGCCCAGGCCTCTGAGTGCTGCACGAATAAGAAGATCACATCAGTAATTTGGAATATAGATTCATCATTTGAAAACTTTAGAGGTCCTTTTTATAAGACATAGAATAACACAGATTTATATGGAATAATGCCTATAATACTCTATTATAAATTGCTAACAGCACAGTTCTGTCCTGTGATATTAGTACAAGGGATCAAAAATTTTTCTTCAGGCATTAAAATCAATGAATCAATGATAAATAATGTGACGGGCTTTATTCCTTATATTTCAAATGAAATTCAAATTGTTTTAGATTTTTTTTTAATATCATAAATACAATCTTAATATGATATTGCTTGCAATATGGCCAAGCTAGTGCCTGAGGAGCAATCTCCTTCTTTAAAAGCTCATTTGCCTAAGAGAGCTCAATTTTTCATGTTTAACATTAAATTCACTGGAGCTTTTGTACCATTTTTCTATTCTTAAACCAATCAACATTAATCTGCATAACCAGTCCCCTGAATAACTGCAATATCTACATTTTAATAGGGCATTCTTTAGTATATTGAGAATGCTTAACCAATTCTAGCTCGGTAGTGAAATGGTTAAGTAATATCACTGACTAGTGATGCAGGTAAGTCAATGACTTACTATAATTTCACCCAGACTTCTGTTCCTGTACTATGAGTCTTTACAGAACAGTATCCATCTTCAGCTTCAACTTACTTTTCCTTGGAGTTTATGAAGAACATTCTGGTGAATATTTATTTCCTCCTTTCTTATTATTTAAACTTCTTATTTAAAAGAATCAGAGTTTTCCTATAACTTCTATCTGGCATAAAACTCAAACACTGTGTTTTTCTAGGTACATCTGCGTTTATATTGTCATTCATCATGGCACAGATATGTGAAAATAGCTCCATATTTCATTTTGTTATATCAGTGCAGTAGTAATGGGAACATCTTTGACTCAATTCCCTAGTTTAATGGAATTGTGGCTACCCTCTATCTTGAGGTTTCAAAACTGACTTCATGCTCACAATAACTCTCAGGCTTCATGATGCCAGCCACTTTTTATTGTTCTATTCAGAATAAAATATAGCTACAGATGCTAGGGGTTTAATGCTGTGCATATCACCTGTAGTCTGGTAATTTGGGCACTGGAGCTCTTTGTCATCTTTATACATTTGAGATGCTCTTGTGTTGAAACACCAAGGGAAATCTGTATTTTTAAGGCAAGTAATTTACTTAGAAGTATATGAATTGCATATTGGGATTTAATAGTAATTTAGAAAGTATCAGAGTAATGAGATTAAAATAGGACTGCATGTGAAATAACAGACTAGAAAAGAAATTATCCACAGTTAAAAATAGAAGAATTTTTATGGTATGAGGCAAGGAGACAAAAAAGCTTCTAAATTTGCTATAAGTAGAAAACTGGCAAATTCTCTTAAAAATGCTGTGTGAAAACCCTGGGAACATGCAGTAATTTTTAAATATTGTTAAGCTGGTTTTGGTCCTGTGCTTTGAAAGAACAGCACCAACTTTAAAAGGATGACTTATTTGATTTTTTTTCATACTGCAACAATATTTCTTGGAATAAAGATGATATTGCTTTTCTATCCATCTGCAATCTGTACTGAGTCCCTTTATTGTTGAGATTTTATCCTTCTGTGGGGAGGAAGCAGACACCTCTAGGGTAACACTTGAGGAATTTGTCATTGATTAACTGTGCAACAAGCAGGGAAGCTTGTAAAACAGAAAGGCAGTGTAAAATTTCTTAAGCAGAAAGAATCCATTTGCTGTAAAGGTCCTACTTCCAGGTCATCTGAAATAACTCAACAAATTACAAGTGGTATTAGTATCACCTGGCACTTGATCACCCCGTGTATTTTTCATCAGGCTTTAAACGGACATCTCTTATATAGAGGGGTTCCTAAATTACCTGAAACCTAATCAGAAATCCATCTGGTATAAAATCACGATAAGTTTCTATCTGTGATTCGTAACAATTGCATTATGTGTTTTCTGCAGGGCATTATTAGTACCTTACTTGCATGTTTTCAGAAAGAAACATAGCTTGTTTTTATGCCAAAGCACTGGGCCAGACCCATTATGCAAATAGTGATGCTGCTTAGATGACCCGGGGAAATGCATGCTTTCACCAGCTGAGTATGTTCTCAGCATACTGCATACTGGGGACGGGAAATGGGGAAAATCCTCTCATAATCACCAAACTTTTGTAATGGAGACTGTCAATGTTTTGCTATATCAGATAGAACCAGATATATCACCATCATTTGATCATCAAAGTCTTGTCAGGAATAATTAACTAATACTTTACTAGGAAAAAGAGTACTAAAATATTAACACCTAGAATAACTACAAACATGTTTACCATTTAGATCAGAATGCTTCTGTGAATAATTCCTCATGCAAAATCCTAACCTCTCAGAAGCCAACAATACCATTCCCTTGAAGCAAAGAGTTTTAATGGGCCTGTTGAAAAATAGCTAAAAAAAAAAAAAAGGAACATAAAGTGAGCCATATGATCAGTCTAACATGGAGAATGGCTCAGCTGTGGAAACTTTTATTCTTCTAATCTCATTAATATGATTTTCTAAGCAAAGATCAGAAAGAGGTATGAACACTCCCATTAAAGTCCTGCAACACTGGGTATATTTCTTCCACTGCTTTGCTGACTTTTGACAGCCCCTCTAATTGCAAACCCTGTAAGACGCATGAATAAATGATCTCTTCTTTCCCCTACTTGGAAAAAGGAGCTTATGGGGTTTGTAGGTCTCAATAGATTTTGTATTTAACAATATACTTGGAGAATCATCATTTGACTTCTGTTTTGTAAGTCATGCTTTGAAGCTTCTTGTCGCAACATCTATCAAAAGGAAAAGCTGAGATTTTCAATAATTTTCGTTCTAAAGGACCTGGAGAGGTGACCAAGCTGTAAGTTTGTAAATAGAAGGCAGAAACTGCCGAGAATTTTGACATGTTCTACCTCATAATTTCATGTGGTTAATTTTGTATTTCTGGCATACCATATCACCCAATAAAACTCTTGTTCCTGATTACTTTTCTATTATCCTAGCCAGGGTACGTTAGCAGGGATTTTTCATTTGTTTCTTTTATACTGGGTATGCAGAAGATCTTGAACATTTAGATAACTGCTTTTGGTGCAGAAATCTCTTCTTCAGCCTGCTTGGCTTCATTCTTTACAGTTTTTCTGTTATTGTTTGTTCACAATTATATTAATGTGTTAGTGTTATTTTCATTTTAATGTCATTAATTGTCAAATGGCTTCTCAAAATTGAATTCAGGAACCCACTAGAGAAGTGGTCAGTTATGTTGCAGTCACTTCTGTCTGAGAAGAAAAAAATGCATTATGATGTTTTAGAAATAGATGCGCTTTTAGAAGAGTTTGTAACAGAAAGCTGGAACGCATTTTCACTTAGGAAGCCTTTCCTGCCTGCAAAGTGCCTTTCTCAAGAGAGTTAGATAGTTGTTTCTTCCCTTCCCATCTGCATTCCAGAGAAAGTTGCAGAAAGGTTTGTGAGTGAGCACTCTCTCTGCTATGCAGGACAGATAATATTCGGAGACATGGACAGGGCCTCCTCATCCGGAGAGGGTGAGGGAGGACAGAGGGAAGATAAGAAGCCTGGGAACACCACAGGAACTGCCTTTCCCTGAGGCCTGATGTTGTCTCGCAGAACTGTGAGGTTTTGTTTTCAGTATCCTCACCTCTGAAATAAACCTTTTTGAATCCTTTCCACTCTTTAGCATTTTGGGGGGAAATAGCTGTATATATTTTGTCTTACAGATGTAAAAGACTGATTGATAAGAAAGCTTAAGAGTTCTTTTAGAAATAACTACCCTGAGAGCTCATGCATGATTTTCTGAGGCAGGGAAGAATCAGTTATCAGCATTATTTACACTGTCTTAAAAATTACCTATTCCATTGGTGGATGGAGTATAGAGCTAAAGGTATCACCTTTTATTACCTCTCTGAGGATGGAGATGTCTGGGTTTGAAGCAGCCCAGGGGGAGCAAAGAAAGAGTTGGCTCAGCTTGGAGTGGAAAATGACTTTAGGTGTTCTTCAGAGACCACATAGGGATCGGGGCTGATTTTTACAGACTGGTTCTGCATATTTTCTACATCATTAGGTCAGGTCTCTTCCAGGAGAGGTTGTTACTGAGGGCGTTTTATTTTTATTTTATTTTCCTCTTCTGCTTCCATGATCTCTTACTTGATTTTCTGAGGATGTGGATCAGGTGATATAAAACTAAGAGCTATCCAACCACCTTATATTAGACTTCAACAGCTTCAGTCTGTAGAGATACATTAGCATCATGGAAACTCAGACTACTTCTTCCCAAGGTAGGACAGTGTGAGGAAAGGACAGGGTCACAGCTTACAAAAAAACCAACCACTTCTGACAGAATTCAAAGCTTCACAGAGAAAGCCTGGGGGCCTTTCTGCATTTGCATACCTGTGCAAAGCCATCCCATAACATTTCTTCTGCAGCAAGTGTAACATCTAGATTATAGTGACTTGAACTAATATTCCCTCCCCTCAATTGCTAATAATTAATAATATTTTTAAATGTTTGATTGGAAGCTATTTTAACTCAGTTGCTTATCTTCCTTGTGAAATTATGACTGTTGATTTCCCTCATGTTCCTCTCCCTGCCTTCAGAATGCCTTGTTTCACATGAGCCAGTCATCAGGGAAGCGGGTCTACCATGCATGCATATTTTTTAATAGCAACACTTCTGGCAAAAGCTATATGTTGAGATGTGCTGCAGTTATATAACGAGTTGTGTGACATTCTAACAAATACATTGATAACTAACTCAGTTCTCAAGGATTTGGATCAGTTTTTCAACTCATTAAAATCGATGCATTTGTACCACAATGGAAGGAACTATGACTATTCATCTCCTTTGTAGGCCCTAGATCTCTGTAATAAATTTGACATTTATATTTTAAGCATCATAAATCCACAAAAGTGTCCGTAACTCTGATAGAATGTTTCAGTATCATGTAGGGGTCACAGTGTTCATGCTCTAAATCAGGAAAACAGTTAACCACTAGACTTTTTGAGGTCATCCATGAGCAGGAAGGTAATTAGGTCTATATTCTCACAGATGAAAAATTAGCTGCCAAAATACACAGATGGAATTTTCAAATAATGCTTAATAAGGTGATATGCATAACTCATATTGATTCCATTGAAAATCTGACCTTTAGAGCTTAATTTTAAGCTTTCCCATTATGGTTTAAGAGGGTGTGAAAACTTAAGTATGTGCTTGAATGCATTTCTTGTAGAAAGACTCTTCCACAGACAAAAACCAAAACACAGGCCAAGAGATGGCAAAAGCAGTGATCATCCTGAGTCAAAAGGGATTTTGTTGGTGTGTTTTGTGCAGCAGCAGACTGAACAATGCTCTTTCCCAGTTAAGATTAGTTCAGGGGGAACAGCTGTTGAATGAATTATTTCAAACACATAGAAGTGTAACTCTAAGAGAAAAACATCTATGCTGGTTGTGGTTTGTGAAGGAAGATGGATTGCCAGTCCCTTGATAAAGCTTTGTGCTTCTATTTAACTCTGTTCCTTTCTTCTTTGCTACGTTTATCTTCTTCTGCTCCTATACACTGTGACCCCCTGCAGTGGAGTTCCTAAATATCCATGGTGACATAAAAGGAAAAGGAACGTAGATAGACAGAGTATAAGTTCTCAGAAACTCAGGGTAAATTAACTTGGCTAGTGGAGAGAAGGAAATTCACTGTGTAATGGACTATTGTCTCGGATTTTTGTAGCCCAGAGTAAATTGACAGTGCTGCATTGCTCCTTAAATTGACCTGTATGGGGCAAAACATGGGGTTTTGATGGTATACAATTTTGACCATGTCCACCATGGTCACCCTGGATATCAGGAGTTCTCCTCTTTTTTGTACTGTGTATATTTCAATTCCCCCCACCCAGAAATAATAGTACATGACTGTGCAAACACAAAAGAAAAGTTTTCTTGATAGTAGGAATATGAATGAGACACCCTGTTTAGCATGTACGCCCTCTTATGCAAAGAATTACATCTGGAAACTTCTAGTCTCTTTTGCAAAGAAAATAGACCTTTTTAATTTTAAAAGGTTGTTTCTAACAACTTTCTTGTACTCTGACTTCACTATTTAACCTGCTTTCACTAGTTTTCCTTACTGAATCTTTCTGTATGTGATTATATGGAATCAGTCATTTAGTGCTTTTGGTCACATATATCCTGATGACCAACAAAGGGATGTTAGCTTGGGAATTTTCTAATACAATTGGGACATCACAGGAAAAAGTGTCAGTTATAGCCCATGGAAAGTCAGCCTCCTTATCTAGAATAGTTGTAAAAGAATACTCATGACAGAAGAACTGAAATAGAGCTGGGGGCTAGGTCTGGCTTTCAAAACTGGTTTCTGAGATGAAGCACAGAGAAGAATGATCCCCCAAGCCATGGATCTTTCTAAGCAGCAGTCTGACTTCCATGGCAATGACACAGAGAAAGACTGAAGGCTGATATGAAATGGCCAGCTGAAAGGACTGAGGGAAAGAGCTCTGACACTGTTAGGGACATTGGATGCAACTGGTTTTGCATAAATGCTTTGCTGTCTTTGGGAATTTGGGCAATCTACCATTAGTCTCTCAGTCTGGGACTTGAGGAGTTTTGGTTGGGTGGTATGAGGGTTTTTTATGCTTATTTGTTTTCTTTTGTTTGTTTGGGGTTTTTTTTGGAAATGAAAAGCATATGAAATTTCACATCTATCTATCTATCTATCTATCTATTTATCTATCTATCTATCTATCTATCTATCTATCTATCTATCTATCTAGTTCAAGGATTCATTGCATTCATAGAACTCATAGTAAAAAATATAATTTTATAATAAATTGAAGGCAGCTGAAAAATAAAAACTATTTTGCAATTTATTATGTTGGCCTCAATTTTATGCAGTAAGTCAATTTTCTCTCATTTCTGTCTTTGGAGGGATGGAAAGTCTATACTTGTACATAGTGTCTATTATATTTAGCACAGAAAAATCATTCTATTCTCAGGTGTTGTCAGTTTACCTGGAACATCTGTAAAGCAATACACTATTGTTTCCAAAAAGATGCATGATATAGTTAGCTTCTAATTCCTGCCAAAATGGATCTAGTATTCATTTAAGTTGATCCTTTAAATTACAAAGAAGATGGAATACATACAATGCACTGTGGTTTTGTATTTGATTAGTTTTTCTGCATTTGTGGAAAACCTGGAACTTCATTTTTTTTTGCAAGCCTGCAGAGAAAGTACAGATTTTGCAAATGCAATACTGAAGATGCTAAAACATCTTGGAAGTATATTTACATCATATTATTCACATATGTGCTCTGCAAAGAATATTGAAGTATTTACTTTTGATAGAAATATGAAAACAACAAACGCCATTTTATCTACTTCTGCGTTGTAAAGCTTGGATAGAAGTATTTGACATGACTTTAAGAAGTTTTGAGTGCTATGAATTTTCTGTCTGGTACACTATACATCATGCTATTTTATGGACTGAAAGATTTGTATTTTACTAGCCTGTCGTTCCTTCAAAAAGCAACCAAAATAATTGGTTTGACTAGCTCCTGCAAATATTTGAAATGTTCCCACAACATTGCAGATTGCTTTGTGAAAGATCCTTTCACATTCTTCCTACCTGTATTGTCATTATGAATTGTGAGGAGAAACTCTGTATCAAAAAATCCTTTCAAAAAGGAATTGTGAAAGAGAAAGGAATTAGAAAATAAAGTAGGTTCTGGTACCTTTACTGCTTATAGTGAAACATATACATGGCCGTTCTGAAGGAGTTCTAATGCAGATTCATCACTGGTATCTGCACCTCTCTGTAAAATGCAGTCAAAAGAACAAATAAGGAGCAATGCGTAGGTATTAAAGATGTCAGATAGTAAAATGTCTCTTTTTAAAAGCCTACCTTTTTCACAAGCCTTTTCATGATCTTTTTATGAAGTTTCTAGAGTAGATCAAAATAATTAGGGAAAAATGACCTTGAGGTTTATGCTGTGTTCAGAACAGTGACTTGTCCAATCACTGTAGGAATGGGTGGCAGATTGTGATTGATGTTTTCAGAAGAACTACAAAGTGAAGTGTATGAATGGCACCTTAGGTTTCTAACCATGTATGACAAATGCGGGCACTGTGAGAAGCTCTTTATCCCCAGATGCTGTGAAAGCACATAACAAATTTCATATGGATGAGCCTATGAGTAGACTATCTAAAGAGCTAATCTAAAATCTCATTTTCAGAATTGATTCTAGTGTTTCAGAAGAGAACATATCCCTGAATATAGATCTTATATCAGGAGGATTAGGACGTCAGTGATTAATATGAATTTCATTTTTAGACACGTCGTGGGATTTCTGTGGCATATATACAACACTGAACTTGTTGAACAGCATGTCCCTTTTCAATTACAGTTTTAATGAAGAAATGACTTTTACAAGGAAAAACTCTCATGGGCTTAATATTATAAAAACTGCTTCTTCCCCTATTCCCCTCCCTCCTCTTTAAATCAGGTGCATTTTGTTGTTCTTGATGAAACAGTAGCATTTTCATTATCCTGCAAGGCTGTGCCATATTTTATGATGAAGTAAACCTGTTCTTGTCTCTTTTACTTTTATTTACCCCTCTGTATCTCCAGTTGCATCTTGGGAAAGAGAATATTTTGAATGAAGTCTAGTGACAGCATTAGAAGAAAACCCCAAAACCAAAACATTGGTAGATAGTTACCTAACTCCCATCCATGGTCAAAGTTGTTTGAGTATTTCATCAGCCTTTTAACTGAGATTTGAGTTTAAAGGGATTTATGGATATGACAGGCACAGAGTTCACAGCCAGCAGAAAGTAAGGCTGTGAACCATTCTCCCTGTGCAAGCAGGATCCAGTAGACCACATTCTCAGGATTGTGTCTGGGCAGCTTTTGAATACGTCCAGCAGGGGAGATTTCTTAATCTCCCTGGGCAATCTTCCAGTGCCCAGTCACCCACATAGTAAAAAGTTCTTCCTCATGTTCAGATAGAATTTCCTGTATTCTAATTTCTGCCCATTGCCTCTTGTCCTTTTGCTTGACACCACCAAGAAGAATCTGGCTTCATCCCCTTCTCTCTGACTTACCTTCTCCAGGCTAAACAGGACAAGCTCCCTCAGATTTTCCTCAAAAGTGAAGTGCTCCAGTCCCCAGCCATCTTCACAGATCTGAACTAGAGGATCAAGGTGCTCCATGTCTCTCTTGTACTGAGGAACCCAGAATTGGACACAATACTCCAGGTCAGTAGGAGAGGATCACCTCCCTCAACTTGCTAGCAACGCTTTTCCTCATGCATGTCAGGATACCATTGGCCTCCTTGGCCAGGCAGGGGTGAGTGAAAGGTTTCTACAGGTTTTGAATGGCGCAAAGAAAAATGCAGAGCACCAGTCAACTTGCCATCAACCCCCTTGATTTTCTATCAGAGACATATTATGATACTTCAGCTCTATCAATTTAAAAAATGTTCTCTGTTGTCAGACTTCTGACTGAGACTTTCCAGAATATTACTAATTTGTTAATGCTCTTTATGCTAGCTGCAGGTGGTCCTCACCTGCAGGAGGGAAAGGGAGCAGAATTCCTAGTCAAGTTTATGCAGCCTGACAAAAAATTTTCATTAAAAAAAAAAATTCTTCTTACTTACAGTAACCTAAATTTCACTCATGTGTAATTTTTTTATTATTATTTGTATTTTATAAGACCATTAGGCCTACCTTTGATTTACACCATGAAACTTGAGGCCTGACTTCTAAATTACTCTGGAAATTGTTTGACTTAGAAAGTCACTACTGAACATATAAAGCATTTTCCCTCACCTCTTACCTTTGTGTGTGTAGCGTGTAAACTGATGTGGAATACAAAACATAAATTCCCTTTCTGTTGTTTTCCATTCATAGTAATTCCACCCATAAATGCTCCTTGTTTTAGCCCATCTGCATTTGAACCCTCTATTTTTGAAATTTCAGACATAAGTGAAGATGGAGGATGTTTTCAGCTATGGGAAATGCTATCACCAGGTCATCGATTTTCTCCCTGAAAAATGGTTCACTGAATTTTGTAAATACAGCAAAATAAATGTTTGAGATCAATTGATTAAATATTTTAAGTTTTGTTTCACTGTCTGAAATTTGTAACACTCATCTTCCTTCAAAATCAGAATGAGTGTTTGAGTGAAAAATTCCTGTTTGTGAAATATTGATGGTAAGAACATCGTACACAGCTATGAAAGTGATAAAGGCCAGTTCCTGCGGTTGAAAAGGTACTAAAACTTACAGTGCCAGTGTTTCAATGTCAATCACCAGGGAGTTATGATTCACATCTCTTTTCAATACAATTTGCTCTGTTCGCAATGTAAGAAACCTGTGAAACTGCAGGGCTTCTTTTCCGCATAATAGACCGAAATTGCCTTTGAAAACACATGCACAAAGAGCACACAATTAGTGTTTTATTTTACAGTTGTGACTCAGTTGGAAATGCAGAATGGATACCATATAAATTTTTAGAATATAATCTTACCAAGTCCCTGGTTCTCTTTAAAATATCAATAACAATTTATTTTTTTATATTAATAAATTATATAAATAAGATATAAACAATTATACTTGTTTCAAAATAACCACTTCTACTCTTTGATTATAGAAGGTTTCCTTTACATAGAGATTTTTTCCTTTCTTCTCTTAAAAATAGGGGAGCTATTTTTTGTTTCCAGACAGTTATAAAGCTGTGTTTCCATTTAATCCTATGGGATTGTTTTTCTACTGGATTACACCTGCTCTCATTTCTCCCTATCGGTGCCCCCAGTGTGTTGTTGGGATCACAAAAACCCAGTGCAGGACTGCAGTGACTTCTATAGGGTGAAGATGCCTGACTCCTCATAAATCTGTACTGGTGCTGCCTTGTTCAGGCTCTGTTACTCATCTTATTTTATTGTTACTCTCATTCCAACCCAGAATGGATTATGAACTCACAATAAATTATGGAGTTAAAATGGCATATGGCTCTTTAGTGTAGCTTCAGCAACACTTATCCCAAGGTATTACTGAAACTTAACACATTTTGACCAGTTCATTCATGAAATGAAAATACTTTCATAAATAGTATTTTATGTGATCACTGCATCTTGGGTGTGCAATCAAGCGGTGCCAAAATCTTTTTACTTTTTTTTTCCTGCTTAAATATTATCCAAAGCTTTGAGTACCTCTGGGCTTGACAGGGGAAAGGCACCACTGTGTGCATTTCAGGTGATTTTTTCAGCACACCCTGTGGTTCTGAAAGTATTTTCCATGCCACTTTAATGGATGACATTTCTCTGTAAGGCTCCCTTGAAAATAACCTGTAGAAAATAAATGCTCTATCTTCAGTCTCTTACAACTTCTGACAATGTGTAAATGTTCAGAAAGCAATTAATAGTCGAGTTTGGCAGGAAGGAAGGGAATAGAGCTTACTTTTGACTACATAAACAGAGAAAGTCAACTGTTTGAGTTTGCTGAAGCTTATGGAAGCATCTGGTTTCATGATAGACATGTTTAGAGTTGTATTAAATGTTAACACAGACATTCATTGTTATTCCTTCTTGTCAGAACATTAAATCAGCATTGCAAATTGTCAGAAAAATGTATTGACCCTAGGCAGAAGACTCGGGATGGATGCTCTTGACTCTGAAAATATATTTCCTATCAACATTTAATGAGACATTGTCATTTTGATATCTTTGTATTCATAGGTTTTAGAAAAAAACCTTTTATTTGTACTCCCATCATCCAAGGTCCTAATGCTGGAAAAAAGTAAAATAAATAGAATACTAAGAATATACTTACTAACATATGATGGTTTTAATATTATAGTTTTAAATCAGGTCTTATGACATATGTGATTTGCTTCTTCAAATTTTGCCACTTAAGTTGTCAATGTCATACAACCTATCTATTTTATCTTCTGACCTGACTGCAGATAAAGTATTTCTTCCTTATAACATTAGCAATTAAACATATGTGCAAATATATCTACACACTTTTTTTTTAAGCAATCATTATCAGTTTGTCTTCAAAAAAGGTGCTTCAACATTGATGAAAACGTAAATTGCAATGATAAAAGATAAATTTTAATTTGGATTATCTGGATTTTATGACTAATGTGTTGAATTGAAGCTTCTGTCATATCAAAAGCAGTGTAATAAATGGGGTGCTTAGAAAAAACCTAAATGAAAAGAGTTTCTGTAAAGAACCTCTAAAGGAGTGTTGTTGATGGTTTCAGAGAAGACAGAGGTTAGATGACAAGAAATCCTGGAGTCCTGCTTTGTTTCTTGGGATTAAAGATGGACGTTCTTTTAACTCTCTAATAAAATTTGAATCACACATTTGCTGGATGTGTTTGTGAAGCAGCATATTTATCCCCCCCAATTCGTCTGACATCATTTTCCAAACACAGCACTACCCTCTCTGGGTATTATTTTCTAAATTATTTTGCTTATTCCCTGTTCAGGCAGCCTATGGTCTGTTTGGTGATCTTCCTCAATAACACAGGACACAATTCCAAGTACTTTTATAGTTTTTTATTTGAGCTCTAGAAGTCCTCAGTACTGCTTGGATTTTCTGATCGTATTTTATTGGGATTTTGTTTGGTTGGTTGTGGGGTTTTCGGCGTTTTTCTTATGACAGATAATTTCATCCTGCTTCCTTTTTTCTTGAAAAAAAATAGATATTGACAGTTTGTTGGCCAAACACGTCTTCCTATTCCCAAGCATTACTTGTGTTCCTTTTTCTAGTTTCTCTTTCCTACTCTGGAAATCATTTGGAGTAACTGTTTTTTTGTTTTTTTTTTTTTTTCAGATCAATTCTCTGCTCTTTTTAGAATCTTTCTTTTTCCTGGAAGATATCCCCTAACATTTTCTTACATTAACTACTTCAGTGCAGTGTCATTCCTGGTTAGTCTGGAGACTAGAACCATTTTGATTAATTCATTCTTTCTTCATTCTTCTAATACACTCAAAAGATACTCTTTTCCTTTGCTCTTTCCTTCACAATTCCTTAACTACTGGTTCTTTTGCCTTATATGTCGGGTTTTGGGGCAGAAACCATTCTTCTTTCATAAATATTTCCTTTGGCTACTCTGCCAGTGCTGATCATGGTTTTCACTACCATATTTTCCACTGCGCTTGTCTCCTACATAGTTGAAAAATACTCCATTTGTTTCCAGAGTAGTAGCCCATTCACCTTCTGCTGCAGTACTTTCCGCTGGTCCCATGAAAAATTTCTCTGTGCTGATCACTTTTAAGCCTAAACAAACTTTTCTGTTCAACAATAAACTTTCTACTTACTGTGACAGCAATTTTTTCTGCTTACAGTCACCACTGCACTCAGTTTCGAACTATATATTTATATTTCCTCAATATATAGTATTAATTTCTTTCATACTTGTTTGCAATTTTTTATATTTCCCCTTTCTGTCAGAGTTGAATGAAAATTATTAAAATCACCATGCTTTACAGAGTAAAATATTCTGAGTAAATAAAACATGAACAACTTCCTTCACTCTGTTTCTTTTTTGTTTTTCTTTTTGGTACCTCCTTTTTTCAAATATAAAATAAATTGGTTTTTTATTGGACATTTAAGTAGAATCAATCAGATTTGAATCTCTCCAACCTTCTGTTCACTGGCAAAGGCATCTGACAGAAATCTTCTTCCAATATCATTAATATTGGAAGAAGTGTCAAATATCAATGTGTTCATTATTAGTTCTCATCTGAGCTACTTTGCAGTGGGCCATAAATAGCAAAATGTGCTCTATGGTTCCATTAGTAGAAGTACTTTCATATAGCTGGCTTTATCCTGGTAAACAGCTTGTCACCAGTGTCCTTTCATGGGAATCATAGAATGGTTTGGTCTGAGAGTGACCTTTAAAGATCATGTAGTTCAAACTCCACTGCCATGGAAGAGCCACCTTCCACTAAACCAGATTGCTTAAAGTCCCACCCAATTCCAGAAATAGAGCACGTTGTTGGTGGTCTCATGGAATCCTACCTGAGAAATCACAACGTTAACTCTTTTAACAGAACTTTTTATGTTCAACCTTTTACCTTCCTTGGCCTTTACAGGTGAGTTGACATTGGTTTTGTCTATTTAGTGACAGGCCCTTGCTGATACCTTTTTTTCTTTTTGAATCGCTCCCATGCTCCAAATCTGGGAGATAAACCCCTCTCTCATGCTGGTTACCTCCTCCTTCTTTTTCTTCTTTTCAGGTAGGGCAAATCAATTAATTCAAGCCATGTCAGCAACATATCTACTAGTCCTACCAGTCAGCCTAAACACTTCCTTTCTTGTCAATAAAGAGGAATGTATTCCATCCAGTACTTTTTACCGATAAACTGACTCTAATCTTGCAAGTTGCAGCAAGCCAGTAAATCGTGTAATCCTCAGCGAGCCCAGCTGATTTCAGTGGAGTTCGCATCTCACAAACATAAGCATCAGCTTTTGTAGAGCTTGGTGAAGACTTGTGCTGTACACACTTAATGATGATAACATTGTCCCCACAGCATGCTGAACTAAGAAGTGGGATTTTGTTTATAGCACAAAACTGAGAATTTTGACAGTCCAGTTATTTTTTTTCCCTTAGTTTAACTGAAAATATGTGCTACAAGAAGAGTTTCTTATGTGTACTGCCTGCATATCTGGATAGAGTTGTTTAATCAGACAGAATCTGGAGAAAGAAGAGCAGGAAGATGGCTTTGATTTCACTCCTCGCACTCTGTGTCTGACCTGACAGCTGTCAAACATTTTTATAAGGCAAGGGACACTTCTAAAATTTGATATTTAGGCGGAAGCTGCCAGTAATGAAACACCATCTCTGCTAGTACACACTTGTTCTGTCATTCAATCCATACATGCTATTTTAAAGTAGCCACAGTTCAGACAAATCCATCAGACTGATGAGACAAAAGGTCTGGCCTGGTACAGAAGCCTTAACTCCTACTAACAAAAACATAATGACTGTGAAGGAACAGATAATTAGCATAGATTCCCTGTGCCTGTGCTAAATTTTGCTTGTAAGTGTTGTATTAAACATTTAAAAGCACACTTTCAAAAATGCATGGGGCTTTCACAGCAAAATTTTCAGTGACACCAATGGGTATCTCATGATTCGTTTTCCACACACATCTTTGAGCATCCATACTCTGTGCTATGCAGTTTCTTATGCCAGTGACATCACTACAACATTTCAGCATCTTCCAGTACTTCTGGAAAGTCTATGAGTCACATTTTCCATTATTGACTTGTTCTTTTACATATGCTTTTAATTTTTTTCTTTGTAAATTAAAGGTTTGAATACAGTTTTACTTGCCTGAAAGTAGCTTGTTCTGTTTCTTTTTTTTTCCTTTTTTCTTTTTCTTTTTCTTTTTCTTTTTCTTTTTCTTTTTCTTTTTCTTTTTCTTTTTCTTTTTCTTTTTCTTTAAAACCAAATTAACTTTAGGAGTACTAAGCTCTTTACTCACAGTTGCTCACAAAAGTTGCAGCTTTAGCAAAAGACTGAAAAGTAGAAGTGTACTATTATCTAAACCCGATATCTGATACTTCTGGTATCTGATACTCCTTTTGCTGCTCTTGAGGCCAGTAAAACAAA
The DNA here is from genome assembly GCA_013396655.1 of Campylorhamphus procurvoides. Classification (NCBI taxonomy): domain Eukaryota; kingdom Metazoa; phylum Chordata; class Aves; order Passeriformes; family Dendrocolaptidae; genus Campylorhamphus; species Campylorhamphus procurvoides. The sequence goes on from WBMV01006092.1 coordinate 123,029, forward strand.
GGATCTCTGTCACATGATAATGTTCAATATTACCATATAGGACTTTTTTAAAAAAAAAAAACCCTCAGGTTATCAGAATTTATGATTTCAGATGACATTTGTATTATAGCTTATCTCAATTTGATATATCTGTTACTTAATCACAGGTTTTAGTCCATATTTCTTTTACCAAAAAAAAGAAAAAAGAAAGACAAGTAAGGCATGCAATTGTGTTTCCTTAGTCAGACAGGTACCTTTTAACTGAAATTCATAAAAAGCTCATGTCTTACAACTTTTATGAACGTGCAATATGTTAAAGGAAAATTTTGTCTTAAAATTAATAGAAATTTTAGAATCAAATTTTCCTTATTAGCCAACTAAAATATTAAGAAGAAAACAAAACCATCCTTGAAAACATACAGAATATATATATTTAAAGAAATTGGTGACGAGTGGTTAGGATTTTGGTGTCTGTTTGTTTTTTTTTTCTGTTTTTTTGTTTGTTTTGGAGCTGTTTGTTTTAGGTTTTTGTTTTTTTTTTTGTGGAGTCACAATGTGGAATTCATCAAAAGGCGTCAGCAGGTCTTCCTCTACTGCCATGAAATTCTGTCTAAATCCCAACATAGAGGTAGTATTAGATAAGTTCAAGCTTTATCAACTAATTTGGGCTAATAATCTCAGTAGGAAACAATGAAAGACTGAAGTGGCATCAAGAGGCATAGGTAAGAAGAAATGTCCTGTCATGTGAGAAATAGGAGACTTTGCAACAACTTTGAAGATTTTAGCTACTGTACAGCAAAGGGTGCCATACAGCAATATTGCAGTGTTGAAATACTGAATTTACATGCATAAGTCAGCTGGAATTTTAGTGACTGAGTTCTAACAGTAATGGAATATTTTAAAAATTTCAGCCATCACTTATCTGTTATGCATGAACAATTTCTATAGCATAGACTGTCACTGTAACATTGAGAGTGAGGTTTAGAACTATTAAGATTTTAATCTTTCATTACCTGAGATGTTCAATGACATTTTTCTTTGCTGTGAAGAAGCTGAGCGATTTATAGGAGTACATCATCCTTTGAAGTAAAACTAAAATTGTACTCAACACAACAGGTTCGCATCCATACTTCTGCTTAGTTTGTGAAAAGTCTGAATATTTACCTTGCCTTACATTACCTTACCTTACCTTACTGCAGGACAGAATGGAAAGAATTTAGTAGTCAATAATGCAGTAAGAAAACAGAAAATATTTATACTTTAGATGACATATTTTGTGAATTTTAAGAGATATTTTTTTCCTAGTTCTCCTGGCAGCAGGATGACAACCTCTTTCTTGTCCCCACCACAACAGCATCAACAACAATCAAATCCCGAGCTCTCAGCACATCCAGAAATATGGTGGTGAGAAAGTATACCCCTGGAAACCCAGCCTGGCATTTTAAGGTGAGGATGTTAAGCCCTTCTGGGACTGCAGAAGGAAAGCGATTTTTTCTAACTAAGCAACTAACTTTTAGTGACTTATAAGTTTCCCATCAAGGATTGGGTAACCAAAGCTGATAAATAAAGTACATTACTTTCAAGTGTAAAGTGCCAGCTTTATCAAAGATACCAAAAAGATATTTTCTCTCTTTTTTTTTTTTTCAGGAGATGTAAATTGCACTTTAGAAGCTAAGATTTCTCTGCATGGTGCAATGAAAAAGAATCCAGAACTTTTAAACCCAGGGAGCCTTTGAAAGCTATTTTAAAAATTGTTTTTTTCCTGCAGGGTTCTGCTGAGCTTAATGAACCTCGTGGGCTTGGCAGGCAGTCCTGCTGGCTCCTGCATCCATCTCCACATCACATCTCAAAGCAGCAGCTCTACCAGATGTGCTAATGGAGCAGCTCTGCCAGACCCGTTGATAAACACTTACATTTTTAAATTCTTTGCCCGCTTAATTACCCCTGTACACTTAAAGCTACATGCACGCACACACACATATGCTAACGGGCAAGTCACCTATAAGCCATGCAAGCATAAAAGTGGGAAGATGAAGGTTGCTCAAACCATTCGCACATTCCTTGCAAATCCCAGTTCCATGTAGGTATTTCATTAAACCTGTTTAGAAAGCATGTCCTTTATGGAAAGAGCTTTCTGGGGGTGTTTTAAAGAAGGTTTGGTCTTGATATCATAGGCCATAAAGTTGGAAAAACATAGCTATGCACAGACAATATGAATGTCTAAACTCGTGGCACCCACTGATTAACATAACCATCCCTGAGTTTTCCTGATATGACTTTATTGACTAATGTAGTTCTACATTAATGTTGGACAAACACAGAGCAGAAACCTAATTTATATGTTTCCAATGATTAGGCTTCAGAAGCATACAAATGTTGACAATGTATTTCAGTATAGTGTTTTCAGTCTTACTTCTGTAGGAATACTTAATATGCCACTGCAGATTACAGACTAAAACTACTGGAGGGCAGTCCAGCCCAAGCCAATGCCTGAGAACACAAAGTGCTTTTAAGGTCTTCCGCAAACCCTTTCTGTAACTCCTGTTTTGGGTTGTGGCCTTTGCACTTTTAAGTTTAACATGGTTTCATTGGAGAATGAACCAAAGAGATTGCAGAGCTCAGAGACCTTTCAATAATGGGGAAGAGGTGAACTGAAAAATTGGATTTCTTCAGGCTTCATGTTCAAGTGTTCAACCTAAGCCTAAATAGCCATATTTATCTCCTCATCCAGACTCCCTTCATGCTATCCATTGCTACAGATGGTCAAAACACTTTGGCAGACACTGATTTTTTTTCTGTTTCAAAACCCAACAGAAAGGTTTATAGAACTCAGCAGGTTCTATAACTTTAGAGGAGTAAAAATTAGTCATGTTGGTCTTACAGTCAAAGAACTGTGAAGACTTGATGACATGAGCAGTAGCAGAAAGAGAGTTTATCAGAATGGAAACTTCTGGCCTTCTATTTTAAATGTAATAGTAGACAAAACAGCTCATTGAAGCATCCAGAAGTGGTGGGGAAGGGAAGGCTTTGCTGGCTTTTTCTGGCTTATTTTTAGTGATTGCCTCATATTTTAATTGTATTGAAAAATCAAATGGGGAAAATACACTGATATTTAGTGTTCTGAGTGGTGGAAGGGAATTCAGACACTAATAATTTTGCTGCCACCATTATTAAATAACTTTTGGGTTTAGGTGTATGTGGAAATATGATCTGGCAAAAGCATTTATTAGAATATTCTGACAGAGATAAGTTTTCAGAGATAAACCACATAATCCTGTTCTACCTCCCCTCAAATCTTAGAGCCATCAAATCATTAAGGTCAGAAGAGATCTCTAAGATCATAGAGTCCAACCATTAACTTAGCACCACTGTATTCAGTGGTAAACATATCCCCAAGTGCCGCATCAATATGTTTTTTGAATACTTCCAGGGATGGTGATTCCACCACCTGCTTGAGCAGTCTGTTCAAATGCCTGATCATCCTTTCAGTGAAGGAATTTTCCCTAATGTCTAATCTAGGTCTTGTCTTCCCTGGTGGAGTGACAGGTTGTGAAAGATTAAGTTGTGAAAGAAACTTCAAACGCCTGATCTGAACAAGTCTGAGGAGTTACACTTGTGGAAAGACTTTTAGCTTGTTCTCATTCAGTATGCTACAAACTACACTTTAACTTCTGTTTTCTCATAAAATTCTTCCCATCATTACCAGTTTATAAAAATTCCTTAGTTTAGATCTGTTTAGGTTACTTTTACTGGCATCTTCTGGATGTTGAAGTTATCTGAGGAGAAAGTGGCATTTTCAGACATAACAGGGAAGTATACAAGATATTACAGAAAAGAGAAAAATACTGCCTTCTACCCAAGAAGTGTGAGAATTCTGTAGCTGCTTCCTAGGAAAACTATATCCATAGGAATATGGGAGATACGAAGCATCTTGGACCTTCTGTGAGGTTGCAGTAAAATGTATTCACAGTTTGACTACAGTTTGGTCTCTGCCATCCCAATATCAGTTAAGAAGACATAAATAACTTACTTGTAGCAAAATTTCTTTCAAATCATTAGCTGATAGAACCCAAAGATGCCTACAGAGTAAAAGGCAGATAAAATAAAAAATGGACTCCACAAACAGTAGGAGTTTTATTAGCAACAGGAAATGCTTTTTGGAGATGCTGAGGCTCTGGATTCGTTTCTGACTGTTGAATCAGAAGGTAACTTCTGGCAGACAGGTCTTAGAGGCAGAATGAGCAAATGATTTCTACAGTACAGCTTTAAAACTGGGAGATTAAATCTTCCATTTTTACTTTTTAATGGAATGTAATTTGCTTACAATGTGAGAGAGGGATAAAGTGTGAGGAGATTTTCAAGAGTTGGTAAATTAAGCTTTGGAATTTTTGCAAAAAGTTTAAATGTACATTGGTTCCAGACTATGAGATGGTGGTTTTGACCAACTTTTGTTTTGTTTTAGAAGTAAAGAAAAATAATTCAAAACTCTGGCAAGTTTCATTCTGTCATCCCATGTCTTGTCATATTAGCCTGTATTTTCTGTGATATGACTTGATACATATTAGCATAATTCAGCAAAACATGATGTAAAATTTGTGGCATGGTGGAAATTTGGAAAAAAAAGAAAACAATTACTTCATAAGTACTGCTCTGCCTGGGAGATAATGGACTGGATCCTTCTTCCTTCTAAATCACTTACTATATTGCTAGTTTTTCAAATCACTTCAGAATTATAGCATACTGGTAACGTGATGATAATAACAAAAATTCAGTGGGACATCATCTTCAACATAGAAGAGCAAAGACTGTGAAAGGGACACACATAGCTCTGTATCAGTTTCACGGTGTAGCTCTGCACAAAACAATCACATACTTGAATGTTCCTAACATTGCTGTTATGGATCAAAGGAAACGTGTAGTCATTGCAAAGATGCTCTGAGACAAATGCACTGGTCACAGGAAAATGGCAGCATGTTGTGACTGATTTGTTACAGGTGTTTGATGAGTTTGGGGGCTCGAAGCATGAAAACTTATAAAATAGTGTAGAGATAAGATCTCAATCAATGTCAAGAAATAAAAAAAATAAAAAGCACTTTAGTAGGAGTGAAATACATATCACAGATAAAACACTACATTTAGAAATGTAATTTTTTCCACTTTTTGTTTTAGATTACCTCAGGACTTTAGAAGACGTAACCTAAAGACCAGCAAGACAAGGCAGATTCTGACTTTCTTTAGGAGAGTTGAAAAAAGCCTTAGCTAAACAACAAAAGCTTTACCTTTAGACAAAACCAATTGAAATGGGGAATTTTTCTATTGATTTCAGGAGGTTTTGGATTGGATGCATAGTAAATGGTCTTTTTACAGAGTCTTTCACTGTAAAAAAGCTGAAGAAGACACAGGCTAATTAGATCAAAGGTTGTTTTTGAGGTTTCTGTTGGTTATATTTGTTTGTATTTTTTAAACCAGACTTCAATCTGTTTCTGTGACTTAAACACATTTTTTTTATTTACTCTGTTTCATTTATATGTAAAATAGAACAGCTTTTCTGCTGTCTTTTGGCAATCAGGGTTTTTTCCACTCAAACAACCTTGTATTTATTCTGTAAGAAACTATTCACTCGTGAAAAAAATTCTAGCTCTTCCAATTTTCATTTAATTTGCTTTAGTACCTTGGAGTGACTCAGAGATTCAATTTTCCAAATACATCATTTTTAGCTTTACTGCTTGAGTTGTAAGTAGCACAAGAGGCAAAGAGCAACAGCAGAATAACAAGGTACACAAATAATATTGTTTTGTTACCACAATTAAGATCCAATAAAGTAAAAGTTTGTAATGTCCCTTAATGAATCAAGATACAGATGTGCTATAAAGGTAAGTTGGTAGTGATATTTTCTATTATTGCACTATGAGGCTTTAAAGATAGTTCTAATCTCCAAAACCTAACCTGTTAATGTGTACTGTTTTTCCCTTTTCCATTCTTCTTATTCATTTAGAAATGGAAAATGATTGTAACACGGACTGAGCTGTATTTGCACTGCAATTCTATGCAGCTAACACCTGCAAATAACTTGCTTTTGGTTCTCTGGAGATATTGCAGCACCGGACAGATTACTAGAATTAATTTTGAAGTAATCTTTATCAATCTACCCACATCTGAACAGCAAATCTGCCACAACCACCCTGTTACACTCCACTATGACAGAAAAAGCTTTGCTCACCCATTCATGGTGTCTAACTCTCATGTCACTCCCTTCCTCACTTATTCATTAAAAAAATACTAGAAATCATAATGAACTAGGCTTTCAAAAAGTCCCTATTCCTGTTATATTGTAGGCAATTTTTTTCTTGGATAGCAGAAAGTGTCAAAGATCAGGAGGAGACGTAAATAGTCCACAGATTGTTCATAAGACAGAAGTAACATTAAAAAAAAAATCAGAGAATGACTCATAAACCCATTTTATGCACATTTTAAGGATAGGAACAATTGTCCTTTAAATGTTTTCCTCTTTTTTTCCTCACACTTCCTCTTTCCTTCTTGGCTGTACAAATGTTCAAACAATAAACTTAGGATAGCTAAATGTGAGATGAATGGATCCCTAAAGGTCAATAAAGAAATACCACTGAGGACCACTGAAATGTAGGATTGAATTGTGTTCTAGTTTGATTTTACTGGATCTTTGCAAAATGGAAATTATAATGCTGGGTCTACCAATCTCATGAGTTGTATCTCTACAGACTTTCTGATGTTCTTTTTCAGAACTCAACTAACAGATACTACTTTGAAAATTATTTTTGAATAAAAGATATGAATATTTTTTCTGTCATTATTTTCTACTCTTTTTCTGAGGCTTTAAAGTTCAGACCATTCTCTGCTTTCCCCAAAATGAAAACACATATTAGAATAGAAATAATATCAAGTCTAAAACAATGCTCATACCATATTTTCTGAAGAGACAAGACCAACATGAATGAGATTCAACAAGGCAGAGTGCTGGGTCCTGTGCTTGGGCCACAACAACCCCACACAGAACTACAGGACTGGGGAAGAGTGGCTAAGAAACAGCCCAGCAGTAAAGGATCTGGGGGTGCTGGTCAACCTATTGTGAACTTGAGCCAACAAGTCATCAACATTGGAAAGGGCTACCCAGGGAGATGATGGAACCACCATTGCTGGAAGTGTTCAAGAAATGACTGGACATGGCACTTAGTGCTATGGTCTAGTTGGCAAGGTGGTGATCTGTCAAAGGTTGGACTCAATGATCCTGGAGGTCTTTTCTGGCCTTAATGACCTGGTGACTCCCTGTAAGGGAGAATTCATTCTATCTCTTCAGATGTAGCCATGAAGTCCTAGCTATAGAGCAGTGGGAACTGAGAATATGACTTGGTTATGACATGAGTGGTCTGAACAAAGCAAAAATCAAAAAACATGATACAATGTGAATGAAAACCTAGTGAATGGATAGAAGCAAAACAGATATTCCAGGATTTGTCTCCCTTTGGCCCTAAAATGGATATACCCTACTCTAAATTATGTGTCTACATGACTCTATTAGCTTCCTGCAACCTTCATCTTGTACTTTTGTTAGCCTTTCATGACACCATCATGTCTGTACTTTCTTCCATCCCCTATACTTCTGCTATTTTCAAAGTTCTCTGGGGCTTCTCTGTTCTCTCTGAGTGTTGGTTGTGGTTTGTGGGGGAAAGGGTCTCTCTTGTCTTTCTAATCTAGAGGTGAGGTGCAGCTTAATGAGCCTATTATATATTCATTATAAACAGTCTTCACTTCTGGTCTGTTTGTTTAGTGATCCTTGTTTTTGAAGGGCTTTCTGTTGTACATACTATTTCTTAAGGCATATATCATCCAAAAAAAAAAATCTTCCAGTTCATTTTCAGATTGTTTCTTTGAGGTTACGTGGTCAAAGCAGAGAATAGAAACATTGAGACTGTCATTTGCAGCATGGTGTTGCTCAGTAGAAAACAGCAAAGCACCAGATTTGCTCTTTTCAGCACAAGTTCTCCGATGCCTGGGGAGATCTGCAGCCACGGAAGGAAGTGTAACAGGTAACATTTTGTACCTTACTACACTTGTCTCCAACAAACAAAACAGCAAGGGCTTCAGAAACTATTCCTTAGTGTCCTGGATAAAACGTTGATGGTATTAGCTCTTTCTATCTGTCTTTATTATTCTTTTATTCCCAAAGCACACACAAAAAGAAGTTCCATCATGTTTCTGTTAGCCAGGGAACTTTCTGTCAGTAGAATGAGACAGGTGGTGTGAAAGGGAAATCAGATTTGAGGCTACAGTCTTTCACTTCTGACATTTTTCAAGGAAAAAAGTCCCTTTGGCCAAGTTGTTACAGCTTCATGTATGACATTTAGTCATTAAATTTGACTTGAGATTGGGTGCTATTTCTACCAGGAAAAAAAAGAGAGAAATATGTCAGGGAAACATAGATGACAGCAGCTCTCTCTTCTAAGGGATGTTTAAATGTTGGTTTTGTCAAAGTTGAAGACTGAAGCCCACAGTATCACAACAGACTATAGAGATTACTATATTTTTTTAAAATAAACATTGCACCATACACTGTTGGAAGCTTTGTTTTTTTTCTGTCTAACTCTAAGTTTTCCAGATAAAACATTCTATGGATGAAAATCAACAGAAGAATGAAAAGAGTACAAAAATAAAGCTGTAACTGCTATTGAAAAGAGAGGTATTTTCTGGTGGTAAGGAGCACAGATTTGATTAAAAGCCCTGATAAATGAATTTTGATGAACTAGGAACTGGATGATCAAAATAAAAATTGAGATCACTCAAAGGATTTCTAAGGAGGAACTGGACCAGATGTTGCAGCTTTCCTTCGAGCATTAGGGCCAAATAAATGAAACATTGTGCTGTGCTTGTTGCATTGATCCCAAAGCCTGGATGGCTAAAAACCAGGTCCTCTCACTCACCCTAGGAATAACTTAGATACAACAGAAAGCTGGGCAAGTCCTTTTAAAATGTTCATCCATGCAGTAAAGTAAGATTACATTTTCCCCTTCACAATGATTAGGAAAATCTATAGATAGTACTGAGATTTAGAGGGCACATGAATAAGATCTTGATGTGCTGAACGGAATTTTAGTTTTACCTCAAACAATAACACTGTTCAATATGCACATACCAAAAAAACCCCCAAAACCCCCCCCAAAAAAAAAAAAGGTTTTGGCAGTGTCTGGATTTTGGGAAATTCTACTTGTCAACTTGTACTTGTGAAAAACCAAGAGGAAGTTTCACCCTTCAGAACTGAGATAGTAAGAATTGTTTCTTTTTACAGTAGTCCTGTGGTCGATATACTCTCTGAGACTGTGGAAGTTTCACATTCACTTTTCTAATTCTCCTAAACAGATTTGAATCCCTGTGGGGGAAAAAAAAAGAAAAACAGAAACAAAACCAAAACCCAAACAAAACAAAAAAACAAACCAAACCAACCAACCCACAAACAAACAAACAAAAAAAAAAGAAGAAAAAACCCACAAAACCCAAAAAAACCCAACCCAAAAACCCCACAACATTTATTTGACTGTTTTAGCCATCAGGCTAGATAGAAGGTGCACTGCAATGTATGGATGAATGATACTTGTGGCATGTTTTTTTTCTTGCCTGGAGTAATGGTACACATTCTCTTCTGTGCATGGAGAATATATTCTCATTGGGAGCAAAATTATGAGTTGGATTCAGTCATTGGAGGTTTATGCTTGTTCCTGTAGAATTTTGTTTATTCTTACCTGCATTTGATGCACTTCAGGCTTGTGACTTATTTTGGGAATAATGATGGGTTATAAGTTAAAAAAGTGTAAACAAAAGCAATAACTTCTATCTCATCCACCTAACCTATTTTTCTGTGATTATGAAAGCCCAAAACTATACTTATGTCCACAAGTCCTGCAATGTGGGCAGTGGCATATTGATATTTGTAATTTTTTTTTAATTATTATTTTGACATTATTTGGCATATAGCAAAACCAACTTATTAGATGTTACAGTTCGTGTTTTACATGTATTAAATGTTACAGTTTGTGTTTAAAGCCTGAAGTCCTTAAAACTACACATAATTAAGAAAGTGGCAAGTTTGTGTATAGACATCAAGTCTGTTCAACTTCTGAGAATTGCCATAATAAGTTTAATGCATTCCTTTCAATTTTATTTTTAATTGTATGTATTATTCAGGGACACTTGCTAACCAAGGTAAGCCCTTAGACAAGAGGCATTGGGGAATTTATCAGACAGAAACAGTACCAATGCACAGACAGCTGTGTCACTTGGCCTTCAGCTTCAAACCTAATAGGCCACCTGAGGCAAGAAGACACACATCGTGTCATATCACATGGCTTGATTGCAAAAAGAGTTACCACAAAGAAGCATGGATTTTTAGCATGAGCCAATGATTATACTAGGCCTAGTAATTTCCAAGGACAAGGCCAGGGTTTTTGAAATGAGGGGTTAGATGTGGCTATTTAGTAACTCAGAGAGAAAGGATTGCCTTTTGTTTGGTGAGGTTTTTTTATAAAGAAACTTTACAGTAATGAAATGCATGGTAAGTATACATAAATTGAATCCCTCACCAAGACTCAGGTGTCAACCACTGTAAATTTAGATTTATGTTCCTTTTAACTGACTGCTAACATAAGCAATTCATTTCACCAGATTCAGAAAACTTCTGGCAGCACTACATATATACCATACATTTTAATTTTCTTTTCATCATACAACAAAGAACAAAACAGTGTTATGAGCAAAAAAATAAATGTAGAATTCTTTTGATCTTTAGGAGAAATAATTTTGATTACTGAAGTAAGAACAACACTATTTTTTTCAGTCTCTAAGCAAACAATATAGACATAGATTTCTGTTAAACGCTATTGGAAATATAGATGAAAAAATCAATTATGTTGTAGTCATGGACTTTTTACCCTCACTGTTTGATTTTGACTGTGACATTTGGAAATATGAGCAAGTAGTCATTGAAAAATGCATTTAATCTAAATGATTCCTAATATGAAATTGATTTTTTTAATAGAAAATTGAACCAAGCTAGAAATAGTATGCTCTAAACATGCCTCTTAAAAGACATAACAGGCTAAAACTTTTTGCTGTAATTTTTTAGCGGAAGTCTGATTTTTTGGGGGTTTTTTTTGTGTTTTTTTGTATGGTTGTTGTTTTTTTTTTTTTCCTAAAATTTTTCCTATAAAGTCAGCTTTACTATTTTTTAATACTGGTAAATTAGGAGTGCTATTTTCTTTTACCAAAACTATGTAACTGCTCACTTCGTCTATCCATACTAGAATTTCCAATAGCATGTTATGAGTGAACTACTACTGGAATAGCTTTCTGCTTTTAGTGCTGCAGTGGGGCCCTTCATTGCTGCAGATGCTGCTGCTCTTTGAAGAATACTTAAGAAATCTGTGAAGGTCTAGAACTGCAATTCTCACATATATTTCCACTCAAGCTCTGAACTGAAATGGGAGTGTGCCCTTCTCCATTGGGTTGACCCTGGCTAGATATCAGGTGCCCACCAAAATTGCTCTGTCACTCCTCAGTTGGGGAGAAACTATTTAACAAAAGGCTCAATGGTCAAGATAAGGGCAGGGAAAGATAACTCACCAATTACTGCCACAGGCAAAAGAGATTTGACTTAGAAAAATTAATTTAATTTATTGCCAATCAAAGTAGTGTAAGATAATGAGAAATAAAATCAAGTCTTCTGACATCTTCCCCTAACCCTTCCCTTCTTCCTGGGTTCAGCTTCACTCCTAATTTTCCCTACCTCCTTCCACAGAATCATAGAATGTGCTGAGTTGGAAGACAGCGACAAGGATCCTTGAGTACAACTCTTAGCCCTGCACAGGACCATCCCCAAGAGTCACACAATGTACCTGAGAGTATCATCCAAACACTTCTGGAACTCTATTGGATTTCGTGCTGTGACCACTTCCCTGGAGAACCTGTTCAGTGCCCAACCACCCTCCGGGGGAAGAACCTTTTCCTAATATCCAATGTAAATCTACTCTGACAGCGTTCCAGGCCATTCTCTTGGGTTCTGTCCGTGGTCTGTCCCTCAGTCTCCTACTCTCCAGGCCGAACAGATCAAGTGACCTCAACCACTCCTTATAATGCTTCCCCTCAAGGTCCTTCACCTTCTTTGTTAGTCTCCTTTGGACACTCTGTAATGGCTTAATATCTTTCTTATATGGCAGTGCCCAAAACTGCTCATGATATTCAATGTGAGACCCCCAGTGCAGAGCAGAGAAGGAAAATCCCCTCCTTCAACTGGCTGGGCATGTTTTGCCTGATGCCCCCCAGGACAGGGTTGGCCCTCCTGGCTNCGTGGTCTGTCCCTCAGTCTCCTACTCTCCAGGCTGAACAGATCAAGTGACCTCAACCACTCCTTATAATGCTTCCCCTCAAGGTCCTTCACCTTCTTTGTTAGTCTCCTTTGGACACTCTGTAATGGCTTAATATCTTTCTTATATGGCAGTGCCCAAAACTGCTCATGATATTCAATGTGAGACCCCCAGTGCAGAGCAGAGAGGGAAAATCCCCTCCTTCAACTGGCTGGGCATGTTTTGCCTGATGCCCCCCAGGACAGGGTTGGCCCTCCTGGCTGACAGGGTACTGCTAACTCATATACAATTTGCTGTTGACCAGGACCCCCAAGTCCCATTCTGTGGTACTTCTTTCCAACATCTCATTCCTCAGTCTGTACTACCATCCAGGATTGCCCCATCTGAGGTGCAGAATCTGGCACTTCCCCTTGTCTAACTTCATAAGGCTTGTGATTGCCCAGTCTTCCAATTTGTCAAGGTCTCTCTGCAGGGCCTTCCTGCCTTCAGGGGAGTCAACAACATCTCCCAGTTTTGTATTGTTTGCAGATGATACAAATCTGGAAGGAACTGTTGACTCCCTCAAGAGCAGGGAGGCCTTGCAGAGAGACCTCGACAAATTAGANTGTGGTACTTCTTTCCAACATCTCATTCCTCAGTCTGTACTACCATCCAGGATTGCCCCATCTGAGGTGCAGAATCTGGCACTTCCCCTTGTCTAACTTCATAAGGCTTGTGATTGCTCAGTCTTCCAATTTGTCAAGGTCTCTCTGCAGGGCCTTCCTGCCTTCAGGGGAGTCAACAACATCTCCCAGTTTTGTATTGTTTGCAGATGATACAAATCTGGAAGGAACTGTTGACTCCCTCAAGAGCAGGGAGGCCTTGCAGAGAGACCTCGACAAATTAGACAGGGAATGAAGCCTGCAGTCAGTTTAACACGTCTTTGTCTTTCTCCTCAGGGGATAGGACTCCTCACATTCTACTCCTGCTCCGGCATGGAGTCCTTCCCACAGGAGACAGTTCTATATGATCTCCTTCAATGTGAGTCCTACCCACAGGTTGCAGTTCTTCATGAGCTGCTCTAGCATGGATCCCTTCCACAGGGTGAAGTCCTTCATGAACAGGCTGCTCCAACATGGGTCCCCTGCAAGGTCACATGTCCTGTCAGCAATTCTGCTCCAGCCTGGGCTCTTTTCTCCATAGGCCCAAGGGCTCTGTCAGGAATGTGCTTCATCACGGGCTTCCCATGGGGTCACAGCTTCCTCCAGGCATTCACCTTCTCCATCTGGTTTACAGTTCCACCTGGTATCCATGGACTGCAGGGGAACCTCTGCTCTGGCACCTGGAGTACCTCATCCCCTTTCTTCACTGACTTTGGTGTCTGCACAGCTGTTTCTTTTTTCATATATTCTCGCTCCTTTCTCCATCTGCAATTTGCTTTTTGTTGTGTGTTGGGGTTTTTTGTTTGTTTGTTTGTTTGGGGGGTTTTTGTGGTTTTTTTTCCCCCATTTTTAACTTTGATAAGCCCTGATATACTCCCCTGTTGATGATGGGCTCTGTCTCGGTCAACGGTGGATCCAACTTGGAACCAGCGGTCATTGATTCTGTCAGACACAGGGGAAGCTTCTAGCAGCTTCTCACAGAAATCACATCTATAGTCCCTCACTACCAAAACCTGGCCATGCAAACCCAATACACCTTTCTAACTTAAAAAATTCTAATACAATCCCCGCATATTTGGAAAACGAGTTCTCATACTTCACTGGATAGTAACGACTTGGGAGACCTGACAATTTTTTCAGTGACAGTCTTGGAATCTTCAGAAGGTGTTATAAAAAGGGAGTAATAATTTAATAAGACATTAATAGATTGGTAAGAATCCTAGTATATCCAAACTGTCCTTTGCTTTAGCTAAGGAACAGCTTGAACCAATAAGTGAGCATGTCTAGGCTCTGTCTAAGACTTATCAAGATACTGATTTTCCTTAGATATAAATTACAGAATAATATTCTGAAAACCTTTGTTAAATATTCAGTTGGAAGAGATGATACCTAAATATGAAATATAAATCTCTCTTTGATTTCATATCCTGGAACTTAAGTTTAAATCCTTATGTATACAAATTGGCTCCATTTTGTAAAGATACCCTGAATGCAAATATGAAACCATACTGCTTTTCACATCTAAGATTTCTGTAATATTCAACGGGAGAGTGACATCAGTCTAATATTTTGTGACATTTGGACATTAGAAACATGAGAGTTTTATACATCAGGGGAGTATCTCTGGAATAACAACTAAAAAGTGCTGTAGGAAAAACCCTGCAGTGCAAACCTTTGTCCTTCTTTCATCTACAGCATATTCCTGCATCTGCTTCAATGGAAAAAGGTACATTAACCCTGTCACCACTCTGGTAAGATTCCCAGAGATGCAGAGAAAAATAGTACATATAAATAAAGCTATGCTAAATTTAAGCAGGAGAAGTTTGCCAGTTCATAATATAAGAAGGTCTTTGCATTACAGAGCATCCTTAGAAAATAAAATGGTAAAATGTTGGCCCCACTGAAGACACTGAAACAGTGCCTTTTGACTGATGGTTCAGGACCTGTCCAGTGAACCTTAGATTTGCTGGTGCAAAAAGGAAGTTTCATGTTAAGGGAATAACTGATGCTGGACCAGAATCATATACATTGAACTGATAAACTGCATACCATTTTAGAAGTTATTACACATTGTTAAATAATATCATACAATACTGATTTCAAAGATCTATAAAAAATGTATCAAAATCTGACATGAAAAGTGTTTGCTTTCACTGTATGTAGAAAAAAGAAAAAGAAAAAAAGTCATATGATCTTTTTTCTCCAAATCAAAGAAAGGATATCAATGGCTATGTCTTGTTAAACAAGCTTTTATGACCATACAACAGTATTAGATGCTCAGTCAAAGAAAGCAGATTGATATGCCAAAATGACAAGAGCTGATTTTGTCTTACTGCCTTAGAGACACTTACTGATTGTAACTAGATTTGCCAACTTTTTAACTAGGAAAAAATGAACATTTCTGTCAATAAACTTCAGTTTCTTTCCTGATGAAAATACCTCCAGTGTCCAAGTAGTTTGAATGCTGAAATTACAAAGGAGAGAAAAAAAACAGAACCAACCAAAAAAGAAAAGACCCTGTTTTTAGCCATAGCATTATAGATGTCTAAGCATATAAATCACAGTAAAGCCAACTGGAAAAGCAAAATCTAGACAAGATTGCTGAATACCTTTTTGATGTCAATAAAGCTGGCAGGTCATGTTCATTCTTACAAACAATCTGCTACATTCAGGATTGTTTCAGGCACATTTTGGAACATTTCCTTCTCAAAATACTGGTTTTGAAGATATAATAATTCTCACAAAGCCCAGTAACTATTTTCACAGTAAATAGTGATCAGACATGTATGAAAATAAATTCTTCAATTTCATTAATTTACTTCCTAAAAGAATCTGGTTCACTTGAAGCTCTTCCAATGTTCTAACATGACCAATCCATGACAAAACCATTCAAAAGTATGAGTACGTTAAATGTTATTTACGTCCCGCAGTTCCTGTCCTTTGCATTATGTGTGTGAGGAGAGAAGGCAGGAAACACAGAGTCCCTCTGAGGGTGGCACATCAGCTCTCTGGCCCTGAAAAGGCTGACCTAGAGTGAGGGAATTGCAAAGAAGCTAGTGAAGGGTTTGGGGATCTGAAAGCATTTTTACACTGCCCTCATCCACATGGTATGTAGTCCCAACATAGCCGGGCAAGAAGGGCAGATTAGGTCTGCCAGATACTGGCTATGCCAGTATCAGGTACAGACCAGATCTCAAGCAGATCCAGGACCTGGGCAGCAAGAAATCAGACAGGGAGCAAAGTCAAGAACCTGATCAGCTCTCAGGATAGGTGGGAAGGCCCTGAGAGACCTTCTGACAGCTCCTTCTCGCAGTGTTACTATTTTCACAGTGATCCAGGGTTACAGCTGCACAGTAACAGAGCTGACTTTGCACACATGAGCTGCCAACCCTTGGGAAGGCAGTGAAGCTGCAGAACCTGCTGATGTCCTCAGCACCTGGACACAACCTGACACATCTGGACATATGTGCAGTTTGGAAACAGGTCATGAGAAAAGAAAGAGGTTAATAGTAAGAGAAGTACAGCTGGAAGTGTAAGAGGTTGAATTTGAGCCAACAATGTGCCCTTGCCACAAACAAGACCAATGCATTTGTACAGTGGCCTGCATTAGACAAAGCATTGCCCCAATATATGGTCAAAGGAAGTGATCTTTTCCATCTACTCAATCACTGGTGACAGCACACCTGGAGTACTATGTCCAGTTCTGAGCTTCTCTACAAGACAGACTTGGATGTACTGGAGTCCAATGAAGGGCCACAAAAATGATGACATACTGGATTAGCTATCCTATGAGGAAAGGCTGAGACATAGGACCGGTTAGCCTGGAGAAGTGAAGGCTCAAGAAGGAAGTTATTATGAAATGATGAGTACATAATTTTTATATATAGTGTATCGCATACAGTATATATATAATAGTAAGTATACAAATATCTGAAGAGATGATTCAGGGAGGACAGTCAGTCTCTTTTCAGTGGTGCCAAGTGGCAGGATGAGAAGTAGGCACAAACTGAAACATAGGAGCTTCTCTCTAAACATCTAAACATTTTATCCCTATGAGAATGATAGAGCAATGTAACAGGTTGCCCAGAGGTGTTGTGCAGATATTCAAAAGCCTTCTGGGCATGTTCTTGGGCTTGAGCAGGGTGGGTGGACCAGGTGACCCCCAGAGGTGTTTTCCTGCTTCAACCATTCTAATCCTATGATTCCTCCAGGACTGAGGAGATTCAACTGGATGAGCTGCAGCAGCACTGCCTAGTTTACCTAAGCCTCCTGCATCCTCAGGTCATTTCCTTCCTCTGAGTGGGCTGGAGTACCATGTTTACTCTCTGCCTGAGAAGTGCTCTCTTCCTTCCTTCAAAGCACAGGACAATTTGACTGACCAACTTAATGGCACAGTAAGGAATGAGAGGAGTGGGGAGTGCTCTTGTACTCCCACTAAGTTAGATGTCTTTCTGAAAAGTGTTAGTTTAAAAGTTTTGGGATTCAGTCATACAGTAAATTCAGTCTCCTGTTCATCAGGCCTTGCTTACCAGGCTAGAGTGGTCAGTTACTTTAATACATAAAAAAGAGAAGACAGGAAGGTAGGAGTGTTCCTCTTTTCCATCTCAAGCTGTGATTTAAACTAAAGTGACAGGTCTCACTATGGTTTGAAGGGATTTGGGAATGCTCCTGAATACACTAGTAGTTCAAGCACCTGCTTTGGGGATCCTCATTGGACTGATCTGTATGCAAAATGTGGTACTTATGCAGAAGGAACTTAGGGAACTAAAACATTAACTGCAGCTCATATGGAACTGAGATTCCTTGATAAGTTACTTGATTTCAAGTTCATGACTTTAGATTCATAATACCTATGCCTAATTTATTTAGATTCTTAGGTCTTCTTCTCTTTGAATTTGAATGAATCATCACACTAATATCTTTTTACATGGTCACCTTTTTTTCTTTTTTTAATCATTCTTCAACATCTACCTCCTCTACCTCTGCTGCCTTGCAGTTAAAAGTATCACTTTGTGACTCTCTAACTGAGTGAAAATTTAGAATGTGGCTCAGATCATTAAGAGTGTAGCATATTGGAGTGGTACTGTATTTCAGATTAATATGAGTGGTTGGCAAAAGTAAGTGATTCAGGCATCATCTGTTGCTAATGGCAATTTGCATTATAATAATGTTGTTCTCTGTGACAATATGAGAAAAGTCATCAAGAGCTTGTTAAAGACATGGTTTAGCATTCTAAGCATCAGGTTTTTAGTACAAATATTTCCTGAAATGGATCTAAATCATATTTCTCATTAACTTACTTTGTGTCTTTTTGACATAGGTTTACCTAGGTCTGCTTTTAATGTCACTTAAATTGTTGGCTCTCTGGAAGCCAGAAAAGATACATTCCATTTAAAATCCCAGCTGTCAAAATAAACATTTGGCCAAATTTCTTGTGTTTTCAGTGTAAGGCAGTGATTTGTTCATTGACTGGCTCTTCAAGAAAAAAAAAATAGTACATGTATTTTAAGGGCTGCTATATACTGCTTTTGTCTCCATATGGAAGATGCTTTAGAGAACAGATCCGTATAAAGATAGAACTTGCAAGTGACTTGTAGCAGAGGAGCATGCAGCAAAAGAAATACAACTGCTAAAACAAGAGTTACCACAGTCAAACAGCTTCACTAATAGCTATTTACTGTACCCTTTTCCATCACTGAAAGAATTCCTGCCATAGTCACCCATATGTCTTTTTTTCCCACAAAAGATCAGAGACAGTGGGAATGAGATTAAGTACATTCAAATTTTTGACAAAGAAACTCAAGAAATTAAAGAGCAAAAGAGCACTAACCTTAATCAAACATCTAGCTCTGAAGAATTCATATGACAGATATAGCTCTAAATGACTAATACTGAATACCATAGTGAGACCTTCACATAAGACCTATATATATGTATATATATATATATATATATATATATAATTATGCATGTATTTATATCAGGAAGTAGGAACAGATCATGTTTGATTCTGTCTCCAAAAATGCTTTGGTAATTTACTAGTCCCTTAAGTCAGCAGGAATTATGGGCTTACTTGCTTTACTTTTGAATGTGGAAATTGAAGATAAATCTAGTATTTAGAGGTCTGTCAGTTTTATTAATTTAGTAATTATCCTATCACAATAAACAAACTAACCATACCAAGTCTGATGTGATGCTCATATGCTTTTAGAAGGCCAAGAAGCCTATCAAACAGTAGCAAATCCTGTGACCCAAAAGGTAACATCCATAGGAGAGCAAATTATGTCTATCATATTAAAAACAATGAGCAAATAAGATCTATAATTTCCATGATACTCTACTGTTTGAAAGTCTAGAAGATTGGTAATATGAAAAGACATATAGAATAGCTTGTATCAGATAAGTCAACAACTGTAATGTGAAAGAAAAATCAATTCTTGTACAGCTAAAATACCCTTTGGAAAACAGGCCTTTGGTTGCGTCAGCTGCTTTATTTCAACCCCTTCCCACATAAAGAGGACATAAGGTGAAATGCACAATTCACAATGCATAATTTATAATAATAAATGCTTTCCTAAAATAAGAGAAAAGAAATGATGAGATGGGGTGGGACTAGGTGGAAAAAACCCACGGAAGCACTACTTTCTACACAAAGTAGTGAGGCCAAACAAAGAAACCATTCTCTAGCACCTGCATATGTGAAGATTTTCCATCCACACTTCAATCACTCCATGTTGTCTCTTCTAACCTTATTTTTTTCATGATGGAGCAAAAGCACAAGTACCTTGAGATTTACAAGTGCTTTCTGTCTAACCTCTTACTCCCACATGAAGACTAAGCTAACCAGCTCTGATGTTTTGTCTGTTTACTGTGAACTGTGCAGTGAGTTTATGAATCAAGACCTCACTGAAGAAGATTATGCCTAGAGCATAACCTTTCTTATGTTCAGATAAAGCAGTAAATCACAATGGGGTTGTGACATTGTGTTCCCTGCTGTGCTCTGTACATAAAAGGTTTTGGTACACATAAACAGTAATACATTTAACATGCTAACAATTTAATCAAATTGTTTGATAAGACAGCAAATAAAAATGAAGAAAGACACTGTCACTGACCTTTTTTTGGTGAGACATCTGAAATTAGCTAACTGATTCATTACTTTAAAATGGTTCAGTTTGTTACAGTATTATCTAAATGCCCTAACCCGAATCAGAATGATACTGTGAAAATACAGTGTAGTTTATGGTCCCATCCTCAGCCTCATCCCCAAAGGGGCGTATAGTGCAAACTGGCAATATAAACAAAGAGTAAAAGAAAGTACATCCAAAAACTAATATCAGGAAAGTGATCCCCTGATACTAGAAATTAGTGAGTTAGTGATGGGTTTTCCTTCTATTTTATCCAGCCATAAACACATTAAAAATAAAGAAAAAAACCATGAAAAAATTCTCTTTCTCCATGATTTTCAGAGGTTATACATTTTAATCAATAATACAATGTCTTTTGTAGAACTATAGGTCATTGATAATACTTTTTATCCAAGCGATTTTTTCTGAGCTTTCCTGTGCCCTTTAAAATCCTGAAATTTTGAGTCCAAAAGATAATTATCTCTTTAAGTCTAAAATTTGTACATTTTTTGCAAATAATTTGAAATCTATGCTTCTTTCTTTTATGAATCTTACATATTAAGAAACAATAAGTCATTGCTACATTTCTTGAAGACATAGAGATATGCTGTGGTGTAGCTAATTGATCCTTAATATTTCACACAGACTTTTTTTGTTCACAGAGTCATTCCTGAAGTGTCTCTTGAACTCCTTATAATGAAGTTGAAAAGACACAAGTCTTATCAACAGTGATTTGTCAAACTAAGTCATATGAATTAATAGAGTTTGCTGTCTCTGAGTGAGGGATAGAAACTTGGATGATTTTTGTGTTAACATGTGGGAGTGTGCACTGAAAATTAATCTTTGATGGCCATAGTGCTGTAACAAGGGAGTGGGAAGAGAATTTACCTTGTAATCAGTATTGCTTATTTGTCTTTAAAAGGCTTTTTGAAAAATTAGTATTTTAGTCATATATTGAGTGCAATCTAAAAATTCACAGTGGCACTGATAAATCCAGAAGTAAATTACATCAATTGTTCAAACATACAATAATTTGAGACCAAGCCCATTGCCTTAAAATACGCAATTTCTGGTTGTTAATTGTCACAACCGTTTCAGCTTAGTGTGGTTTGTCATTCGTGGGAGGGCATAACACTTCAGCCTCAGGCTATTCGCTTGCAAGCTCTGCTAAGAATATTACTTTAATATTTATATATATAAGATTCTCTAATACCTTAAGAAAACATCCAGAAAATAAGCCATTGGCCTGTTTCTAAGGAGTTTATTAGTTTAGGGGAGAAAATAAGGGAACTGGCAATGGTTCACGGGGGCAATACACAAGCTAAACAAAATATTCCACTGCAATACCAGCTCAGAACACATTAATCAACAACACCCAAGGCAGTATTCAACCAATTCACTACACTTAAGTCAAATCCAATCCTCCCAGATCCAGGCCACCTGATGCATCAAGAAAAGCAGTAAAGAAAAGGAAACAGAGGAAGCAAGAAAAGAGAGGAGAGAGAGGGAGAAATAGCTACCCCTGGGGCTTAGTGGAAGGTCAGCATCTCATACCGCCAGGTGGCAGGGCCATGAAAAGTGGCACCCCGGAACCTTTGGTTTTATCCCTCTGGTTTTATTTGCTCTGGTCTCTATGGTCAAATCCCCCAGGTGAGGTCTCTGACCCACCTGTCACTTTGGAGTTCCAGGCCAGGGTAAAGGGCAGTGTTCCCACTGTCCCTGCCAATCCAAACCGGGTCAGGGGCTCCAGGAGCTTTTGCATTTTATAGGGGCTGCCAAGAGGGATATGACACCACCCCACCTCCGTGAGGTTCAACCCATCCCTTCCCACTTCACACACACACCCACAAGGTGATTCTGACACCATAGTCACTTATCTGGTGTGTAACAGAGGGCAAAGCAAGGTTGTCTTTATTGCACTTTATGTTGCAGCTAATTGTATAAGACAAAAAGAAAAGGTTCATGCTCTGAAAGCAGAATCTTCAGTGAAGAGAAATTGCTGTCATGATTCTATATCACGGCTGGTAAAGTCATAAGGCCTCTTGGTACAAGAGAGGGCATTCACAGTAGTCAAAGATTAAACATATCTCCTTAGGTCCATTTTTTATTATCAGAGAAGGGAGACAGCTTCCTCCCAGAGGTTGATTCAGAACATCTACTGGAGGCATGTATGCTCAAATGCTCTTTGAGGACATACCTTTCATACAGTGACATGTCTTTCTATGGACTAACTCTTCAGGGAGTCTTGAAAAAAATCTTCTGAGTTACACAGCACACATATTACCGACATGCCTCCTTCACTGTGTCCTTTTTGTGGATTTGGTACATTATTACACTAAATCTATTCAGGCTGGAAAGCAGAGACAAAACACAGAATTTCTGTGAGCAATGCTATAGTGCCAAAACTACAGATCACTATCTGAGGCATATAGTTATGCATGTACATAACAATATATATTCATGAATGGCAGCAGATCACATTGCAAAATGCCACGTAAAATTGTTTCAACCTTCTCTGTATCCTCTGAACATCTATCTTCACCTCATATTGCAACATTTCAGTAAACAACATCCTCTAGCTCTTACACTAATATACTTTTTTTCTTTTAAATAGTAATTTTAATTAATTCATCCTTTCTGACATTTGCATTTGTCTTTAAATGCCACTAGATAACAGAGTTTTAATCATTCCAAATAGCTTTTTAATTATAGACCTAATTACTTTTGCAGAAGGTTAAGCTGCACAAACAGGAATAAAACTGTTTGCTTGTGCTCTGTGTTGAGAATGATGTAGTGTTTTCTCATTAGGTATTCTGTAAACTTACTCGGTCAGTTTTATGTGACATTTGAAAAAAAAAAAAAAGAAAAAAGGCCCCAAACTGTGTATCTGAGGCTGGAATTAGATTCTAGGACAGCTTAACACCCAGCTGTGTGGAACAGTTATTGATCTTTTAATTACTCATGAAATCAAAGTTAGGCATTCTTTTCCATTGCAGTGGTCATTCTGAGCAGAAAATTTATTTGAAAAAATAAAGTACAAGGGTACATATAATATTACAGAATCGCAGAATTGTTAAGGTTGGAAGGGGCCTCTGGAGATCATCTAGCCCAACCCACGTGACAGGGCAGGGTCACCTAGAGCAGCTTACACAAGAATGTGTCCAAGTGGGTTTTGTATGACTCCATAACCTCCTTGAGCAGCCTCTTCCAGTGCTCTGCACATCTCAACAGAAAAGTCTTCCTCATATTGAGGTGAACTTCTTGTGCTGGATAAAGGTTTCTGATTTGTAAACACTTCTTACCATGAGGTTTTTTTCTCAGAAAATTTTCTATCACTGATGATATTCTGCTGGGTAAATGGAAAATAATTTCTTACTGTGATGGCTTAAAGGTAGGTTGGCAGGAGAAATGAACCCAACTCAAAAAGAGATTACAAATCAGAGTTACAATTTAATAAAAAGATTGCAATAAATACAATGATACAGAGAAAAAAAATTTGGTTTAATCCACAAAACCCAGATGTATAACCCAGCAGCCTGGGGCACAAACACAATGGTGTTCATTAGTCTCTGTGCTAAGCACTACACAGTTCCCCTGAATACAAAGTGAGAGGAAAAGAAAACCTGTTGGTGAGGATGATGGTCAAGAGTGACAGTCGCAGTCCTGTTGAGGTCCTGGTCCTCCTCTGGATCTAACGAGTAGTGGCATAAGTCCTAAAACTGAAACATTATATATGCTCAGGTTCAGGTGGGAATGCCCAGTACGTCCCCCCAGGGTGGAAAGTTTCACAATAGGTGATTTAACTCTGTGATTCATGGAATATTTTTGGAATATTTCTGGAATATTTCATGGTCTAGGCCATTGCAACTGCCTATTGTACCAGTCCCTAATAGCCCATTAGTGGATATGACCCCTCAGACTGGGTTTGAATGTGCTATTGCACAACTCAAGGGGAGGTATCACACATTGGTGTGAAAACAAAGAAACACTTCTCTGTCTCACAGGGTCCTCTAACACCCAGCTTGTAGCCTGAGGTGTCAGGTGTGCCCTGGGCAGCTACTGGAAATGATCCATTATTAGCAGTTCATGAGAAATGACATAGAGGGTGTAGAGTACACAGTTTTGGTTTACACCCACACAGTGATAAACTGGTCCTGGCCACCTTAACTAAGATGCTTACTTTTTATGGTTCTGTGCCTCTAGTGGAGGGTAGCCAGTTTAAGCAAGCAAAACCAAGACTTAATTTAGAGATTGCTTTTGTCATAGATTCTTGAAGTGTAGTTCATCCTTTGTGGGTAAAGGTCTGAATAAGACCTGTGTGTCTAGGACCTCTTTCATTCCTGTTGAAAAACATGCCAAGTGCATTTATATTTTATGGTGTTACTCTTATACTAGAACAGATGTCTAATTGCATAGCTTAATTTGTACATCAGACTCTATATATGGTATTTTTTAAAAATCACAAAGCTATATTTAGCTCAGAGACTAAAAATGACATATTTTGCTGCTCCTCTAGTCCAAATAGGCTAGTTAGAACTGAAAAGTCAGAATATATTCTACACCTATTGATTTGACTCCCATTTGATAGTCTGTACCTCACTATGGTTATATAATCTCAAGATGACAACATATTATCTTTCGGAGTTTATTCCACCCTTTTGCCCACTATGTTTTAATCATATTAATCTGTATATTTTAGTCACGCTTTTCCACCTTACTTGGTTTTATTCTATTTAAGGAAACCTTACTGTTAGGTTGTGCTATTATTTTAGAAAAAGTAAACTCTTCTTTCAAGGGAGCTAAAAATAAAAACAAGCCTGGGCACAAAGTTAAGGACAAGAAAAAAGACTCAAAGCATCTTACCAAACAATCATAGAAGGATAGAATCCTTTAGGTTGGAAAGGACCTCAAAGTTCATCAGGTCCATTAACCCAGCACTACCAACTCCACCACTAAACCATGTCCCTAAATACCACATCTACACATCCTTTAAATACCTTCTGGGACGGTGAATCTACCACTTCTCTTTGCAGATTCTTCCAGTTCCTTACCGGCCTTTCAGTGAAGAATTTTTTCCTATTACTGAATATAAACTTGGTGCAACAGGAGGCCATTTCCTGTTGTCCTACCATTTGTTACTTGGGAGAAGAGACTAACCCTCACATTGTCGCAGCCTCCTTTCAGGTAGTGGTAGAAAGCAATAAGATCTCCTCAGAGCCTTATTTTTTCCATGTTAACCATCCCCAGCTTCGTCAGACACTCTTCAGAAGACTTGTGGTCCAGACACATCACCAGCTTCATTGCCCGTCTCTGGCAATTCAATGTCTTTCTTGCAGTGAAGGGCCCAAAACTGAACACACAATTTGAAGTGCAACCTGACCGGTGCCAAGTACAGGGGGACAATCATTGTCCAGGTCCTGCCTGCCACACTATTGCTGGTACAAACCAGGATGCTCTTGCTTTTTTAGCCACCTGGACATACTGTTGCCTTATATTCTACTAGCTGTTGATCAACACCCCCAGGTCCTTTTTGGCCAGAGAGCTTTCCAGATACTCTTCCCCAAACCTGTAGTGCTGTCTTTAGTGTGTAGTATGTAATATCACAATAAAAAAGTATGCAGTTGAAGATGTTGATGCAATTATATCATTATCAAACTAGTCACTGGACTATTCAGTAGATAAGGAACTAGTTGGATGATTAAACTTAAAGAACTAGTCAATAGCTAAATGTCTGGATGGAGACCAGTGATGAGTGGTGCTCCTCAGGGGACTGTATTGGCATCAGTATTATTTAATAACTTTGTCAGGTACATGGACTATGAGATCGAGTGTACCCTCAGTAAGTATGACAATGATATCAAGCTTAGTGATATTGTTGATACTGTAGAGGTGAAGAGACTGAGAGGCTTGTCACTGTTCAGCTTGGAGAAGAGAAGCCTCCAGGGAAACCTTATAGCAGCCTTTCAGTACCTAAATGGCGCCTACAAGAAAGACTTTTTAAATGGGTGTGAATTGATATGACAAGGAGGAAATGGTTTTAAACTAGTATAGACTGGATATTAGGAAGAAAATCTGTATTGTGACGGTAGAAAGACACTGGAATAGGTTGCCCATAGAATCTGTGGATATCCCATCCATGGAATAGTTCAAGGCCAGGTTGCATGGAGCTTTAAGCAAGCTGGTCTAGTGAAAGATGTTCCTGCACTTGGCAGGGGGTTGGAACTAGTTGATCTTTAAGGTTATTTCCAACTCAAACCATTCTATGATTCTATGATAAACTCCTGAATTAAGAGGAGGTTTGAGATTTTGTTACCTTCAAATAACACACTAAAAATACGGCAGACTTCCTCTTTTATTTGTTTCACTTAGGATTATAATACATATGAAAGACCAGAATTCTCAGTTTCACTACTATCTTTGGTATTATCTGAATTTGTTTCAATTTTGCACATGTGTAAAATTTATTAGTAAAGCACAGTAAAATATCTACTCTCTCTTCATTCAATAAGAATTTTTTTTCAGAAACTGAGGCCTGTAAAGAGTAAGACATTCTGAACAAATGGATAAAACTAAACCACTGCATTTAAGAAGAGCTTTTCATCTTGAATTTTAAAACTGTTTTACAAATGCTACTTGAAAATTTTTTTGAGCAGGCAGTCTGCAGTGTGTTACTCAGCCGCTTTTCATTTTCTTAAAATGTTGCATTAATTTAAAGAGAAGAAAAGTGGAATCATAGAATGATTTGGGTCAGAAGGAACCTTAAAGATCATCTAGTTCTAACCCTCTGCCATGAGCAGGGACACCTTTCACTAGACCAGGTGCTGAAAGCATAAAATAATGAAGAAAATGCAAAGTTCAATAGACCATGGGGCCCACAGGTGCAAGTGAGAAAACCATATGGAAGTCTTCTGGTTTGTGTTGCCATGGTGTTGGGGGTAGAATCTGGAGTGAGGCCTAGGCTGTGTGGTCTCATTCTTCTATCTCATACCCAGAAATGTTTTGTTCAAACCAAGTATACTTCCTACTAAGAAACAATCAGTACTATGAGCCCACAAGGAATGGAAGTTTTGGCCACAGCTCCACCCACATGCTTTTGTATAATAATGGTTAATAACGGTTAACTGGGGGATGACAATTTGACGTGAAATTTCAGGGCTGGATTGACAAGCTTATCCTTCTTTCTCTCACCCGGAAGGAAGCCTTTCGGTAAGCCTTGTGCCCTCAACTATGCTGAGTGTTAACCCAGGATATTAAACTTGTGATTGCAATCATATTTTTAGTGTTATATATAGTTACTCTGCAGTTAGAGTATTATCACCGGAAATCCAAAATAACCTCATATGTTGTATTGTGTAAAGCGTGATATACGTGATATTTGTGAGTCCATCTGCTCTTTTGCGCGCAACTGGATCTAGTCCGTAGATTATTTGTGAAGCCATCACTGGACTTATAGTTCATACAAGTCATGAATCTAACATGATCTTTCACCTACAAATGGGCCCACAGTTTATAAACTGTTAGTTTATCCAGTGTAGGACTGTTACAATTCAGAACATTGATTACTGGGTCAGAACCACCTTGGGGGTTGCCTCTGTGTTGGAGGAGGGGACCAGGCCTCTGGCACAGCATCCATATGGTCAGCCAAGATGGTCACCAAGGTCTGCAGCCACAAGGCATAAAGGCAAGCATGAGGGACCTTTCAATCAATAAGGTCCTCCTGGTAATTTGCCCATGCCACACTCCCTGGAGCCTCTGATTGTCTGCAGCACCCCTCATTTTGGCTAAAGGGACACTTGAGTGGTCAGTGAACCAAAGGTCCTGCCTGGGGGAAGAGGCTACAGTAAAAAGAAGCACACACAAGGTCTTCATCTTGCTCTGGCCTGCTCTCCTCAAAACTGCCAGCATTCCAGAGGTAACTATTTTCTCTCCTTTTTTTCTCTCTTTGTTCTTTCTTCTCTTAACTCCTCTTTCTTTATTCTTTTCTTTCTCTTGTGGATAATTTAAATACCTATTTGCAGTATTTAACTTAAGTTGCAAATGTTTCACTTAAGTTGCATGGAGTTTGTGTTTGTCAGTGTAAAAAAGTTCTCTACTGTAGCAGTGGTTGCTAGTCTCAGTAATCTGTTGGAATGCTTTTGTGAAGTTGCATATTACTTTTGTAAAACATGTTTTTGCCAAAATAAAGCTTGGAGCTTCTGAACCAGAGTGTCATGTATACTTAAGTTTTTGCAACACCAGACTGCTCAGAGCCCTACCCAACCTGGCCTTGAAAAATTCCATGGATGGGTCACTGTCCTGATTATGGTCAGGACAGGAATACTTTTTTCAGTAGCCAGGAGGCATGCCTAGGACCCGGACATTATTCTATACCACCTCATATAATTTTCTGGGGATGACGGAAGGGGTCCCTTTGAGTCAGTAACAGAGGGAGCAGTTGGGTATTGTCAAGAGTGAGAACCTGTGTGCAACTTGTTTGTTTCTTGTTTACATTTTTATAAATATTGTTGCTATTTTTGTTTGTTTTCTTATCTCAATGCTGTTTCCAGAAAACAGTTCTTATCTCAACCCATGATCTTTACTTTTTGTGCCTCTAATTCTCCTTTCCATTCTGCCAGAAGGGGAGAGGGTAGAAAATGAGAGGCACATGATTTGGAGTGTATCAGTCCATACACTAATTTGGGGAGCATCATTCCTAACCACACCAGGCATCCTCTGGGCAACCTGTTCCAGTGCTTCGCCACTGTAACTGCAAAGAACTTCCTCCTAATACATAATTAGGAGTAAACCTACTCTCTTTCAGTTTTAATCCATTCTCCCTTGTCCTGTCACTACATGCCTTTGCAAAAAGTTCCATCTTTCTTGTAGGCTCCCTCCAGGTACTGGAAGGCTGCAATTAGGTCACCCCAAAGCATTCTTCTTCCAGGCTGAACAAACCAAGTTCTCTCAGTAGTATATGAAAAAATGCTGGTACCATAGCATTTTATGACAGAGTTTTCTCTCACATATATAAATGAACATATTATTGTCTTCCATAGACTGCAAGAGCTAGCAATCCCCAAGGAACAAAATCAGGCAAGGAAGGCAAGAAACCAGCATGTCTGAGTAGGCACTTGATGGTCAAACTAAAGAGAAAGAAGCAAATGCATAGATAGTTGAAGCTAAGATTGGTGTTGTGGGGAGAACATAGAGACAAAGTTCAGTTGTATAGGGACGGGGTGAAGAACGCCAAGATGAAGATGGAACTGAAAGTGGAAAGGGATGTAAAGATTAAAAGAAAGGGCTTCTGCAGATATGTTAACCAGAAAAGGAAGGTCAAAGAGGGTGTAGCCCCCTGATGAACAATGTGGGAAAACTAGCAAAAATGGATGAGGAAAAGGATGAGGTGCTCAACAATATTTTTGCCTGTCTTCAATGGAAACCTATCTTCCCACCTACCTTTGCTGGTGGCAACCTGATCTCATTCATGGGACTTGCTATGATGCATTCCAGACACCTGAGAGAGTTGCCAGATGTAGTTACTAAGCCACTCTCCATCATATTTGAAGTCATGTGAATCAGGTAAAGTCTCCCATTACCAGAGAAAAGGTTAATAAAGAAAACCCTGAAAACTATCCACCAGTCAGCCTCTCTTCTATTTCTGCCAAGATCATGGAACATGTTTGCATAAAATAAATGACAAAACATCTGGAAGCTAGGGAGACTGTTAGAGACAGCCAACATGGCTTTATCAAGAGCAGATCTGCCTGGCTAATCTATTTGTCTTCTACAATGGATTGACTGCCTGAGTAGAAAAGGGAAGAGCTATGGTTGTCATCTGCTTGGACTCCTGTAAGGTCTTTGATGCAGTCCACCATAACATTCTTGCTACTGAATTTAAGAGATGAGTTTGATCAATGTACTGCTAGATGGATAAGGAATTGGGTGGATGGCAATGTCCAAAGAGCTGTAGGCAATGATACAATAACTAAGTGGAAACTGGTAACTCATGGTGGCCCACAAGGATCTGTACTGGCACCAAAATTTTTCAGTATCTTAATTAATGAGGCATTGTGATTGAGTGCATTCT
This sequence comes from Campylorhamphus procurvoides, assembly GCA_013396655.1. NCBI lineage: Eukaryota > Metazoa > Chordata > Aves > Passeriformes > Dendrocolaptidae > Campylorhamphus > Campylorhamphus procurvoides. The sequence goes on from WBMV01006092.1 coordinate 153,228, forward strand.
CAGCAAGTCTGCAGACAACAAGAAATTGAGAGGTGCAGTTGATTTGTTTGAGGGAAGGGATGTCATCCAGAGGTACCATGACAAACCTGAAGAGTAAGCCCATGTCAACTGCAAGATATTTATTAAAGCCAAATAGAACAAGGTCTTGCACTGGGTTTTGCCAGCCCCCAGCAACAGGTAAGTTACAGGTAAGCAACAGAGAAGTTGTGAATTCCTTACCATCGTAAGTGGTAAGGAGGGATGGCATGGGGATTGGAACTAGACAGTTTTTTGAGGCTCCTTCCATGCTATGATTCTATGATTTTCTGCAGGTTTGTTTTCTGTGGGAGTCTTCCAGACAAACCCTTGACCAGTCTGCTCTGTTGAAATCCAGAATCATTATCCTGCCTTTTGCTCCCTTCTGAATTTCACCATCTAATTAACACTGGTAACCAAGGGTGACATCAACCTTCACATTCCTGACCAGTTCTTCCCTGCTTGTAAATATGAAAGCACATCTGAATTTTCAGTATGTCAACCGACTTTTCAAAAATTCTTGGATTCTCACAGTGGTAAGTTACTTCTATTCAGCTTCCATTCTTCCAGTTGGTCAATGACACTTTGCAAAGACAGAATCATGGATATGGTAGTATATTGATAACACATTCTTACAATATAAACAGGGTACCCTCACTTTTTTAGTAATTTTTTTTTCTTTTATCTCTGGAGTAAGCTCCTGTGAAAGCCAAGAATCTGTAAGATGCGTGAGGTTAATTAGTGTACTAAAACAAATTTTAAAATAACTTTAAAGTGCAAGAAGAAAGTGCCTTGAGTCATAATGGAATTTCAGCTACAAAGTACAACCCTAAAATGTCCAAAACTTTCACACAGATTTTGGATTGTCCACATTTTCTCATCCTAAGTGAACCTGTAACAGTGTTTTCCAAAAACATCATCTTAGATGACAATTGCTAATGCCTTTATAGATTGTTGCATTTCCCTCTGAGGTGTAAGTTATAAAAAGATAGGTAGGCCAGATGCAATAAAAAGCCTTGGCTTTTTTGGTTATTTCTCTTCACTAACAGTATGCAATTAGCTACCTGGTATCTCTCTGGCCTCACCCTTATTGGTTCTACTCAAGGTTAATTTGGTAACCAATAACTGAAATCTCATTAATGCAAGATCAGGTTCTCCTTTGCTGTCCAATACTTATAGTTGTCTTTTGTGTACTCAGGCTGTTTAGCAAAAGATAAAGCAAAACATCTCAGAGCTCTTCTGATGACTCAGAAACAAGCAATGAAACGTGACTGCAAGATTATCACATATCACTTCATACTTAAAAGTTTTCCCATTTTGTTGGCAAAGGAAGACAGATTAAGTTTAATTATTCAAATAAACTTGAGTAACAAAATGTTTTATAGCAACATGATGTAGATACCAAGCCAAATATTCATATAACGTTGGATAGAAAGAGTAAAATGGAAATCATGGGCACAGAATTGTGAACAATATGGTTTTATTGTCTTATTAGCTTTCTTGGACAGTTACAGTTCAATTTTTTTTTCTTGTTTACATTATTTACCCACAGACATCCACTGCCATCTGAGATGCACTAGATGTACTTACGACCCATCTCCAGCAGTCATTCCAGAGAGTACTGAGTTGAATGTGCCATCATGCCTTCTGGACTGCAGCAGACTTCTCAGATACACTAAAGCATACCAAGTAGCACTGGATGCCTAAGTACACAAAAATGAACAGTTCGTAAAGCTGAGGGGACCTTAAAAGTTATTCAGCTGGCCATACAGTGGTGTCTCCTTTGAGTCAAGCAGTTCTTTAGCACCACAGACTCTACTGGCCATATTAGATAGTTCGTGGCTGAAACCCAACACCTCATCAGTAGGCTAGGTTGGGTGCTCTTGAGCACATGAAATCATACTAGAAGATTCAAGTGAAGGCAACTGCACTGGCCTCTTTTTCTCTCATTTACACACAGGGGATGGGATTCAGCTGCTTAAAACCAGGATATTTTCTGTCATTTTTTTGATGCTGGAGCAATATTGCATTTTTTTTCCCCAGCAACCTCAATAAAGGAATGCAGTCATGCATTGCACCTGTTGGCTTTACACTGATATACGTACATCTTAGTGCATCACAGAAAGTAAAAGATACTTGTGTTTAAACAACTAATTTCACTTACCATGTTAATTGAAGTTGGATCCTACAAAAATATATTCATAAACAAATTTGGTTTAGTCTAGCTAGTTTATGTCATTTATACAGATGAATGCCATGAATACCACTAACTTCACTCTAAAATTCTGTTCATTATACTAAACTACATAGTGTATGAAAAGTAATGAAAGTTTAGATCTAGTTCAATATTCCTAAATAAACTAAAAATTCCTGGGTGTTCTTGATGTGATCTCATTTCATGAATATAAGAAAAAGTCAGAAGTGTTTTAGTTGTGACGTCACACTGACAGATATTATGTATATTATGTAGGTGCTATGTAATGCATGAGTTTTGTCATGTCTTGATTTTGTAGTCAGGTCTAAATTTATCCACAATGTCCAAAGATGTCTTTTACCTTCACTGGTGACAGATATAAATCAATCTCAGCAACAGCTATTATTACTTCCTATGAATAATTTTGTACTTAAGAACTCCTTGCTTATCATATTTTATGTAAATGTCATCATCCCCAGTAATTTGTTCATACTATAAAGAAAATTGATTAAGTTGCATGCTCAGCTTAACTTGTGTTCATTTGGATTTCAGTTAGGAAAAGTAAAAGGGATAAAGGGAAGTGAAATGTTAGCCTATCTCACTGTGAATTTTAGAGAAATGGTGTTTTTGAAGGTGGGAACATTGGTATTTTACAGAAATTACAAGTAGCTTTCAATCTTTGAAATATGGCTACGTCCATTTCTGTTGATGTGCCCTTATCTCTGTTTCTGCACCTCTCCTAAATATAAGAATCACTGATGTTATAGGTGCTGGTTCTTAATACACTGGGATCATAATCTTAAAAATATAATTGACTCACATATTGCTGACACAGTAAATCCTTTCCTGGTCGGGCCTAAGAAATGCCATGGTATTGAACTTTGTCCCATATAGATAAAGTTTACGTTTATTTTAAAACAGTCATAAGCAGTTCTCCCATGCAGAAATATTAAAATATTTTCTTCATATCTTTTATGAGAATGAATAACCTTTTGCACATTATTCTTTTTTAGGATAGATTCCCTTTAATGTCACAGAGAGACAAGACCTCAAAATCCTTCTAGAATTATCATTTTTCCTCTAAATATCAATAAAATGATATCAAAATAATATAACAATTATACTTAGTAGAAATAAGAACTACACTTGTAAAACTCCAACAGTTCTCAGAAATATGGAGTTTTTTTACTGTGTCTATTTAGCTTCCACACTCTTAAAAATTCCCTGTGATCTTAGGTGCCTTTCAATGCTAAACATTCTCTGCATGAGGTGCTAATATATTTGTTGAATGTCCCCTCACTTGTGATGTAAGAATTACTCTGTAAACAGAAGTACATTCAAATTTACATAAAGTATTAATATTTTAACATCTTTCAATTGGATGTATTGCTAGACTTGTACTTCAAATTTTATTATCTGAATCTCTATGCATGGTACGAACAAAAGAAGTACTAAAATGGATGCCAGCAAATAATTAGAATATTAGCCTCTTTTAACAGGATATAGCAATGAATAGTGACTCAGAATATCTGCAACCTAGTGTAAAGGGGATGATGGACAAACAGGTAAAACTTTCCAAGGAATACCCCACTGAAATGTTTCTAAATACATCTTTGATGATGATTTAACTTTGTAGTTAGACTAAAGGATAAAGCCGACAGATGTTCCTAAAGTAAGGCCACCCCCTACTTGGTTACTCTGTGTCTGAACTTCTTCTGGGTCACTTAGCATGAGTTTTGAAAGGGAAATGCTAGCTAAAATGTCAGAAGTGAAAGCAAGTTCTAGTAGAAAAATGTTTATCTGAAACAAATGTCAAAGGTTTCCATGAAATTTAATAGGGTGGATAAAAAACTTTAGCTTGATTTATCAATAGATAGTCACATTTTCTGTGTATCACTCATAATGCATTTAAATTGGACTGAATATACAGGAAAAAAAATTACATGTCTGAGTTCAGGAAATAAGTGAAATATACTTGACAGAGCCAATATAGACAAATGGTCTAGGCTGGGGGACAGACTGAGCATGTCTAGTCTGTTTACAAATCAATCACAGTTTAATTGGGGACAGAATATAAAAACATATAATAATACTTCATTATAGCAGTAAAAGGATATTTTCAAAGTGAGTCTTGTTTCTACATCTGTCATTTATTCTTGTATCTTGCAACATCCAAATCTGGAGTGATGCAATTGTTAGCACTGTACAAATCAGGCTGTTTTACAGCATAACAGTATGTTGGAAGAATCACAGTTCTGCTGGGGTTTTTGCCTGTATCAAAAGACTCCATTTAATTCACAGAATGAATACTATCAAAGCAGTGAGCCCCTGCCTCCTGTCACAGAGAGTAGGTTGAGCTGGACTGTGGCTGTTCTCTTTGGAAATAAAAGGCAACAATGAACACTCAGCAACAAAAGCAGACCATCCTTTGCTAAACACTTTCTCATCACATCCCGAGTTTGGCAGAAACAACTCAGGAGACACTGGAGAGGGCTTATGACAGGGGATTAGTTGTACAAGAAAAGGCAGAGAAGCAAAATGTTCTGATGGACTTTTTGAGATGAAGTTAGTGTAAGCTAGAGTCAAAGATGTATGGGAAAACTGCTGTGTGGGATGCAGCCTTGAAAGGGACTATGGACAATGGTTTTGTAGTCCAAGTAAGTTTGGTCAGCAGAGAACTGGGCAAAGGAATATCTTCAGTCAAATATGTGATGCATTTTGCACATGATGTCCCAGTTTAACATCTACTATGTGCCATATTTGAAGTTACTCTACTGCTTTAATGTTCAAAAAAATATATCCTCTTGATTTCTTGAAATAAATCTGTTCCTTGACAGTATGGAGCATCATTATGAAAGCCCTCCACCTACACAATTGATTATGGCATGGAAGAGAGAAAACATGTAATTAGTCAAGAAAAGTAATGTAGCTGGAGTCAGTAATCCCAAACAGGCAAAGCTAATTAGTTATCTGGTGCTGAGAGGTTGTATGTGTACCTTGCTTTCAGAATAGACTAATGTATGTGACATATTTCTACAATTAATACCATGCCACTGTTTCGCTTCCCAGTGAATTGAAGTGACATCATGCACGTTAGAAAGTAAAAATTTGCTTATACACTTGTAAGAAATGAACAAATTACATTCTGTTGTTTTAAAGTGAAAACACTGTTGCCACTTAGCAAAACATGTAATTTCAATTTTACCATGTTCCACCAGGAAATTAAGCTGTTGGCAGATTTCCCATTTCCCTTCAAGAACATCCCAGGATAAACCAACTAACAGATGAAACTGGTGGAGAAGGGACAAAAAAATATGGTACAGGGCATTGTAATGTTGAGCAGATCTAATAGCTACAAGGTAAGAATTTCTAATGATAATTAATTCATAACTGAACAAGGAATGTCACCAGAGAAATGAAGTTTTCCTACTGACATATTTTTATACACAAGATTGACTGAAATTATAGGCTTATTTCACAAAGCCTCTCTTGTGGAAGTCTTAACTTTTGTTTCACCAAAGTTCTGAGCATGGAAATTTTCCAGACTCCTGTGTCTTTTCAGGTAGGTCCCTCTATCTTTATAAATACAACATATTTGGCAGGCACTACATTCACAGGCGTGAGTAATGAAGTTCTTCAGATAAGGTATTTTTTACCAGAATCTATGATGTTCCTTGCAGAGAAGTTTCAATGGGGAATCTTTTTAGACCTGTCACAAATTGTCAGGGTGGCTTATTTGGCTTTCAAAGACATAGAATTCCTTGTTTTAGTTCTCTGAATCTCTTTATAATTGGGCAAAAGTTTAGACATTTTGGAATTTCCATAGTCTTGATAGACTCTTATAGCACTGATGAGAGCAACCAGCAAACTTTTGAAGTGGACAACAGTGCAAATGTCTGATTTTCTAATTTTGCATTGACCCTCATGATTTGCTTTTAATATTAAAAATATTAAAATATTATTTGATATTTAATATTAAAAAAAGAAAAAGGCAACTAGGAAAAGCCTTTTAAAATATATAAATTGTATAAGCTGGAGGAGTTCCTACAACAAAGTAAAAATATTATTTAATTGTCTAAAGTAATTAAACTGATTGGAGAAAAGGCAAGATTTTAGTTTAATTTGAAAAGTACAAATTCAGAAAGACTCAAATGACTTTAACATAATAAATATAAACCTTCTTTGAAGAGAAAGAGCTCTGAATTTGGCCCATAGACCTCTTCATAGACCTCAACTGAGAAATGATACCAGCTATGTTGACTCATTACTTCATGCTTTTTGAAAACCAAATGTTTTAGTGTTTACTAAAAAGTAGAAGGACTTGCATATTTACTAGATGTACATGAATAATTCATAACAAATCATTTATTCAGTGAGTTGCATCTCTTCCTCCAATTTAGTAGATTGCAATTTTCTTTAATATAGATTCATTAATTGAACAGCTTCAGTGAATAACTGTCATTCTCTCAAGAGTAGTATGACACAGAGAGTATTCAGAAAAGAAAGAGTTGGTTTTAATCCAGAGAAACAGGTATTTTTTTTCAGCAGTGGTATATTTCTATTAAGTATATTTTTTACAACATTTCCCATTGAAATGGGAACAGAACAAAATAATTTCTGACATTACCTATCAAACTTTCCTGCCAGTTCTTTGTTTCTGTGAACATGAATGTACTTGTTACTACTTCTACAATTAAAGCTGCCCTGAATATGGATTACACTTTATTTTTTTCATGTCAGTTTTTCACAGTGAATACTAGTTCCTAGGTACTGAACTAAGGATTTATTCTTCTGGAAGACAAAGGTTGAAAACTAGTATACGACAATGGTTTTGTAGTAAGTCTGATTATTTAGCTGGTTGTTTTCTTTCAACAGAGACACCACATTTCTCTTGTCTTTTGAGAGAGCCAATTCCTTTTTTCACCCCCATTCCATTTTGTTCTCCACATTTTGTCCTTTACAGGTCATCACATGAAACTATACATTATTTTAGTAGACTTAGTCAAAATTTTTTATCTTTCTGTAGGATTTTCCTTATGTGGACCTAGTTGTTGGTGCTTGACGAAAGCAACTTATGTATGTAATAAAATGTCATCCTTCATTGTCTGTTATCTTTTCCAATACTGAAGGAAAATATATGGCCTTGGAACTTGTTGCTTGGCAGTCTTCAGGGAACAAAAAGTACAGGACAGTTTTATTTTTCTTCTCAACTCATGTCTTGGGTTAGGAATTACTTTGGATCCAAAGCCATTAGGCAGACAAAATAGAGTAGATAACCAGCCTTCTACTTAAAAACAGCTCCCAAAAAAAAGCTAAATGAATAATTGATTTTTTTCCAGTTTAGTTGCTGAAATGAGCGCTAATATCTGTTCAGACCGAACTTAATTTATTTTATAGTTTTGCTGTACTGGGAAAAACCCACACTCTACCAAGGGAAAAACACTATCCTGCCATGTCAAACTGCAATTTCATTCTGTATGAAATGTTTCATTTTCAAATGAAAAGAAAAATCAATGAATAACAAATTAGATACACATGGCAAGTGCCATCCTTTAAGAAGTGCTTGGAGATCACCAATAGGATGAATACCTTGCGTGTCTTCTTTTAAGTAGGCCAAGAAAATATAAGAAAAGCTTAATGGGAAATAATGTAGCCACTAAGCATTCCAACATGGAAACTAGCAAGGAAACATCAATCTTTCCCACTGCACAGGGTCTGTTTGACCACATTCTTACTAGTTATACAAAATCTTTTTCTAAGTCTGCAATATTTGTGCTTCATGGTGGCCCTTGAATTTTGATCTCCCTGTCCATTGGAGCAGACCATAAGTCCTTTGCTGCCCATACATCCAAGTTTTATTTCAATTGGGTCAAAAGAAGATGTTTCTGAACAAATTTCATTGAAATATGCAAGGAAATGGGAGTACAGTTCCCCAATAAGAACACGTGTTCTGAGCTGGGAGGGAAACTGTAAATTTATAGAAAAAATCTTCTAGCAAAATGAGTATCTATGCTCTTGACTCTACTCCGATAACATTTAAACAGTTACAAAAATGTCAATATATGTATATGGATGAATGTGATGGATATGTTAATATGCATCCATATTCACTGTCACCCTTGATATGATTATGAATCCACACTTCCTATGGGAAAAAAAGGATGGGAAACTCCATCCTCCATATTCCCAGTGAAAATGGTAACATAGATATTGCACTTCTGTGGTAAGAACAAGTACCATTCACATTCTGAAGGAGCAACTGAAAGACAGGATAAGCTTTATATTATTCTTAGCTGCATTTTACATATCCTCAGCACAACTGAAGGGGATGAGGTGGTAGAAAGAGGACACAACTGTTGTGGTTCACAATGTCCATAAAATTTTTAAGTTGCTTTTACCATTTTCAAGGCCCAGTCTGAAAATGATCTGCTTGTGTTTCCACCAGAAAATTAATTCAGAACTGAGTTACTAACTATCTATCTTCTTTAACCTCTCAACAGAGCAGTAAAAAAGAACCTGTCAGATGCATAATGTGACCAGATGATGTGACCAGAGTTGAGCTGCTATATCACAAACAGAAATATTATCACCACAGTGCACAGTCACAACAGAAAGGCCAAAGGAACTTGATGGCTTGAAGACTGATGTTTCCCCAAGTACATGGCTCCTTGTGGTGGTTTGACCCTGGATAAATGCCTGGTGTCCAGCAAAACTCCTTCAAGGCCTTTCCTCTGCCCCTTTCATCTTCCAGAGGGAAGGAAAAAACACCAGCTAGAAATTTACGGCTAGAGATAACAACTGAAAGAGGAGCTTTGATTAATACTGTGGGCAAAACAGAACTTAGAATAATGCTTAAATTTATTACTAACAAGCTAAAAACTAAAAATAAGAAATAAAACCAGGTTAGAAACACTTTTCCACCCACCTCCTCCCTTGGACTGTCCATGCCCCCTCCTCCCAATGGTGCGGGGGACAGGGGAATGGAAGGTTTACAGTCAGTTGTTGTTGGGTCAGCCATTCGCAGATCTAAGTCCAAAACTTAAGCGGCAGTTCTGTCTCAGGAGGCTTTCCTGTGGGCTGCAAAGGGGACAGCTCGCTTCACCACAGTTGTCACCACGGTCATAGGGGAATCATAACTCTGAGTTCTTCCCCCGTGTTCTGTGGGGTCCCCCCCACGAGAGAGATCCTCTTCTCTTTCGTGGGTCATTCCATTGGGTGCAGTCTCTCATGAAAAGCTGTCTGTACCTGCTAAAGCGTGTGTTTTCTCCCTCTGTGGATCTCGGCTGCAAATCTCTGCAAGACTCTGCTCCACCTTGGGGGCCTCCAAGCGTGGGTCTCTCCCTCTGTGGGTCTCGCCTGCAAATCTCTGCAAGACCTCTGCTCCATCTTGGGGGACTCCCACGAGGTAACATCTTCTTTCATGTATCCTCCAGCTCTGACAGGGGGTCTTTGCACCCTGATGGATCCCATGGGTTCCGAGGGGACAACTCGTAATCACCATGGTCATCACCAGTGTATTCAGGGAATAATAGTTTTAAGTCCTCTCCCTGACCCATGGGTTCCCTGCCCCTCCTTCTCCTCTTCTCCTCCTACACTGACCTCGATGTCTGCGTTGTGATGTTGTTAACCCATGGCTGCCCATTTCTAACTGCGCAACAACTTCTTAAGCATGTTGTCACACAGGGGTGTAACTTAATGGTTCCAAAGCAGGAAGTTTTCCTTGGAGCCGGCCTTCATTGGCTCTGCTCTATAGGATGCAGGGAAACTTCCAGAGGCTTCCAACAGAAGCCAATCTTCCTCTTATTAAAAAGAAAACAAAAACAAAACCAAAACAAATCAGAGAAACCCACTACACTCCTTCATACAGGAAGATTAGCAGTGCAGTACAGCATTGAATCTTCCATGAATATTTAGTAGCTAGTCACTCTGGTACTGTAAAGTAAAAGCAAGTCATTTTCCTTGAGCACTTCTCTCTCTCTGTAAATCTCTAAAGTTCTTCTTATTAATTTTTAAATACATAATAACAGTTGGACTCTATGACCTTAAAGGTCTTTTCCAACCTAAATGATAATATGATTCTTTAATCACAAGGAAAATCTGCTATCTTTCATGGGACCAAAGTGATTAACTTGGCCTTGTTTTACATGTGTTTTGTTGAATCCATTGCCTGAAGTGCTAATATTCATTAGCTAAACTGCTGCAGGTAGCCTAGGACGACTATTTATTGGAAGTCTTTCACGTGTTTCATTGGTCTTAATCTGCAGAGCAGACGCATTTGAGTACAAGGCAAGATATCCATTATTAAGCAAGAAACAACTGCTCTTCCCTGCATCTGTCTAGAGTTTTCTCTCTTCAAGAGAGAGAAAAGGAGACCCCCATATTGACTGTATTTTGAATTATGAACTCATACAGCTGTTTGTGGGTTTTTTGTTTAATCCCTTGTTTAGTTATCAGAAAGATAATTTGATGTGGTTAACATAAAACATGTATTTCTGAAATAAAACAGGAAGAAAGGTTTCTGATTGGCAGAAGAAGGATGAGGCAGCAGTGGGAGAACAGCTGCTTCCTCTGAGTATTTTTCTTTTATGATTTTTACCTTTAGATGTCACTTACTATTTCATCCTTGAGTATGGCTTGTCAAAAAAGCTTTATGTAATCAAAATTTGCACCGCATGTATGTCCTCTCTTCATGCACAACCATGGCACAAGGGTTGATACCTCACTGCTTCTTGGCTCTGAAGAGAGACTTCTGTATTCCAAAAGTCTCTGGACATCAGTGAGGAATTCTCACATGAGTTCAACTTTTACTGGGTAAATTATTTTAGGAAAGGATAATTCCTTCTTCTTCCTCATGACTGAGCAGAAAGGACACAGAACGTCCTTGTTTATGTTATGAGTTCCAATATAGAAAAGGGGATTTTTGTTATCACTTTAAAAAAGAGATTGATTGCATTTTGCATAGCCCATGGTCTCTTGGTACAGAACTACCCGTTGAACTGAACACAATGGAACAGAGAGCTAAAGGACATAAATACTTTAAAGAACAAGGGTGTGTTTGTTTGTTTGTTTAATCTGACTATAGTCTGACTACCTTAGTACAGAAATATACCTTCATGCATATAGGTATGTTTTCAATAGAAAATTACACACTAAATGCATGACTTTTTAATTTTGACTATATTAAACTATCTATTTAGAAACCAACCACCAGGTTTTAACAAATCCTCTCTACCCTTTCTGAAACAGAAGTTGCATTCCTGGCTTGCTTCCTTAAGCAGTCTCTGAGGGAAGACAGCAGGCTGTGCCCATATGCTGCTCCCGCCATAGATGGTTAGATGGCCTCAGTGACTCTGCCTTCGTGACTAATCTGGAATATACCCGAATTAATATGGTCAGATTCTTCCTATAACTTCTGCAACAGTGGTAGGTTCTTTCTGAGGTGTTGCAGTTAAAAATATCCACATCTACAGCAGTTTGCATTTCCAATTAAACAATAATAGATGTCTATGAAAGGCAGATGCACTCTGGTTTTCTTCCGTGAAGAAAGGAAAAAAAAAAGGGTGGTGGTGGTGGGGAAATTATATTTGCATTCAGGAAAAGGAACGTAGAGCTGGAGGAGAGGACTGAGATATTTTTTTATTTCATTAGCTTTAGGCTGTCTTCCATTCATATCTGCCAGTCAGTGCAGACCAGTATGACTTTCCTCTGTTATAGCAATGAGGAGGCAAATACATCTCAGACACTTGTACCTGGAGGCGTGTATCTCTCAGAGTGGTGCATCATATGCACTATTCCTTGCTTAGGGCTGCGCTTGCAGGCAGAGTTCAGCTCACAGATATTTGAACTGACTACACAGTTGTCTAGCAATCTCCTACTCCAGCAAGAGAGGGCTCCATTTCATGTATTCTGAAATGCTTTGTCCATTTCTTTTTTGAACTTGACAGCATAAATTACTTTCTCAATTTTGCACACAATTCTGGTCATAGTAATGAACATTTCTCTTTTCAGTCAGTCCTCATTTGGATGCAAACTCCGCTCTCAAGATATGCATGACTGATCTTGATTAAGATATTCTTCTTTTTTTACAAACATAATCCTTTGAAGTTCCATGCATATGGGGAAAGAATAATATTGGAGTGGAGATCTGCCTTGCAGATCTGAGAGGAAAATTCCAACCTTTTGATTAAGATCATCCTTTTTGAATATGACATAAGCAATTCAGTAGCATATACTGTATCTTGTACAATAAGAAAGAACTTTTGCAGGAACTCTTATGGGAATGACCAGATTTTTTCATGCAGACACTGCCTGAATCCTATTTCTTTAATTGAAAATGACTGTTTATACAGTAAATTATATTATAAACCCAAAACCAACATGAACTGTCTCAGATTGCACATTCATAAACACAAAAAATGAATCTGATATCTGTAAAGGTTAATTTCAGCATATACACATAAATGTGACAGTGGGGCAAAAGCAGAGTGGAGCCTGCTGAAGTGGTACAGGTATTTAATCCATTAAGAAAGTCTGACCTCTGCTCAGTAAGTCTGTTTGTTTGGCCTGAGAATTTCCTTAACTCATTTAGCCAAGGTGGATTGGATGCAAAAGTATGTTGAAAATGCCAGATACAGTGACTAACTCCCACGTGCCTATCAGAATGAGCACTTCAACGTAGTTGTAACTAAAACAGCTCATGTTGCCTCAGAACGAAAAAGAATCATACCACACTTTCTAAAAAGTGCTGAAAACAGATTATTAACAACTTTTAAGGCTCTTAACCACATTTAGTAATAGTCTATTCCCTCTTGTCAATATTTAATATTAAAAGAAAAATACAATCTTGGTTTAATGATTCCAATGTTTAAACTGTAAACTAACCACTGTTAGAGTCCGTACAATTAAACACATTTTAACTTTTTAGCAAAGTGCAATGTCACAGCAGAAATGTCACTTGTGGACTTCTGGTGGCATTCAAGAACTACTATGAATTAAGGTGCCTCCTTCTAAATCATTAATAAATCACACTTTTTTTTTTTTAAAGGAAAACTTTTGAAATCCAAAGGATGAAACTGGCACACTGTCCTTGTGAGAACAATATGGGCTTTCTGTCAGCTATGAAATAAATCCTACCATTGACTCAAGGAAAGCTTTGTGAGCTGTGGAAGGTGTTATCCTTCTGCAGGAACAAAACATATAATATTTTTTGTCTGATTCTGAACACAGTACTGATTGCTGCTCCCTCTAGGCTATGAATAAGGGTAGGGGGACCTCAAGCAATCCAACTTTTTGCCATTGGTGCTCCAAGGCACAGGATTCCATCTCAGTAGGATCTTCCATACCACAGTGCTTTCTGTCAAATGCGTAGTCTACTATAAACAACTGTTTCTCATCTCCAGGTAAGTACAGAGAAATGCAAGTAACTGTTACCACCCTCACCACAGGGGGTGGGGGTGGGGGGACAATCAGTAAACTTGTCATGGGTTTCTCTGATTAGGCTTTTTTTTTATTTTTACAAGAGGAAGATGGGAAGCCTCTGGAAGTTTCCCTCTCATCCTACAGAGCAGAGCCAATGAGGGCCAGCTCCAGGGAAAACTTCCTGCTTTTGAACCATTAAGTTACACCCCTGCGTGAAAACATATTTAAGAAGTTGTTGCGCAGTTAGAAATGGGCAGCCATGGGTTAACAACATCACAACGCAGACATCAAGGTCAGTGCAGGAGGAGAAGAGGAGAAGGAGGGGCAGGGAACCCATGGGTCAGGGAGAGGACTTAAAACTATTATTCCCTGAATACACTGGAGATGACCATGGTGACTATGAGTTGTCCCCTCAAAGCCCATGGGATCCATTGGGGTGGAAAAACTTCTCTGTCAGAGCAGGGGGAGGCATGAAAGAAGTTGTTACCTCGTGGGAGGCCCCCAAGATGGAGCAGAGGTCCTGCAAAGATCTGTAGCTGAGACCCACAGAGGGAGAGGCCCACGCTTAGTAGGAGGCCCTCAAGGCGGAGCAGGGTCTTGCAAAGATTTGTGACCAAGACCCATGAAAGGGTACAGCCAGCTTTTCATGAAAGACTGTACCCCATGGAATGACCCAGCAAAACTTTTGGTCCAACAACTATAGAAAAAGCCAAAACCAAATTATATACTTTCTTAGTTTCTTCAAATACAGTCAATCTTATAACCAATATGTAGGACAAGGCAATTTTGTATTTTATGCTGAAAGTCACAGACCCATCAGTACACAAAGGTAAGGCTATTTCAAATCTCCAAGTTTGAATCACTTCATGTCTCTCTGTGTATCTTTCATCTTACCAGAGCTTCTCAGGATTCAGAAAAAAACAAAGAAACAAACAAAAAAACCCCAACAACAACAAAACCCCCCCCACTATTACACATTCTTATAGAAACTAATTTCTCTGAAAAGTCAGTCTCAAATTCAAGGGATCAAGAGGATCCTGGCATTATTTTCATATCACTTTCATGAGTATGAATACCAAATGATATTCTGCAAGAAGTCCAATAACAGAAGTTCTTCAGTGGGATCTTTGTTACTAGTCCTTTTCCAGCATATGGTCGGAAACAGTACTAATGCAAAAGCATAAAAATAAATCCGGAATAAAGAAAGGATTTTATCATAGCTTCCTTGTGTGGTTTGGTGCTTATGTATCTCTAATAAAGCTCTTTCAATACTGTATTTTCAGTATTTGCCTGTAAATGGTATAATAAAAAAAATACCTAGGTTATGTGCAGCTTTTGTGAAGAAAAAAATTCTCATATATCAATTTTCCTTTAATTGTAAAAGAAAAGCCTAAAATCTTCAAGAACAACTTGTAAATCCTGTGGTTTTATTGTGTGGTTATATTCAGTCTTTCTCTCTGCACTTTTTAACTGTACTTGAGTGAAGCAAATAACAGTGACTCTACATATAGGGCGTTAGAATGAGATTGAATATGTTTCAAATTTTCTTGCTCATCACTGTTTTACAACAGATATCATTGGAATAAACTGGCTGTTTTCCAGCTATTAATAAAATCCCTCCAGCAATGCCACTTTGTGCAGACTTTGAAAATAACTTCAGTACATATTCTGAGGTATAAATCTAATGGTACATAAAGAAAGACACTGGGGTTATTTCACAATCTTGAATGTTAATGACCACTACAATTAAAATGCTGCATGCAGCACATTATGCATAAGTCCCCTCCAGAAACAGACACAAGACTTATTTGTGAATCACAATCACTAGTTTCATAGCAAGTCAATATGCAAATAAAGTAAAATGCATTATTTATCTTATGTTTGCCAAGCCAGGTAATTTACAGGATGAAAACCCAGATATGAATGCTTTTGACTGTCATTCACAACTAAATCGTATCATTTCCCTCATTTAAGTAGCCAGAAATATTTTTATTTTCATAATTCAACATGGATGAAATACATACATTTCTTCTTTGTGAAATAATAAAACAGTGTAACGATAACATTTCTTAAGAATCTTTTTAAAGGTAGTAATTCCATTAAGTATATGTTCTACATTGGTGTAGGATGAACATTCCTTTGTCATTGTTCTGCATTAAAAACTTTCCTGTACTTGCTCTCAGAGAGGAAGAGGCAGAAGGCAGCTGCCAGATTTCTTTATGCTATCCATTTGCTCAGTGCAGTAAATTCTAAAGGAAAGAAAAGTACTTTAATTGCCCATTTCCAGTAGTATTCCCCAGGTTTTATTGACTCGGGTGTGATTCTTTGGAAGCAGTAGAGACTAAAAATAGTAGTGTCATCTAGGACGATTATTTATGTGGGTGTTTTTGTGTTTGTTTTTGTTTTCTGTTTGGTTTGATTTGGTTTTGGGTTTTGTTGTTGCTGGTTTTGGTTTGGTTTGGTTTTCTATTTTCCCAGCAAAGTGACCATGAAGTGAAATCTCACTTCTGAACCATATGTATGTGTAGATATCTGCTTCCTTGGTGAACCAAAGCTTCTCCTCTGAGGATCTAGTTCTCAAAACAGCCTGCTAGCTGAAACAAAACAAAAATCTCAATTTTATTTCACAGAAGAGTTAGAAATTTTAAAGGCTGGACTAACTATGCCATTTTCAATGAGGTCAGAGAGTTTTCCAGAAAAGCTGAGAAGAAAGAATATACTCTTCTCTAGTTTCCAGTTGTTTTTCTGCCATTTTATTGTGTTGTGTTACCCCCTCCACAGTGAGCTGTGCCATGTACTGGGCATTCAGATGTGGTAGCATAACAGTATCTATCGCATTAAAGAAACTCATCAGTTTCATCTTTTTATTTAATTATTTATCTTTATGGGTTTCAGGAGAAGATTATAAACTGAGACTGTCAGGCTCACATAGCTCAATATCTGTGTTCATAGCTTCAGTACCAACTTCATAAAGTCTGTTAATGAAGAAGAAAGATCAAACAAATATCCCATTTATTTTCAGAATAAATTTTGCAAATCAGAATACAAGGTGTTCAAAAACCAAAACCACCTTATTATTAAAAAGCACTTATTTTTGAATATTTATCCCTATGTATTACAGCCAAAGTGTCCATTAGGAAAAAGAAGCTGCTTCTTAAATTTGACCATCTAATTGGTTTGGCTTTTCTTGCCTGACCACCGTGCAGACCTTGATGTAGATCAAGCAGTTAAGCACATGTAGACAAGAAGCAGATATTGATTTTCAGCTTGGTAACCATTGAGTAACCTTTTCATATGGACTGCTCACCCGCTCTCCTCAAATAAACTCCTCAGATATTTAAGACTGAGATTTGAAAAACATTCAGGACAGTTTTTGTGATTTTAATGAATTCTATTTCATTTAATGTTGGTTTTATTTAATTTTGATGCTACTTTCTGCTTTTTAGCCCTGCCCTTTTGAGTGGCTCTGCTTTGTGACTTGAAGCAGTGCTGATTACAAGAGCAGAAAGTAGGGAAATGTAGAAAATGAGATGGCTTGACACAATGGGATGAATTAATTCAAGGTGAATTTAAATACTGACCTTCAATTTCAATTTGTTCAATAGAAATATTCATATCATAAATCTTAGTGGATGAACCAAAGAATGGTGCCATCTGTTAGAGTAAGAAATCCCAATTTCATTTTTTTTCTCCCTCCTCAAAGTGTCAAGTGGTTTTGGTTTTTCATTTGGAGCTCTGAAAAAGTTTAGGACTGCTCAGTATCAGCTCCTCTTACAGGAGTTCAAATAAAACCTACTTAATAATTGCTTTTGAAAATGCAGATTAGATATTTTCCCTCCTTTTATTTTTTTTTTTTTGGTTTTTTTGTGACAAAAATTCTTTTCTAGACAGGCAGATTTTCATAGACAAAAAAATGTAGAAAGTTTGGGAGTTCATTTAATTTCCTTTAATGTTTGATGTTATGAAAAGGATCATCTCTAAACAAGAGTAAAGGAAAATTTCCCTGTATTACTTTCTGATTGACATTTTTTGCAAGGCTCTGTTCATTGAAACTTGCAAAAACATGGGAACCCTAAAAGAGCTGCATAAATTAAAGAACTATTTGGAAATGCTGTAATTGGAAGTGTCTGCAGGTTGTAGGTTTCAGAATATGCTGCTCAGTTATCATTGAAGTTTGCTGCTTTCATTATACTTTAGTCTGCCAGTTGTATCTGATCCAAAAGTACAGAAACAGACTTGTTTAAACTCAGCCATTGTGTAGTGTTTGTGATGTGTGCATAATGAATTCTGAATGCAAATATATTCTGTAAAGCGAAATACTGAAAACCTGTATGACAAGCAGTAGAGCTGCACAACACAAAATATGGTTTTATAGCATAAATATTCACTTGTGTCAGAAATAGAGAAGCTGTTCAAAACACAGCATTCTAATTATGCACAGTTCGTTACTCACTCAGTTTCAGCTATTTGAACTCCTTCATTTGAAGTGTTTGACCTTCACTAGAAGAAAAAAAACAGAAGGGGTAAATATCTGACTTTTGAGAGTCACCTCTGAATTCTGCAGCAGCAGAATATTTTCCACTTAATTTTCATATATTTAGCTCCCGTAAAGCATTTGGAGACAACAATTGGGTTTTTTTGTTGTTTTTTTTGTTTGTTTGTTTTTTAAAATCTGAAACAAATAAAAAGTGCCACTCCCTAAAAAAGAAAAAGCATTTTATACCTGTAGGAACAAGAACTTTTATCCCAGGCTAACTGATAATGTAAGCTAAGCAATGGTACAAGAAAAGGTATAGGTTAGACACATAAGGCTGTGGTTTGTGAGAACAACTTTGGAATTAATACATAAGGAGTTCCAAACTTTACTAGAGCCTCAAATAAGTCTTTCTTCTGTCTTGGGTTGGTTGGAATATCAGTTGTGGGTACAACTGATATTCTGCCGACATTCCTCTGAATTGCTGAGTTGCTCCAATTGTGTTTACAGTTGCTTTCAACTTCAGATCTAGAGCTTCAAATTCATGCCCTAAGGGCATTGTATGATACTTTATTTAAGCTAAGAAGAAGCTAAGCCAAAGGGAAAAAAGCCCAACAAACAGCTTAGTTAATCTGAATTTCAATCAATTGTACATATGTAGGAATGCAAAAGGAAGTAGCTAATCATGATATCATCTTATTCTACCCACTTGGATTATAAATGGTCTTTGGTTCAGTTTAAGAAGTGTCACAATAATGTGCCAACTCAGCTGGAGACACATAGTTCTTAAAGAGAATGGACACGGACATCAATATTTCAAAGCCTACTGAAATGAAACCTGCAGAATATCCCACAGATAATAGAAAAATCAAAACAAGAAAGACAGCAATGTCAGTCTGCAGAATTTCTTGTCAACAGCTTGGAGTTTTACCAATGGCATTCAGTTCAAACACCATGAACAACCTTAGCTTCTTATCAGTCTTTGCAATAAAAAAATTCAGCCAGAAAGGAAGGAAAACCAAGCCTGCCTGTTTGATAAAAGACAGACGGATAGACACACACACAGACACACACATGCACATTAGCAATTATCTGGAATCAGTGACACACTGAAGACACACATGACCAGATTGTAGAGTCAGTCATAAAATCATAAAATATCCTGAGTTAGAATGACTCCATAAGGATCATCAAAGTGCGACTCCCGGTTCTACACAGAACAACCCCGAGAATCACACCATGTGCCTGAGAGCATTGTCCAAACGTTTCTTGAAATCAAGAATTCCACCAGATTTTCATGTACAGAGAGAGCTTAAATGTTGAGCTGTGTTGTTGCAGAGTGTGACAGTAGCTGCTCCTGCATTTTGTTCAGCGTCTACTGTAGGACAAGTGTTTGCCTATGGGAATGCACAAATTTCCAGGCTTCCTGCAGCATTATGGCTGTGGAGATAAAGATGAGTGGACCAGAAACTATGAAAATGATTTTCACCTTTCAATTTATAGGAAGAAACAACACCGAACCATGCCCCCTGTTCCCCACCCCCCACCACCATCACATGTTTAAATATTGTCAAAGTCTACAGTTTTTCAATGTTGTGACTAGCTTACTGGGTAGTTAATTGAAAAGCAGATTTTAGGTATAATTGCCACATCCAAGAACAGAATCTCACTTTAAATGAGCAGGAAAGTATTAACATTAAAACATGTAAGCTCGTTTTCTGGGATGTGGGTCCAGGTCCAGGTTCCTAAAATAGATAAATGGCATTTTAAATTCAATCTGTGGCTATAACTTACTGAGGAAAAAATGGTTTCTTATCCATGAGAATGCAAAAGCATCCTATCTTTCATCATGCTTTCATCAACACTGAAAAATGTATTGTAAATGAAAGACTGTGCTATATGTTCTGAAGGTCAGGAAAGCCACTTTTAACCAGTCCTTTGAAGGGGACATTGATACAAAAAACTTTTCCAGAAAATCATTTGTTTCAAAAGATTTTTCTGAATTGCGGTAATCCCAACCTTGCTTTAGTACATATTCCATAGATTTCTGGAATAAGACTTAGAAAAGGTACAGTTATTTATTTAGTTATTTTGATGACTATAACTTCATCATATTATTACATGTTAGGACAATTTTGATTAGGATTAGTATTTAGGTATGGAAGATCCCTAGTGGATGGAATTGTTCATTATGTTGTCCAGATGTCTGTACCTTCTGCAACAAACTTAGATTATGGCAACCAATGAATGAATTTTCCTAATTCAACAACTGCAAAACTGTTTATGAATGTGTTTCTTCAGTTCTAATTCCAGACATCATAATGTTTCTTTACTAAGATACGTACTTAAGTCTTCAAAGCTGTCAAACTATTTTCCTGATAATTAAATTAATTGAAAAAATACAATACCTTGAAAATAAAAATGAAATGCCAAATGAACCTGAAATTTCATGCTGCACTTTAAGCTTCTGTCCCCTTCTTAACGGATTGAAGCTGCAGAAAACATTCAGGAATTGTTCATGTGAATTATCTGTGTACATTCAGGATTCTACTGTAAGTTAAATTGATTCATTATAGATAAGAGAAACAGAAGAAGCGTTTGGGTGTGAGCCAGTGTTTTTCTGATTCATGCAGTAGTGTAGCAATTTTTCACCATCAAATACTGTGCTTTGGAAATGCTCACTTTTCAGAGGCTACTTTTTACACCCAGAGCTGCTATTACCTTAAGAAATCAAACTCAAATTATCAATTTATTTCAGACTTGATTTTACATGTGAGAATATATGAAAACTGGTGTTGATGCCAACAGGACTCGAGTCAGAGAATGGGACTTGAAATTACATTTTTGTTACAGGTTTTTTTAACTCTTTAACAACAGTTCATGTTTACATACTATCTTATTTTCTCTTACAGAGTGCTTTTGTTTCATTAGAAGTGTTCAGCCATAGTGTGATTTCTGCCTTCTTTCAACATAGTTGGCACAGTCAATTCCTAGCAGACCATTTGTTCCAAAATATCTCTTTATGTGTTAACTTTTTCTACTTTGCCCATTTTTAATTTACTGTTATTTATTTTTTATCAAGATTTATATACTTCTAATATATATATATGTTGCATTTTTTTCTGGATAACTGATTTGTATTACCACTACTCTTCTTATTATTTTCTCTGTATTATGATAGTAATAGACATTCTATTTTTATTTCCTTCTAGGATAACTAATGCATTTCAATCTACTAGCCCATCTACTGGCCTATGTACTTTCTATTCCTCTTTTTTCATTTCTGTGTGATGAAAAATAGTCATTCCAGTTGAAGTCCTGACCTAGGAATGAGGAGGTTATTGGTGCAAAATTGTTTCTAATTTGTTTTGAGTGAAATAACTCCCCTGGCTTCTAGCTCCCCATTTTGTGTTCACCAATCATTTCAAGTTTTTTGAGGAATTGACAATGATGTTAGTATTTTAATCAATGTAGTGGGAGTTGGACTTTACCTTTAAATCTTAGCAATACATTACATTTTCATCTACATTCAGTGTACTTTCCCCAAGACATCACCTTCCCTCTTTTCTCTTTTACTTATTGCATCCTATTTGTTTTACATCTGTGTTATACTTCACTGAGCATATGCATTTGCATATTCATTATTTGTAAGACTTTCGGCTTTAAAACTCCTTCTCTCAGTCCTGTGTCTAATGAAAGTAAGTGATTTTTTAAACTTTACATAAAGATGTACAGACCTGTTTTAAATACTTTCTTTACAATCTTTTACAATCTTTATCTTGGAAATACTTTAATCCGACCTGTAGGTTACATTATGTTGTGCACAAGAATCCTACTGCAGTCTACCATATCTTAGCCATTACCTGGAAAATTCCCTGTGATTCCAACATTTTATCAAGAAAAAAAGGCTGAGTCAGAAAATAAAATGCAATGTCTTATCTATTTACAAAGCAAATGCTAAGCAGCTATACTTGTGCTGCAGACCTCAAACAGAAAACTCAATTTGCCTATTTCCTATAAGGGAACACAGACATGGGAAAGTGTTAGAGGGCAACACAAAGGACATCACAAAATAATCCCTGTATCAGTTGGCCCAGACACACCTGTAGGATAAAGAATAATGAACAATAAATGTCTGAAATATCCACAACAATGGAATTGGTATACTAGTCTCAATGGATGCAATACAAAACAGGTAGTGATGAATTGTGGGACAATATTTCTATTGGAAGATTCTAGTGAAGGTGTGAACTGCACAGCTAAAAACATGATTCCCAATATGCTTATCTTTTTTTGTCTTACATAATTCATGGCTCCAGCAACATCCAAGCTACAGTCCATTTGCATTTTCTTCTGTTTGACTAGAGGACAGGACAAATACATGCAAATAAATGACCTTTTTTTAGTTTATCTCTATTCTATTGCTCTTTATTTGTCATGAAATCAAATATCTTGACACTTTGACAGTCTATATTATATTCGTAGGGCACAAGTCAACTGATAAAAAAAATCATACCTGACTTTCACTATCTTTCAGCTAAGATTGCTTCTAGAATAAATAAATACATGACAGATGACTCTTATATTTTTCTACAGATTAATATGCTCCTACATTATTCAGGTACTCTATGATGTCATTCCTATAAATGTAAGTATTTGCTCATGCTTTTGGTGCTATAATTCTTAAATTTTGCCTGGACGTAAAATTTTTCAGGTCATTTGCCTGGACAGAGTTTGCAAATGCAAGTTGATTTTATTAAATGTCTTTGAGAAAAAGATTGGGAGGTGCAAGAACTCACAGGTTTGATATGTGCTATGATATCACACAGATTAAAAAAAAATCAGGATGACATTGAGGTGAGGATGTTTTCTGCTTCATGTAAGGACTTGCTGAGTCAGAGAGGAAACAAATGTGATTAAGATATTGCAGGGTGTACCTAAGAAGGTAAATCATCAGGTTATTCATTCCAAGGTGCTGTTTAGGTAATCAGAGGAAATAGTTGCTCAATAAAATATAAAGCATTTGGAGAAAAACCCCAACCAACCAACCAACCAAAAAACCAGAAGACCTTGTTTGCATACATGTTCAGTGTTTTTCTTCTATTGATGATTCTTTTTTTTAATTAAATACAGTTCAAACTGATTCTTTCCTCTTCATTTTTCAGTTTTGTAGCTCAAACACAAAATTAGTTACTCAAAAAGATTTAGGTGGGAATCACTGGCAAAAAATAAGATAATTCAGACATGACTGACTCTGCTACTGTATCCTAATCCATCCTCTTGTCCTTTGCAGCCCCATGTAATTTTTATTGTCCTAATTGCTTCTTTCTCTTTTCTCTTCTGTTCTTTCATTATTTTCCCTTGAGACTGCCTCACTTTCTTTCTCTTAATTTCTTCTATAACCCACAGTATCTTCTTCTTTCCAACCTTGTGGAATTGACTTTTTTCTTAATCTTTTTCTTCTTTTTCTCACTCAGGTCTCCTTTTCCTCTCCTCTGTTTCTTCCTCTACTTTATCTCTTATTTATTTTCACTCTTCTGCTGCATTTTTTCCTCTCTGGTTACCCACTCTCACTTTCTCATCATTCTTATCATGCCACTGATTTCTACCTCATTCTCCATCCCACTCCTTCTGTAGGGTTTTTTCAGTTGTTTTCTCCGATACCTCCTGGCATGCCCTGTAGCTCCTCTGCTTTAAATTCTTGTCTTTTGCTGTCTACTTTCCAGACTTTTAAAAAAGTATCTTAAACCCTTGTAGCCATTCTAAAAGGGGGAATTTGTGAACATATTATTTCTTTTTGTACTCCTTATTACATGGAACTGGCTTCTCAAAATCAGTGTTTTGAGGGAGATGGAGGAACCAAATATAGAGCAAACTTTCACAGCCTGGACAAAATACCTCAAATCTCTTAACATCTTCAACTCAGGAAAAACAATTGCCTGTGGTCATTACAATTAAAAAAGAAAATAGGCACTTCACAACTGAAATTTTGGTGCTATAGACATAAAAAATGTTTGTTGGAAATCAATCATTATCTTCTTGTTGTTGGGACTGATCACATGTAGAGTTGAATCTGTTTACTCCAGGTCATTCCAATACAGACACTGATTGTCCAAGTCATCACAACATAATGCTATTCATTACCATTCTAAATCTTTATCACAGCTTGTATGGCAATAGATGAATGTAAATATAAAGTACTAGCAGTGTAAACAGAGTGCAAGCAATGTCAATACTCTATTCAAGAACTCAGCAACACATGGAGAGTCAGCAAAATAAGAAGTTGAATTTGTAAAACTGAGCAATTAATCACTCAAAACTAGAACATACAAGGGTGAACAATGATCACTACCTCTTCGTCACCCTGCAACACTTTCTGTCCCCTAGTTTACCAATTAAAAGTTAATTTTTTTAGGCTTTAAGGTGCACAAAGAATCGACCTTACTCTCTCTGACTTTGATGTCATTTACTTTGTGAGGTACTGCATTGTGTACAGAGCATAATGCTGATTTTCATAACAAATTATTTTGTCAAAACCTCGGATCTCACTGTTTATGAGAATTTCTACAGTAAAAATGGTGGGACTTTCAGACAGCTTTCCTTGATGCCTGACAGGTATCCATCAGTAAATTTTTCAAAAATAATAGCGTGGAAAACAAAGAGAAATATTCATGATGCAAGAACTAGATCCTTGCAGCAAGATAGCATTGCTACTAATTAAAATAAATCACTTTCAGACAGCCATGGACATTCCCATGATAACATCTAGCTCTTAAGGCAGTGGAATTCTGAATCTATTCCTTTGTATTGACTATGGGTGAATATTCTCCTGAAAAAAAAAAAAAAGCATGTTAGCCCTCCATGGAATTCAGATTTCTGATAGATTCTATCAAAATCTGAAAACCAGATCTGAAAACCAACCTTTCTGTAGAAACAGTCAAAAATTTAAAACAATAAAATTTCTGCAGCAGTTTTGAACATTGACACTAAATTTAAGGTTTATTTTTGAAATAAGTTATTGTAATATAAAGCTTTTGGATATGAGAAATAGTCAAAAGAGAGTGTTTGGGCTTTTTTTTTAAGGCTCTCAACCACACACCTTCCTTAGTAAAACCAGTTTTGTTTTATCATCTCCATTATAATTCTGATTCATGCATCTCAGTAGAGTGCAATGATCTTTCTGTCTGTGTTTATATATATATATATACTTCAGAATTTAAAGGTTAGCCATTAGGGATCTTGTCTAAATCCGAAACAATAATCATCCACTTACTAAACCTGTGGTTTAGTTAGTTTCTCAGATTAAGTTTCTGCTTGGTCTGACAAGCTCCACAGGAGGATCCCTCCGGGAAGCAGAAATCTGTATAATGCCAAGAGTGCCGTTGCCAAAATACTGTAGGCAGATAAACACCAAACATGATGGTATCAATGGGTTTTGGCATAATTTGCTGGTGAGGAGGTTTATCCATGGCATAGGAGATTTGAGCTGAAGAACTATTTTGAAACTTTATATCTTCAACTGATATGTTTACTGAGTAATGCTACAAAGTAGTTTCTTTTCCTGTTATTGTCATCACTCTTTTTCCTCTGGTAACAAACTGGACTGGATTAATAGGATTAGCAGACCAAGGCGGCTGTCTTTCCCCTTCTCTGTTCAACTTTCCTTTCCTTCTCTATCTGCCTCAGAATGAGGAGTAAAATGTCCTTTGCTCAACAACTTCTCCATCCTGGTTATTCCAAGTAAAATGAGTTCATAGCTGGCTCCATGTTGGGGAAGAAAAAGCAATTATTAACAGAAAGAGACCTGAAGGGATTGTCCAGCAAGCTCTGGGCAGCAGATACTGAAAGGGGTTCCTCCCTTTGATAAGACAGGAGCCTACTGTGAGAGGTTACTTTGAAGACCAGGATTATTTTCAGCTATCTATGTATATTAGCCCTGTCTTCCCTTGCAAGATATGGAAGGACTTTACAAGATGTTGCAAGACATGCAGAAAGCCTTTGTTCCCCTCAGGTGGTCCTGGTATGGAGAAATGCTTACCAATATGATGAAATATAGTGGCTGGGTTTCCTAAGCCCTAGTTAACATAACTCATCCCCCTCATTAACGTGTCCTACCTCTTCATTAACATACCCTGCTCCTCGATTCTATACGTTGTAACATGAGTGATCAATAAATGTCTCAGTTTCTACCTCCAAACTGGGAACATGCAGACTATGACTGGCCAACAGCTCCAGCATTATCTGTTTCAAAAAGAGAATGCC
Organism: Campylorhamphus procurvoides; assembly: GCA_013396655.1. Lineage (NCBI taxonomy): Eukaryota > Metazoa > Chordata > Aves > Passeriformes > Dendrocolaptidae > Campylorhamphus > Campylorhamphus procurvoides. The sequence continues at coordinate 179,591 of WBMV01006092.1, forward strand.
TTTTCCTTTTTTCTTCCAGAAGAGATCCAAGTACAGTAAATCCCAAGGGGAGAAGTGCATCTAATAATCTATTATCATATAATCTAATTAATTATCTAATATCCTATTTCTTTACCTTCAAGAGATCTCGATACCTTCAAAAAGATTGTTTCAGGGTCATTTTTTGCATGTCTCATCTTTGATAGCATCTCAGATAAATCAGGTTCTCTCTCTCTCCTACTTCCAGAATAGTTTTAACCTAAGCAATGGATCCTATTTTTCTGTTGTACCAAATATAAAATGGTTTTTGTTGTTGTTTTTTTTTTTTTTAATTGGTCTTTAAATAGTAATTAGAGAGCATTCACTGCTCTTGTGCTTAAGGCATCAAGACATTTGGATTCTGTTCCAGATTTTCACAATCAATGTCAATTGATCTATATTGATTCTCTGTGTATTAACAAAGTAACAAATAAACCAATCTCTTCTAAAGTCTTTTATGTAGCTGATAGAAGGACAATTTAGTACAAAGACATGTATTTTTAAATTTGTTTTGAAGAGTTGGGGCAATATCTGAATGAAACTGCTCAGACTTTCCAGCTTGAGTGGAAAGACAATATATATCCTAATTTAAGAGTTAGAATTTACTTTTGCTTTTATTTACAGTTAGAGGCCACAATATTTGATACTCAGTGATATTAGAACCAGTAAATAGATCCACAGTCTAAGTAGCTGTCTTTCAAAAATTATAATACCGAAGAGTATTTTTTCATAATTTTGTAATTATTTCACGATCATGATTTGTTCCTGTAGATTATAGAAAAAACACAGGCTTCTTTCCATGAACACTACCAAAGATTCAGCTGTCACAAAATTATTAAAGGATTTGTACCCTGTCAATTAAACTAAATAAAGTCTGTATCATATTATTAAAATGAACAATAAATTATTGAAATACAGTACCTTTTATGTTGCAAATATTATTGCCCTTTAATTACATTTTAACATTAATCAAATACAAAAGGAACAGAAGACTTGGAGTTAATGTGGATTTTTTCCAGCTTTTGAGTTTCTCCACATTTTTTAGCTGTATCAAGGTCATCAGCTCTCAGATAATGTAGCTAAAATTGATTTCTGAATAGTCTCCTGCTGTGCTTGATGTCGTTTTCTGTCCTTATAAAAGACAAAAAACTCCAGGAAGAAGGTAAAAATTCTTGGGTTTTACAAGATATTTTCTTTTTATATCCTACTGTTGCTGTTCTTTAACTTGCAGATTTGTTTATCTGATGATCAACCCAGAAGAAAAGTTAATTAGTCCTGAGTTTCATGTTGTTTTCTAGAAACCTATCAAACATATATCTGACACCGACTTTTTGAATAAGTGGCTTCATGTACTGAGCAAGGAAATTTTCAAGCCTTTTTGAACCTTTGTTTTTTTTCTTTCATTTTACTGTACTGCTTTTGTGAAACTATGTATTTATGGTTGTATTTCTTCATAAATTCCAAAAAACCTCAGTGTTAAAAAAGGTTTGATCCTCAAAGTCTTATAAACCAACATTTGAATTTTAATTGGTCAAGAAGCAAAAAATTAATGAATAATATAAACAATTTTAAAGGAATATTAATTTTATGCTTGAAAAGAATAAGTCAAAAGCTCCTACAGACATTGCCTTTCTTCTTTTGCCCTCTTTCTTCTGCAGGAAATGTAAATTAACTGCAGTTCTTTCATTATATTAGTCATAGCACCTTGCTACCAATAAATTTGTACATACTCTCCTGCAGAGAGATGAAAACAGTTGTAAAGTCAGAACAGAGAACAAGCCTGTTTTAATTCAACATCTAGAAAATGTTTATCTCCCAAGTTCTTTTTTTTTTTCCTGTTGCTAATTAAGCAAGTTAACCTTAAACCAGAAGGTTCCAGAATACCAGAGGAGTGCTAATGAGTGCTGAGGATGGGCAATAACACTGTACTTGCTAGACCACATGAAGCAAATGTAAGATTAAAACCGATTTGCAAAAGACTTGAGGTAGCAAAAGAAAGTCATGAAAGAATCTTTAAAGTCATACCAGGGACTCATAGAAGAGAAGAACAAAACAATCTGAATTTTGTGGAAAAACAGGCAGGCTAAGACCAAACACAACCTTATCATATTCATGAATGAAGATACCATTACTCCAGATCAGGTCAAGACTTGCATTGCCCAAGAACATACTTCAGGAATAAACCATACATTTTGTCTATTAATAAATCGTAGTTCTCATTTTTTTTTCAAAATTAGGTGCTTTGGAGATGAGTTGTGACTCATCCACCTAAGAAATATTGTTTTCTATGGTTGTCTTTTGGAACATGCATCAGTGAAAATAATTCAGTACATGTTTCAGAAGGTGAAATATCTTGAACATATACACTTGCAATATCATATATTGGAAAAATATTTTTTCTGATGTACTAGAAATGATGGGAATGGGCAATGTGAGTCAGGAAGGATGAAAATGTAGTGAGGGAAAAGGAGGGGAAGAAAAGAAGTAATGGCAGAGGGGAAGACTACATTTTACAGAAAATATGTATAAAATCTTGTCATCTAGGAAGGAAAGTTAGAGGGATATTAGTTCTTCTCAGAGAAAATAGTGTGAAGATAATTTTTTTTACTATATTTAACATAGATTACTTCTCCATATTGTTGACTGATGAGTGGAAAGTGAACCATTATTGTTGGAATCTAAAACATCAGTCATGATTAAAAATCTCAACCAGGAATAAAAATATTGCATATCGAGATAATGGACATTCTGACTCTTCATGCAAATACAGGGATTCATTTGATTTATACAGATCCAGGATAACACCAGGACAAGAATGAATAATCTTAGTAATAAGAATCAAGAAAAGATTGGAAAGGGTGAGCTTTTTTTTTTTTCCCCAGTGTTATGTGCATAAATTATATGTAGAATTCAGTTGAAAGAATTGAAACAAAACCCAAAAGGGAATACCAGCTGAGTATGAAGACCTGGAAAGAGAACAGGTGAGAAACACTAAGATCATAAGGAACTTCACTCAAAAATTTGGGCAATGATTCAATATTTACTTTTAGCTTCATCACCTGGTTGTATTTGAGATGGGATTTCCATTACATTTAGACAACTCATGCTTTATTGCAATCAGAATGCAATGATAAAAGTGGTGGGTTCAAACTACATAAAATCAGGTGTAGTGGCACTGTGTGTTCAATTATAAATTCAAGATGGTGACAGCAATAAGAGTTCTGAAGATGGTGCAGTTTTGATTACTTCTTTATGTGAAAAATTACACAATTTAACACAATAGATTTTATACAAGTTTTCAATGACAGTTTCAAACACCCAAAAAGATCTATTACAGGAAAATCCCTGTACTAGTGATGGAAGGGGAAAGCTTGAGCAGGATGAAGGACTTTATACCTATGTTCAGATTTTGACTTGGACAGTATATATGCAGTAAATATCAATTATTAAATATGATGAGAATATCTGTGACAAAGGTACTGAGAAGCTGGTAAAGAAGAAGTGATCTCAACAACAAAAGTTAGGTTTTGAAGGCATCAACTGGTTCCATTAGACTTGGGCATCAACTTAGAGAAGTTCATGAGACATCCAGCCTTGGAGGAGAGTAACACTCAGTAGTCAGAAAAACATGAAATGACTTCTTTCTGAAAATAAACATATCACAAAAAATAAAGACTTGAATGAGACTTAATCAATATTATTAAGAGAATAAAATTAAACCTTGTTTAGAAATGTATTTGGAAATTAAGGTAACAGAGAAATTTTTCATTCAAAAATGTATAGGACTAAAATCAAAGGAAGACTAATGTCTCCTTGAAGATAAAGGAGTGGAGAAACTGGTAGGAGTGAGGTTCAGGCAAACAAAATTAGCAGGTAAATGTTACTTGTTCAATCAAACTGTGTGTGCCACTGACTCTCACATTAAGGATAACTGTATGTAACAATAAAAAAAATAAATTAGAAAATATTCCTCGAATCAGCACTGATGAAGTTCTCCCAGAACTATCAATGTCAGTCTTCAGAGGGATATTTTGTTTTAAAAATGTTAATTTTACTCACTTAAAGCTTCTGGGTACTAGTGTTGTGATAGCTGACATTAAAAGAAAAGGGCAAAATTTCAGCACAAACAATATGATGTGGGTCATGAGAGGAAAAGGAAAGATCTGGTTTTTTTCATTTTTTAAAAAAAATCTTTATTTGTTTATTTATTTAAAACAAATACCATTACATCAAAAAAAGAAAATCATTCTCCTAGGAAAAGTTAAATGTTTATTGGCACAGTAATTTGGGGAAGGTAAGAAAAAACAATCATCTAAATGAAATCCATTACAGAACAAGACACTCTAAGTTTTAAAATATTTTCTTGATATAAAGATAGAGGTGAACAGGTGCCCAAACTACACATCTGGATTAAGTGGGAATTACTATATACTAAATCTGTTACATTTTAGGTGGATAATAGGAACTTATGTCAAATCATCTTGTTTTTTTTTTCTTTTTCACTAAAAATAGTGACAGCTTTTTTTAAATCAATTTCTTTTTTATTCACCCAAAAGAAAATTCTCCTTCTGCACAAGATGTTTAATTGAGTGAGAAGAATTTATTTCAAGTCAATTTTGATTTTTTAGTCTTAAAAATAGTGTGTTAAAAACACCAACATCATCCAGCCTTTGTATGAGTCACATTTTATAAGTAGTTGATTTTACAATATAACAAAAATCCTCTTCTGTGCTTTTTCACAGCAGGTTCAAATAGAATGGCATCTCAGGAGAAGAGCAGTCTGTCTCCATGACACCTTCAAATATCTAGTTACCATAGTACTGACAATTTTAAAAGATTGGTCATTCGAAACAATTTAGTAGGAGCACAAAGGAACTAGTCCTGGATGTATTTAAATGCTTCAGTATCCTATTCCAAGTAACAGCAAGTTTTTACCAGATAGCAAGGGTTTTGTTTATTAGTTTGGTCTGTTCCTGTTTCCTTTGCAGTATCTTGTATGGAAAAAAAGTAATTTCGTGATGAAAAAAAAAAACAAGGAAAAAATTTAAATTACAGTTTGTAAAGCCCATCAGCTCAGAAAACCAAAATAATTTCTCTTTGTTTATCTGTTAAATTCTGCCCTGACAAATATTTCAAAGGGTCTGTCTAAGCAATTTTTTACAGATAGCTCTAAGCAAATAGTACGTCCCTCAGACAATGAGGGACTATGGATATTTCCAAAGCTTTCTATCCTATTTTGAGTTGTTAATTTTCAAATCCAATAAGAAGTATTTACTTGATTCTTATTAGCTGCTTTTTTATTTATTTGTTTACTTACTTCAATCTCTACAGTAACATCTTGCAAAAAGATAAACCATTTGATAGATAAGATTATAGGATATCCTTTGGAATAGTGATTGTAAGTAGAAAAGTAGACAACACAAAATAGGATTCTGCAGGCTTGGAGAAAAAGGACAATGAATACAAAGAAAGATTTGATAAAATACACTGAATGGTTGAAACTGTTAGTGGAAGTAGTGAAGTAGTCACCTAGCATCCATACTCTGAGAAGCATGCTGAAAGATTAAAGTTAGTGGAGAAAATGTACAGACAAACAGTATACTGGCTTAAAGAAAATCTTTACAATAAAACTTAGGGAAAGCTTGATGTATTTACACTACCAAAGAAATAGAAATTCTCAAATATTTTAAATTAGTATCTTTACAGATACTTCAACAATGGGTAAAGAAATTTAAGAGATGCCAGTTCGTATAAATTAAACCCAGACAGATTCAAAATTTGTGACAAGACACATATTTTTGATTGAGCAGGCTTGCGATTGCTACATCATCTGCCAAGGGAAATTGCAAATCCTTTACCTTTTGATAGCATCAAGTCAACAGAGACATAATTTATTAGTGTGGTCTTTTGCCTCACAGAAGGTATTGGATTCATTTTCCATTGCATCTAAGAATGACATTTTAAAGGTGTTACTAAAGTTTTTATTTTTATTAAAAAAATTAAAGAACTTGAGTTCAATTTCAGAGTCTTATCTTATGCATGGACATTGTTACTGGCTTTGGTCTTCCAAAAGCTTACACAATTCCTTTATTGTATACATTTTGTAACTAATTGAAATACTTATAATATAAATTAAGAGCCACTGAATGAATGCCCCAAGAAATGGTTGAGTGTACTGGTGGTCAGCTTACATTTTCTGGTTAAATGATGGGAAAGTAAGGCTGGAGTTTTTAGCCCAGTGACCTCTGGGAACAGCAAAGAGCTGGGGCTGTAATGCAAAGTTGGATGCAAATATTTGTTGACCTAAACTGGTAAGACTGAAATTGAGTCAAACTTTTCTGAGTGTTTAGGCAAGTGTACACAAGATCTCAAGGTACATCTCAGAATACCAAATACATCTGACTGCATCTCTGTGAGCAGGCACAGAAAAAGTGAATGCCTATATATTTCTAGATCCTGTCTTGCAAAAAAACCTGATTTTTTTTTTAATAATTCTGCCAAAAAAGTCTATCAAGAGAAAAACTGGCTTTGCTGCATGAGTGAAGATTTCACTTAGTCCTTAGTGTCTAACTCCCTAGTCTTATTTAATCTACAGAGACATTAATAGTTTGTGTTTAAAAGAAAGAAAATATTTAATTTTGATAACTGAGAGCAAGAAAGGGATATTATTTACCACAGACTATTGGCTTAAGTGTGATAGAGATGGTAAAGAGCTTCCTCACTAGATACTGGGGCACTGAGCTCTGCAACTAGGTTTTTAACTTCTGGTTGAGTGGACTGAAGGGCACATTAGTAAAGACAATTTGTACTGGGAAGTGTAAGTTTAATTTGATTCTGATTTAAAGCAAAATAATTGCATATAAGCTCATTACCACCCATTCTATACCACCCATGCATAGAAATTGAAGAGTTAGTTATGCAGAAAGTTCAATTCTCAGTTTAGAACTTTTGGATTGTCTAACTGAAACTGGGTTTATTAAATGCAGCATAGTCCTAATCAAGCATGTACAAATGTGTTGGTATGCCTCTTACGTGGAAGAAATATAAAATACGTACTTTTTGCTATGAACTATTCAAAACCTAATTCAAATATTACACAGTAAATAAAATAGACTTTCTCTTTTGCAATTCCTGTGTATGAGAAGTAAAAACAAGCGACCAGAAAATCTAGTTGACCCCAAATTGTCAAAATCATAAGAACAACTGAAATAGAAAATCCTGCTATGCAATCTAAGCATAGATTCTGAAATCCAGAATATCTGGCAGGTGAGCTGCCAAATCCATACCTGGCTTTTGGGATAAATGAAACAAATCTAGGGGCTTCCTCATTCTTTTGCCAAGCAACAATAACTCCTTAAAGGATGTTCTTTCAAAATGGAATTGCAGCAACACAGGAGCTCTTAAACCCACAAATTGACTCCTTATAGAAATTCATACTCTGACTGTTTTGCTGGATAAGGCAAGTAGCTGTGTGTGTATTGCTGACCTGCAAGGGTTTCCTCATATATTAGGAGCACCTAGCTGTCTGTTAAGGGAAGCAAATACAACACACACACAGAGCAAGAGTCAGGAGATCAAGCATGCTCTCCACACCATAAGCATCTAAAAACGTTAAAGTGCCTTGAAATCATAGTAACCTTATAACCCCTTTTTCTCATACTGTGAAACACAAAAAAACCTCTAACGATTATTCCAGAAACCTAAATTCAATAGATCTCAGTTACTCTTTATGAGGGGTTTTCAAACCTTATAATTTCACAAGCATCAGCAAGTTTGAGTCCTAGTTACCTGAAAGAAAACTGAATGACTAGTGGTATAAGCCAGATAGCAATTAGAGAGGACTGGCAGATGGCAGCTGAGCAAAGGACTGGCAGTGGAAAACGCAGAGCAGACAGGAGTGCTTACAGTGATGACAGATTGCCTGACTGGAAAAAGAGCTTGAATTCTCTTGTGTTATTTTCCCCAGTGTTTTAATGGTGGACACAGAAGTTCAAAATAAGCTTTGCATCCATCCTTTGAAGAGATAATCTAAATTGAACATGAAACATACAGTATCTATATATATCTTTTCTGACATCAAAATGCAAAGACTTTCTCGTCTGACTACAATGCTTTACAGAAATCTGTAATGTCTCCACTCATACAACTCCACGGCGGTACTTCTAAAAATAACAAGCCAATTGCAATAAATGAAATAATGTAACACATAAGCTATGAATTTTCTAAGAAAAAATCATATTCTCTAAAAGTGCAAGTCACTTTTAAAAATTGTATTCTTTTTCTCACTGGCAGACTTCATTTGACTGCTTAATCAAAATAGCCTTAAATCAGATCTGGACTCCACACTCCCCAGTTATCTGAGATCTAAGTTTATCCATAGTGACTATGTCCAGACTGAAGAGATTCCAACCCTTCCCACAATTAGGTCGCCTTTTACCAGTGGACTTCATGACTCTACAGTACTTTTCAATATTTCTCATTTGAACAAAAAAATGTTGGTTACACCTTTAATAATTCTTCTGTTTCTTATAAAATAATGCATATTTTTTTTAATGCTATTCATTATTGTTTGGTGAAAGCCTCAAAATGACTTTGACTGTTTTCAAAAATAAATTGAAAAATAGCAACAGTTCAGGTAGTTCAATAATTATTGGATGAAGACATCTGATAGCCATCACAGCTGATTTGTCTTTATCAGAATTCATGCGACTATCAGGTGGTCTTTAGCACTCATCTCATAAAAGTGCTTTACATTCTATATTCAGGTCCATTTTCACACTCCAAAATCTGTATTATTATTTTTTTTTTTCAATTCTCAGTTCTACTGAATGGCTAATTTACAAAACTTTCCTAACAATGTTTTTGTCAAAACAGTAGATATTACAAGTCATGACAGCTTCTTGAACTTATTTTGCTCTCTCTTTCCTATATTATTTTATCTGTGATACTGGTAGTTTTTGTATAATTTTGATGCTAAAAATCTTTCAATTAGAATGAAAATGTATCAGGTTTTTTCCTCTTTCTTAAATACCTTGCCAGCTGGAAACAAAGTTTCACTAAGTATATCATTTTAGTAGAAGTTTTTCCCATCAATATTGCAAAACTTTGCTGTCCATTCTGTTAATTTATGTCACTTTAACCAACACTGTATCTTTTCTACGTGAACATAGCCTTCTCTATAAACAAAAAGAGAATGTGAAAACAAGAAAAAAAATGCTATTTCTAATTTTCTCATGCATAGCTACTGTATTAGTGATTTTATAAATTATATTTATTGTTTATTAGATACATTTATAATGTTTTGTATTTGTGACATGGCTTGTGGCATGCTCTACTTTTAATTAAATAAGCTAATTCAAATAAAATTTCTGTAAATATATAGTTTAGGAATTTGAAATCTGATTTCTCTTAATAGTTTAAGAAACTTGTTCATGGTTCAAAATTTATGTAATAAATGAACTTGAAAAACCCTGAAATATCACAAAAATATATTTTGATAGGCAAAAGGCCTATATTCATAAAATTAGTTTTTATAAAAAAATACCAATTCTATGATGTAGAAGAATGAGAAAACCATGACCTCTCAATTAGTTTGATTGGACTTTTTTATTTACATCTTATGTTTAAACAGCAATATGCATAAGTAAGACACATTCTTGTCCTACTTGTATGCTTACATCTAAATGTGTGCCAGGAGGTTTTGCAAACACACAAATTGATCTGGTATATCTATAAACTTTTTAGACACCTAACATTTCTTCTAGATGTAGCCTTTCATCTTTATTTTCTGTCTGTTAACAAATCTTACATTCTAAAGAAAAGCTTTCAAACAATTTATGTTTGAAAGAAATAATATACTTAAGTCAATGTTGACTCCAAGACCACATCATGTCTTTGACAGCTGTCATCCCATTAAAAAAAAATAGTTAAATTGCCAAATAATTTTTGTGTACTGTAAATGCACAAAACATTGTGCACATGGCAATCTCTGTATCTCAGGTTTTGCTTGGATTTTCTCCCAGAAGAAAGGCATACAGCTACATTTCTCTTGTAATCATATGTCTAAGATCAAATGCTTCACCTTAGTTAGAAACAGAAAATGATGAAACACAACCCTAACGTTATTATAACCTAGTATTATAGATTGTATATATTGTACTATAGATTTTTACTATGAATTTTATTGAAGTGCTGTTCACCATCCCTGTAATAAAAGATCATATGGATTAATTAGAAAGGAAATTAATAGAAATAACTATGCATAATTAATCCTAACAATTAGACTTCGTGGAAGTAACTGTAGTATGGATCATGTCGAGAAAGGCAGAAATGAGACATAGCAAGGCCATCAAGAACAGAAAGATTGACTTGTTGACTCCACCAAGAAATGCATATCATTTCCTAAGCCTCGATTTTGACCTGTCTTGTTGTAAGTCTTTCCTCTCCACACTAGCTTTTCTGTAGCTCAGAGGCAATTCAAACTATAAATTAAACTGTTCAATGTACCCTATGTTGAAATTTTGTATCATAAATGTACCAGTCTGATTTCTCATCTCTGTGAAGGAGTTAAAAATTGGTACATTTTATTTTCATTAGGTGACACACTGGACTTTCAGAGGCTTGTTGCCTCCTTTATTCTTCATTTTTACACTTTAATGTTATTTTTGTTTCCACAATACTGACAGTCTTATCTTCAGTTGGGTTTTTTTTATACCTTTAATCCCTTGCTTGACAAGTATTTGACATTTGGGAAATAAAAAGGCACAGGAGCTTCTAATATTAATAAAAGTTTCAGATTAACAATACATAATAACAATAGTATATTACTAAACAAACTGTTAGAACACAGTGAAGTTGAGCTCCTATTGTGTGCTTCTCTTCCTGCTGCAATTTTTTCACTTGTTTTCTTTTCTCAAGATACTGACATATAATGTTTCCCTTCTTTCATTCTCTTGCATTCATTTCAAGTCCCTAAATTAAAGATGTAACTGTGTGGCGTAACTTGCACCCAGAGGGCTTTATATGGCTCTCTTCATTCTACTGCAAATTGGCAGAAGCTGATAGGGAAGTCTGGGAAAATGCCGCAATTTTTTTTGCCCTGCTCTGCTTTAGAAAGCTGTATCTGGCCACAGATAAATAAATCTTGGATTCATCTGGTACCATGGTGTGTTTTTATATTTTGACCCTAAATTCACCTCCTACCCAAAAGTATACAAGAGCATCACCCTATATTTCCTTGTTGTGGTGGGATAAAACTTATGCTGTCAGGTTCTCTTTCATTTGGAAAAATGTACAAATAGATTTTATCAAAAGATTTAAACAGTCTGAGGATATCAGCAATCTGCAAACTTTGAACCATTGTTGCTTTGAGCTTCTGTACCTTGTTTCAATTATGAAAAAGGAGTACCATACTTTTACCTCTTTCTGTAAGCTCCAAAGTCTTCTGAAAGGTCACTGGATTTATGGACATTTGTAAATAATAACTGATGAGAGAGATAAAGTGGAGGTGATGGGAGAAGTCAGTTTAAGTTGTGCCTAAGAGTCATAGGAGATAAGCTGAATTTCACCACAGTCCTTAAAAAACATGTTAAAGAAACAACTGTTTTACCAACGGGAGAATTCTTCTTGAAACTTATTATATACATTTGGTAAAATATATTTAAATTACATACATTCGGTAAAAGATATTTAAATTATTTTAATAATAAGTAACTAACCTTTTGCAGTTATTCCTCTTCTGTCTAATGTCAAAATATCTTATCACTCACCCAATCCCTTCATATTTATAAAGAAAAAATAGCTTTGCAATGCATGTCTACAATGTATCAAGTTTTCTTGAACGGTGGAGAGTAGCAAGTTTTTATAAATAGAAAACATATTTCTTTTGGAATACCTAATGCTGTTTCCATCATCATTTTGCATTGAACATGATCACTACATTTAGTTGTTATTCCTTTTTCATACTGTCCACCTTCATGTAAGAGGAGCACAACTCCCACTACTGGGAAATCACTGAATTTTCCCAGGAAACATGCTGGGTTCTTAACTCTATAAATATGCATACATTTTCCACAAAAAGTTTGTTCAGGACATAAGAGAAAATGAGCAAATCAGGTGCTACTGGTTTCCAGAGTCAATACATGGCTATACAAAATAAAAGTATTTGTTTACATTTAATGTGATGTGACATTTATTACACTAAAATGAATCTAGATTTTTGCAGTATTTGTAAGTTAGACCTTTCACCGTTAGTCTAATATGTCTGTAATGGTCTAACAGTAAAGATAAAACTAGAGAAAAATCAGACTTCATAGTTTTTAAACTTGTCATCAATTATAAACATTAAATGTTTTAAATGTGTTACAAACAGAAGCAGAGTTTTCTCAGATATATTTTGAGCAAAATTTTCAAACTTATTTAAAGCTCTATGATTTTCATCAATGATCAGGGATTTGTATCACTATGACCTCTCTACAAAAAAAAAAGTGTAGAAACAATCAGAAAATCAGAAGTATATATTTTTTAATAAAATCATCTCTCACTATCAGACTTATGGTAGCTGACCACACTTTTTCTCTCAGCATGCCATAATTATAAAACCCTATGCTTTAAGCTTAAGCTGCAAAATTGTTTTGTTCTTAAGTGTAACATACCCAACAGGAACTGCATTGCCTGGTTTATAAAGATAAGATAAACAAATGGAATTATGCAGATAACCTAAACAACAACTGAAGTCTATAACTACATTGAAAGTATAAATGGGGAAAAAAACCACCAAACAACTATATATATAATGTGAGTGTATATATGTTTATTAATTTATTTGTTAATATACATATTTACTGGGAGAAGAAGCAGCAGAGTGGATAGAACTCAGTAAAAGGAGTTATTAGAGAGGTTTACTTGCCTGTAAATCTATTATTTTCCATCACAGTGGATTCTTATTGTTTGAATAATTTTAAACAAGCTTACATAATCCACTATAAAATGCACAAACATATTGTCAGGAAGATGAACAGACCATACAACTTAATAAGTCTTTTTTATCTCCACATTTTTATTTTTATGAATATCACAGTCAATTGGAACTTCACTGGAAAAATCTTAGACTACAGATAAGGAAATTTTCACTTTGATGCCTCATATTCATATTTAAGGCTCAGTATGTAATATTAGAATACAATAAAAACCCCTGCTATTTAGATTCCTTCCATTTATGAGAAAAATACTGTGCTTACATAAAGTATACAGGAAAAAAGAAAGAGTTATTAAGTTATTCTAGGTTTTCCATTAGAATTAGAAGCATTCCAAAGAAAATTTCCAAATTTCTCATATCAGTCTCTGAGGAATCTTGCAGTTCCCTCAACACTCAAGTCAGAAACAAAGGTAAGTATTTAAATAATATCAGAAAGGAGCAGACAGTTAAAATTTTCCAATCTATTGTGTGTGTTTCAGTTTTGGGGCAGCACCACAGTCTCTCCTCTGGATTCAGCAGTGAGTCTGCTTATGCCAGTGCCATATACAGCACATTGGTGACAGTGTCATTTATAGCACACTGGTGGCATAGACTTGCCTGGAGAGTGTAGTTGGAACCCTGAATGGACTGCTTGGGTGAAAGGAGAAGGTTGGTGACGTTGTGCAGTGGATCATGAGATGTTCTTGAGAAAATGAGAGACTTTAAGAAAACTCAGGGAACATACTCAAAAACTCTTTAGGGCAGATCATGTGAAGCAATGTAATAACCAACAGAGAGTCAATGGTGACAAAACTCTTATTCAAATCTGAGGAACGCTCCAGCAGCTCCTAAATCGTCCTACAAGTATCACTTGTGACATATGAGCTGCTAAAGGCTGATGTACGAAGGTGTATGGATCAAAACTATAAAGATGTTACCCAGCTGCTTGCAATTTTTGAAGAAATAGCTATTACTGCTGGGGAGCTGTTGGAAAGGCCTTGTGAAATAATTGTGAAAGTAAAAGATGAATTCCCATTTTTGGTGTACTGGCACCAGAGAGACCTTAGAACATGGATCATGTGTAGATTTCATTTTATCTCAATGCTTACTGATAAAAGTTAATATGGACAGGACAAGGGTATGCATGGCATTTCATTTTCAGTCTTTACACATGGTTTTATACTTAGAAAATACAGTGGTGACTTTTTATAGCATCTTTACCATTGAGTGTGGTAACAAAATATTCTTGCTGTTGTGTTTTCTTGTCATGCACTCTTGTTGCACTGTTCTGCCTTACATATATATCCAAATAATAAAACATAACATATTTTTTGCTGTTTCTCATAAAAGTTCAATTTGCATCCCAGGTACAAACATCTATTTCAAAAATACTTTGGGATGTAATTTTCATTTTAATAAGCCAATGCTTAAGGGTTTCTTAATATCTGTTATTTTGCTCCTCTTTCAGAATTTTTATCTATGGAGGGAATGTTTTGTTGCTGGAAAATTACTGGATAAAGTAATGACACAAAGTCAGAACAAGATCTGCTTTTTCATATTGACATAATATAAACACTTCCCAGAAATGTGAAATCTAGAAAATATATTGAACTTTCTCTCTCTTATCAACTAGAAGTGAATACATAATAATCTTGTTGTGTGAAAAACAGACTGTAATGTTGAAAATTTCACTGTTGATCTACACTACAAGGCAAGACATGCTTCTGAACTACTCAAAGATGGTGAGGACACTTTCAACATGAATGAAGGTCCAAAACCTCACCATATCAAGCTTAAGCATGCCAATCATTCCATTAATGCCTGTAGAGGACAAACTTACCTGACACTCCTCAGATATGTTTACCAAAATTCCTTAAACTTTGCAGAATGAGCAGGTAAAATCTGGAGTAAATCCTTAACATGTTTCTGGGGTATGGAATGTCATATTCCAAAGCAGAGAGCAACTGACCCTGGTTTTAGTTGGTAGGGTAAATAGTAGCTTTTTAGGGTGTCCTTTCCAGTGTTGTTTTCTATCCCTTTTATTCTTTCTGCACAGAGGGAAGAGTGGTCCTTCTTATTTTTAATTCATGTTCCAAGCATATTTAGGCTCTACACAGCAGAGGCACACTAGGGGAAGGAACTTAGTCTGAGAACACTGCTTTGAGATATGTGAAGGGAGAAATAAGTGGCAGTAGTGACTTGACTGAAGCAAAGTTTTCAAATTTTGAAAAAAAGGGTGGAAAATTCCCTATGATTTCAAGTTTGCAATTCAAAATGTATTGACTTTTCGAAAGCTATACTTTTCTTTTGGTGAAATTCTATGGTCTGTTATTCAGGTTTTATTTTTAAAAAAATGTAGGTTTGGGATTTTTTTTTGGTTTTTTTCCCCTAAGAAATCACTGGTAAACCCGGATAATAATAAAGATATTTTCAGTTCAGAGACATGGTGAGCATTTATGTAATTCTGTAAAGGCTATTAAAGACAGCTCAAACTTAAAAGAAGTTTGGATGAGGTAAGCAATATAGATATAAGGAGTCACAGACTATGAAAAGTTAAGAAGCATCAACAAACTGATACAAAGTCAACTACAATAAATAGGAAACTTTCCAGTCATTTGGTGTGCCTGGTGCTGACAGAAAAATCTGTATAAGGCCATCCTTCATAGATGGATGCGTCAGTTGGAGCTGAAGAAAATAAGTGGAAATGACTGAGGTGGGTTGCTGGTATACAGCTTTCTCACCTTTGTTGTGTGGCTCCATAGAGGCAATGGTAATGACAGCATCCAGGCCTGAAGACATGACCAGCGAAGTCACCATTTAGATGCAGCCAGCCTTGACTAGTGTGCATTGCAGATAATAGGTAGGAAAGAGCTCTAATCTTGTGCCAGAAAGCCCTACTGGTCCAGGTATTATAGGTAGAAGAAAACTATATCTTTCTATCAGGATATGAGGTAATGAGGAGAGTAGTTCTGGTATACAATGAGATCCAATATCAATATCCAAATCGCTAAACTCTGCTGGCACCCTGGTAGAAACAGAAGAGCTCCTTAGTCGTGCATTATCTTGATGTGGGAAAAAAAAAAAAAAAAGACAAAATCAAAAGCAATCGAACTACAAATTACTGCTTCCTAACTGCAGAGTCCCTGCTGATGTCCTGCAATCTGTCAGCCAGTCCCACTCAGTGACAGAAAAGGTTTGAGTTTAATTACCTTCATGCTTCTAGCTTATGTACTGTCACATTCCTTAATCACTTACTACAGCTGTAACTTGATATTTTAGCCATGGATCTTACACTTTTGTGTCTGCCTTGTATAGAAATAGTCAAATTTATTCTGACATTGTTTATTACTCCCAGAGAATTAAATTGTTCATCTTTAGTATGGAAATACTGGTTTGGTAGAACTATTGCAACCATATAACCCCATAATACAGTATATCACCATTACTTTTTACAGGGCATCATTTTGTGCTGAAATTATTTTAAAATGATTCCAAGTGGATCCTAGAGGGAGCAGAGAGAGAGTGGGCATAGAACCAGATAAAGTGGAGAAAACTTAGCTAAGCATGTTAACTGTATTCTTACTTTCCTTTTTCTATAGTAATGAAATCTGCACTAATAATGATTACACTCTTCATATTTCCCTTATACTAACAGTAAATTCTTGGCTTTACTTGTCTATAAGGTCTGCTTCCACTTTGTCTGTAAACAAGATTTTGAGCATAATGCTGTATTGCCTCAGGGCAATTCAAATGAGTCACCAATCATAGGTCTTAATCATGTTGTGCAGAAGTAAAGAAAACAGTCATTCCAAATTATTTTCTTGTATGACTCCACAATCTGTTACCTATTATAGTCTAGTCTAGTTTTGGGAAGCAGCTTGTCAATGCAGATACTTTTTCTCCCAGAGACACTGTGTATCCACAGGATGACAAGACATGCTGACAAGACTGGAAGAGAAATGAAAGAAACACCAAGGGAGAGTGACAAGGAGGTTAGGTTATTTTCACTTGGGATTTCTAGAGAATCAGTACTTAGAGGATAGAGGTAGCAAACAGATGATGGGAGAATAGAATGGATTTTTGTCAAAGATACTATGCTGAGGGGAAAAAAAAAAAAAGAAAGAAGGTTTGAAAGCAAAAGCTTTTAGTATAAAGTAGGGCAAAGCTTTTACCCAAACAGAAAGACTTCTGGGAAAATAAACTGTGTATGGAGTGGTGAACTTTATGCTTGAGACCTGGGCTTCCAATGGTTTATCCTATTTAATTGCTTGTACGTCCCCACAGCAACTTTAGCCTGGGCAGGTTGGCAAGGAACAAACACTATTCCCAGGATGTAGAATGGATGAGTCCATGTCGCTTGGAGAAAGGCAGGGAAAGAGGGGTTGAGGCATGGGACAGCAGGCTGTGACATGTGGCTCCTGAATAGAGAAGCAGTTTAAATCCAAGTATTTTTTTGTACTAGTCTAGATGCAATCTGACATGCTAACTGTGACTGCTGAGAGAGAAAAAAAAAAGGTTTTGTATTGCTTTGTGTTCCTCAGAAGGGTAGATGCTACAATGGGATGCACAAGATTAAAGGCTATGTAGCCTAGGAAGAATGGTGTACAACTCTGGCTTGCATACAGTCAAATTTGACAAAGTACTAATTCACATAGTACTAGCAGTAGATTCTCTTTGTTCCATGATACAAAACTTACTTATATGTTTAGAGCAAGTCAGAGTTATCACAGATGGCCTTTTATAAGAAGATATCATATCATACAGGCACAATTGGATTTGTAACTGTGTAACTTGAAACTGTATGTACCAGAACCCTGATATTTATTCTTTCTGTAGTTCTCACAGAGGATAATATTCACATACACTAAAAACCACAATGAAGTTTCAAAATAGTTATATACCAGTTTAATACACTATAACAAGAACATTGTGAAAATCTGTCAAGACTTTTCTAATATGAGTGATCACTTGTTATAACTGACAATGAAGTGCAGAAAATACCTAAACAACTATTTATTTTTTTCAAAATTATGTTAGAAAGATTTTTTTTTTTAAAAAGAGAATATTTTGTTTATAAATCAAGACTCCTTACTTGATGGACCCTTTTTTTTGTTAGAAACTATTTCTTAGGCAGTGCCTATTTTATGATCATTTTAGAAATTTTATTCTATGAAAACGTGGAATAATGGCTATTACAATAGTAAGAAGCATCTCACTGTAGATCCATAGCATAGGAATAAAAAATAAAGTAAAAATGAAGCACCATGAGTCCAAATAGGCTCATAGAATATTGATCTGAACCTCAACCTCTCAATTGAAGCAAATTAAAAGAAGGTCCATTCTCATTGAAACTAACTCATAAACTAATTTGTTGAGTGTATAACAAATAGCAATATTATCAAAATCATGTTGACTTCTTAGGAAGTCTTTGCATGAAGGAACACCTCGATACAAAGGTTAGTTACACTATACTTCTATTCTGAAAACCTGACCCCAAAATTTCAGCTGTTCAGTTTTGCATATCTGTACATTATACACATCATTTCCACTTCAAAAACTGACTTTTCCTTACATACACATTGTTCAATCACAATGCCAAAAAATTCTTAGTATTTTTTTTTTTACTCATAAGAGCTTTATAAAATATTCTGAACATTTTATAGACAGATCAGCTTAATGCTTCATACATATCAATACATAAATGATAAATTGGTATTTATTGGCAATTATTAGGTTAAACCACTGTCCCATTTGCTATTTCATCATCATTGGCAATGCGTTTTTATAAGAAATGGGAAGGAGAAAGAAAATTAATGTACAGTTCAATACAATTAAGCGTTTTGTTTTGCTAAGCAGACTTAAAGGAAATTAATATAATTTGAAAACATATGAAGACAAGAATTCAAATAATTTGTATCAATGATGCCTAGAAAAACAAAGGAGAATACTCAGTCTTTGCATTCAAATCCAGTGGCAGTCCAGAGGATAAATAATAAGAAATGTTATTGAAATAATAGGAACAACATCTCAAATGAAAAGTCAGACATCCCAGGCACCAGTGTAGTTAATTATTCTTTTGTTCTTTAGGAACAAAAGACTACTGTGCTGTCAGATCATGCAGTGTTGATGCACTTTTCTTATGGAAGCTGGAAATATAGATTCAAGTCTGACATTTGTAATCATGATCAATGCAAAAACATTCAAGAAAAAAAGTTAAACAAGTATTGATTCACAACAAACAATTTTACTACAATTTTTTTTTCCTGGTCACTATTTTCTCAAAGCTTTCCTAAAACCATGTTTTTGTCATATGAGTTCTCAGTTTTTGATTATGACTGATATGAGTTAATAAAATTTTATTTCAGATCTGTGTGTATATCTTGTTAAAATTCTGAAAATTTAATTAATTCATTTTTTGTTTGAGGACAATTTTTTTCCATCAGTTGTCCAACTAAAGTTTCTTGTAGAACTAGTTGAGAAAATATTGGTCTTGAATGTTCCTTGTTAGAAAATTCTGTGATTTATGTATAACATTTATACCACCATTAAATTCTAGAACCCAAAGATGCATGTTTTAATTCTCAAACTAACTAAAAGGAGGTTGACTTTGTATAACTTAATCCCCTAATCAGCTTTGGTAATCTAAATGAAAAAGTCATGCTGACAAAATAAATTAAGCAACAACCTACTCATCCTTTTCCTTTAAACCCGAAGAAAAGCTTAAGAAGAGGAAAAATGAAAGTAAAGGTTGATCCTGTACCTGAAGCTTAGCAGAGTGGAGGCCATACTAAGCAGCATGCTGCTGGGTGCTGGAGCATGTCATTTCCCTGCAGCACAAAAGCAGCAAACCCAAGTGACAGAAAGTACCTGGGGTCTAACTGGGACCCTTCCCCTTGTTTCCCTAGAGATTTACACCAAAAGTGGAAGTCAGACATACACTGTTCAATAATTTCGCTTTAAAAAAAAAGTAAATAAAGAAAAGCCTGCCACACATTATCTCAGCTTCCACTATCAATCTGTCTTAAGCTTTGCTATGCTGTTTGTATGTCTAGTAAGCCTTTAAAACTCTCAGAGTTAAGTGGAATAGATAGAGATTTCAATGTGTCCTAAATTATACCACAGGACTGAGTCACTGAAATTATACTGCATGCTGCCTAGAACTATGAAGTCTGCTAGCTCAGCTTTGTCAGCAACTTTTTTTACATCATTTGTATCACTGCCTATCATGCCTATCATTCAGGTTAGAATCAGAAATTATTTCCACTATTATTGACCAATCATTTCAATTATCTATGACTAGAAATCTTCTCATCTAAGATGTATGTCTGTAGATTAATCTTATGATGTTAATGCATGTGATACAATCAAATATTATCTGCGGCCAAGATGTAGAGACACATTTTAAAGCCACTTGACTTCAGCATTTTTGCTTTCCTACATCTTAAGTTTGATGTTTCTATTTCATATAATCCTTGAGATACAGATTCTGTGAAGAGTCCTTCAGTCATGAGTTTACTTTTTCCAGCGTAGTTAGGGCAATGGGGCTCAGAAAACATCTTTTCCTTGTCATCAGGGCATCTAATGCAACTCATTTAATTCTGGAAAAATCTTCTGAATAATATTTTGTATTGAAAGTATTTGGTTGTCAGAAATACAGTACAATTAAAATATAAGCAGTACTACCAGACTTCACTTAAAAGTAGTTTGTAATGAAATTAGAAATTATTAACCTGTGCAGGTCCATTTATTCAGTAGATTTACATATGGTCTAAGAAAAGCAGGATGTTAGCATCATGCTATGTTCTGAATATTTGTTAATTTATTCATTCAATTATGAATATCACATCTCAATGAAAAAAACCTAAACTCTTCAGAAAGCTGCACTGATTCTTCCCTCACTTGTCTTCAAATAGTTCTGTATGATGAGAAAGAGGTCACATAGGGCATGTATAAAAAAAGAGAAACAGAAATGTTCAAGTACAGGTTCAGGGTTTTTGTATAACATTCTGCAGATAAGAATCTTAGTAATTGGTGCTGAAACCTAAATATTCACCTCATCCATATCCACTGAGCTTCACTAACTGCCAAGGTGGCACTGAAACAGCTCTGTATATATTTTATAAACATGCAGTAGAGAAATAAAACCTGAGGGGTAACAAAATGACTTATCACCTAATTTAGAGATCACTTGCATGTATTGCTGAAATGCACAAAAGAACCATAAATGTTTCCTAATTTATTCACCACATCCTGGAATTTAAAGAGATAAAGAAGGAAAGATATATCAATGAGATACAAAAAAATGTTTCAATAATGTACAGATAAATAATGGAGGCCACAGCACTGTGTGCTGGGTGATTATCTTCCCTAACGAGCCTAATATTTTTAATTTTAGTCTTTACAAAATATACTAATCAAACTCCATCAGTCTCAGTGACCTTTTGCCTTTTTCAGTAAAGAATTCAAGATTATTGTCTTCACTTTCGAAACATGCTATTTTCATCATTTTGCTAATTCATTTTCTGCTGGTGTATTGCTTTCATTAACACTTTTTACACTTTGGAGCATTCTTTTACCTCTATTCATATCTGTTTCTTAATAAGTCAGGCTGACCTCCTATATATCACAAAAAGCTACTGCTCGAGCAGCTGCCTCTATGTTATGCCTGACCTGTTACCCTTGGCACATGATTATATTGTACAACAAGAACACATACCTTGACTAAGGCATCTTAGTTTCAATATCAGAAATTGAAAATGTATGAAATGAACAAATTTGCAATTATTTCTCATAGGTATAAATCCTCTGGGCTCTGATTGAAAGATCAAGTGGCATGAAACTTAAAAGAATGGTAACTTCTCTTTCCAATGGTGCCTAATTTTTAAATGTTAGTAATATGTAAAAAAAAGAAAAAAAAAAAGTGATGTCTACCTGAATATGAATGGGATATTTTTTTGCCACTCTGAGATTTAATAGCAAATTATGAACATATATAGAAATTCATCCTTGATGTAAACTCAGATTTCAAAGTTAATTTTATTTGGTGTTTCTCATGTACAGCCCACATTTTTTAAAATCTTTTTTCTTTCTTTCTGTTTTTTAAAAACATTTTTTTCTTTGAAAAAAAAGTATTCTTGAAGAACTCAGTCAATACAACCCATTTAGAGCTCTCCAATTTCACAGACTCTCTCAAACAGAGCTGTAACTGTACTTTGATAAAGATAAATTACCCCTTTCTGCTCAGACTTCAGACTACTTATTGTGTGTGCAATAGGCAATTCTTAGGAGTACCTATAGCACCACAACCTCTAACAGGTTCAGTGGAATTAGACACAAAAGAGTAACTGATTTCAGTCATATTTCTTGAATTCTATTTCTTTGTCGGACAGTACTTAACACGCTATTATCCCAACCACTGAAAATTAAAATACATAAATGCCTTGATGCAAGATAAAAAATACCATTCCATCAGCTATCAAAACACAACACAAAAATATTTTATTGGGGAATTATGTGTAGAATCAGAAAGTGTTAGCAAAGGAAAGAACATATATTTAAAGATGGATAAGTCAATAGTTCCCAACAATAAGAATAATTTATTTTCTTGTCACAAGATGAACAAGGAAACCCTCACATATAAGATATTTAAGGGTCAGAACACTGGGATTTTATTTTTCTGGTCTCTTATTTTTGAACAGGTCAGTAGAAGACCTAATGAAGAGTTTATCAGGATCCATACATATCTAATGTACATTTATTGTACACATTCAGGTATGTCCTGTAAGCCTTCCTAATGAAACTTCTAAAGATTTCATTAAGTTATTCAACAATTATTACTCTCCAAAACATGCTAAAAGTTGTGGCAACATTCTATATTTTTTGTACTGCAACTGCAACAGACTTTTTTGTTAGATAAGAGAAAAAGCATATGCTCTGTAGCTCTCACCACAAAAATGTTACCAATAATGACAGTAAATATTTAAATATGTCATAGCAAAAAAAGCTGAAAACTGTATACAACCAAGAAATAAAAACAATGTGACCTGAAAGGGAAAATGACAGTGACCAAAGTCTGCAAAGAATGTTTTACAGCAAGATCAATATCAGTCTACACCACTAGTCTTATTTATTCTAGTTACTTTGGGTTAACAAGCTCCCTTTCGTGACAAAATAACAAGACATGTAGGAAAATCCTGGTGCTTGACAGACTCCTAGAGGAACACTTACACTCATGTGCCCAGGCTTTGTACTTTTCTACAGCCTACTAATTCATCACTGAACAGGCTATTCTTCTGTTACCTTAGCACATAAAGAGTGAAAGAGTTGCCAGAATTAAGAAGTTAATTTATAATAAGTGTTGTATAGCTTAGTGGCTTCTGAATAGAACTTGATTTTAAAATTTTCCTCCAATCCCAGATATTGAACAACTCTGAAGGATAATGAGTTATTTGTTACAAAATGACATTGAAGAAAATGAAGCAGCCATTACACATGTGTTCAGCAATAGCTCACTTATAATCTTGGGTATGAGAGTGAGTTTTATAGAGAGAAGAGATGCTCCCCAAGAGAGTTCTCTTATCTGAAAATGCCTCTTATGATTTTTAGCATACATTTGGACAGCTGCCAGTGAGCTTATTTTAAAATGTCACCTAAAGTACAGATAGCTCTTCTATCAGTAGAGAGCTAAAGAGTGCCACTTTGAGAATTGACCTCACGACATTGTGTCAGGTGCAAAAATCATAACAAATGAACCAAGAGAACTTGGCAGCCTGCCTCATGACTTCTTATCTTAACACAAACTGCTATGAAAAAAATGCATTGCTTCTTAAAGAGAAATGTCATTTGAACCCAAAGTTGGAATTATAACATCTGGTCTTTATTCCGTTTAAGTAATCAGAGGTTAAGGCTGTGTCTTCTCTGATAAACACTTAGGTTAATACTTCAAAACAGGAAAGGGATCTATGAATTTTAAGTACAATTCTCAATTGTGACTTTAACTTTTTCCCTTCCTATTTAATACTGATTTCTGATATTTATAGTTTTAGAATAGCAGTACTGTTCCTTTAAATAATGAATTACCAATACAGGAACTAATTCTACTGTGCTGAATGACAAAGATAAAAAAATGTGGATAATATCTTACTCTATGTGAATTAATGGGAAAACTCATTAATTCAAAGCCAGGAATATATATTCCTGATATATATATTGGATAATATTAATAATAATGGACAAATATTAATTCAAAGCACAATTTATGTATAATATGGATAATATATTTTAGACTTTTTTTTTACCTTGTCCTAACTGTACTTAACTTTTGGGGTTTTTTTCAGAAGGCCTAAAAAATGATGAGGCCAAACTATTACTTAGTTCATATCACCACCCTTTTTCTAGAAGATCCATTAGCCAGTAAACATTTATATCATTAAGGAGATTTTTCCATTGCATAGTGGAAACTAGCAGAAAACTTGACCTTATCCTTTTTGTGATTGCCGTATTATTTATGTGTCCTTATTTTCTCCATCTATCAGTCTGAAAAGCTGCAATATTTTGAGTAAATACATAGTTATCTTTAGGCATAGCCTGTGCCTCTCTATAAAAGGAAAATTTTCCTAGGATAGCTGTGTCAACTCTTTTGGACAAACATACCTTCTGGCTGTCACTGCTATATTGCCAAACAGGTGTATCATAACACACTAGAGTTTGCTGTCCATGGTTTTGTCGAGGTCTTATGTGAGAGTGTAATGCTGGTGAATATTGAAATATCTAGCTTTTAAAACCATTGATAGAAGCTACTAAGCAGGTCATTATTCTATCACAATATTTTAAACTTCATTCACTGTTCTATTGATGAAATATATGTTTCACTGTGATCATTTTCTTAAATGATAAAACTGCATTTAAGAGCATACTGAAATTTCAGTTACAGAAAAGGAAAAGGACACCATATCACTCTGCAGAAATAGTCCTTTCTTTTCCATCAATGACTTCCATAGGATAGATGATACGAAGGGATTAAAGTTATTTGATATATATATAATTTCTTCTTTTAGGTAGACGATTTCTTTAAATACAAACCCAAGTATTCTCTCATCCCATCAAGCTTATAAAACAACTGGAATTCCAAGTAGCCTGTTATCCTAAGCCCCACTTTTAGCTTATGTTCTGTACAACTAGTTATCTATCTGGATAAATCTGTAGCACCTAATGTAGTGCATGTTTGATACAATAATATATATGTTCAGTAATATATCCTGATTATCCAAATATTTTTGTAGTTCTAAAAAGGAACACTGATGTTTGTAAATAGGTTTGACAGTGGCACCTGCATCCTGACATATAAACAATAATTTGCAATGCTTGTGATGTTCTCGACAGCATCTTCCTTTTAAATAATAAAAAGTGCATCAAGAAATTTTTCATTAAGATTCTGAAACCCCTCAAGCAAAAAAAAAATAATATTTTGAGTAAACAAATTATATGCTAGAGTGAAGTATGTGTGCTACCATACATCTCATGAGGCAGTAGTCCCAGCATGCATTCCATTTACATATGCAGTAGTGTTTCTTTTGGAAATATTTTTTTTTTTTACTAAGTACAAAATTCTATTTTTAAGCATTTATTTTTTTCATTAATTTATTCACCAACACAGATCCTTACTTTGGAAATCAAAACCCTCTGCAGAACTATATGTAGTAACTGCGGAAAAAAGGGGGGCGGTTTAAATTTCTCCATTATTCACCTCTCAGGGTATACATTATGACTTGACAAAGAATCTAAATCTCTAAGTAACAGCCTCAGTGTCTTTGCTGCAGAAGGGAGATTTCATGATACAGGTGTAGTTAAAATAAGTCTGAAAACAGGAGATACATAAGTCAGTAGAGCATACGTCAAGTAAATAGATTTTCAGAGGGAAGGCTCAGTAGATTTGGCCCATGGCAGTGAGTCATATTTTCTGGGATTTACCTTAGAGTTTATCCACAGTTTTGAAACACGTTTTGTGAACCAACAATTTCTTTGAACCCTACTCAGGGCTGCTCACCTTGTGCTGTGTTACAGCTATGAACATGCCTTTAGGACTCTACCAATAGAAGCAAGAATCAGGACAAATGTCATTACATTTACATAATAGTAGGTGTAAAGCATGACTGACTTATTTCACGTGTCACCAAACATCTTTCAAACAGATATAATGTTCTGACACTACTGATTCAAGGAATTTCTTAATTTAATTATGCCATTATTAGACAAGTATGACTAGCTGAATTTTGAGATTCCATTAATTCAAACTTAATCTGTAAGAATATATTCTGGACTAATATTTGACCTGTTTATTGTCACTGCAAACTGCTTTTAGAAATTAATCTGATGGTATCAGTGATTAATGTTCTCTACTTTTTGTGCGACCTAATAAAGGGCAAGGATAAGTTTCATGTACTTGATTTCTTTCTGTTAAATTTCCTGTAACCCTAGGACTTATCTTCACTGCTTTGGCTGAACCTCTGTTCTCTTGAAATGCACTGTTCATACTCCTAGGTGTGCTCAGCCTAGTTTTATTTTGATTGTAAATTGATCACACCATCATCACAACTGAAAGTATTTGGAAATAGAAACTGTAAACAAAAGAAGTCCATTTACAAGCAAATCTTTACAAAATCAAAGCTCCATGTATTGGTCTGGAGGAATGGTCTTCCTAAAGCTCCCTGATTCAAACCACAAAGTGAATTTATAGAAGGGCTGAATTGGTAGAAATAAAATACTTCAGGAAAATACATCAATCATACATGTTTTTAATGAGTTCTTTTCCTTGTTAAAAGTATAAAAGACATTAAATGTTTAAAACAAGTCTGTATCTTTGCAGGCTTGTAACTGATTAACAAAGCAAAAAGGATGCTCAACACTGACATATCTACTGCATTTTGGTTAAAAGTAGGGAATATCCTCAAAGGGGTAAGAAATGAATGTGAGGTTAGATGAAAAATATTAAAAAGTCCCTAAATATCAGATTACTCTGTTTAATACAGAATTGGGGGGGGGAAAGTCAACTCTTAGTTTTTCTCCCACTTTATTCTGAGCAATTGTTCACTTCCAGTAAAATGTTTTTTTAAGTTGACATGACTCAAATTTAAATAATCTCCTCCAGTATTAAAAATATATTTAAAAAAAAAGAAAAAAAAGGGAGAAAAAAGAGAAATATGTTAAATGTGATTCTAAGTGGGAAATTTTATCATGTGACCCTGCTTGACAGACACCTGTGTGTATTGTGTATTACTTAATGTGTGCCAGTTTAATGTGCATTCACATTCAGACTTTTTTTTTTTTTTCAGTTACTCTTCAGCTAAATGGGAATATTTTCCTGTTGGCAGTATTTGAGCCTCTTAATAAATTAATATTTTCCTTTACCTTAGAGAAGGGAGAAAGTAGATTTAAAAAAAAAATACTTCAGAAAAGAGTAAGTGATGAAGTGAGATTTTTTTTTTGTTTTGCTGCTACATGGTTCATAAATCTGTTTGATTATGAATTTAAAAGAGTCTTTGTGCACCACATTGCAAACAGATATGGTGCAAAACATGATACTTACCTCAGATTCAGTTTCTAGAAATAAAAAACAAACCAACAAAAAAGACAAGAAAATAAGTATGAAAGTATACATATAGCTTTTCTCCTGTTCTTATGAAACATCATAAAACAGACAATAGTATCAGACCTCTCTGTTATCTCCCATGGCAATTATAGATTCATTGAATTTTGTATGTTCACATGAACAGATTGCTGTAAACAGGATTATCTTGAAGGACAGTTTATGGTACTATTTTGGAACTGGTGTGAGAGAAAGGAAGGTAGAGCAGTAGCCATGAGTAGAACTAGCCATGAGTAGAACTTTGTGTCTTAGTTGGTTTTAGGTTGCAGAAGTATATAGACTGATCATAATGTAGAAATTAAAATTGAAGTTGATAAACAAATGATCTCTTTTCAAAAGCTGAGAAGCTTGTTGTGTTAAAATCTTGTTTCTAAAACCGTTCTATGGAAAGTTGAAAAAATAATTTATTTTTCTCCTTTTCCTTAGCTTGTCTGTCAGTTATTTGAAAAAAATGAAAGTCACATCAGAAGAGGGAGGCTCAAGAGTACAAAAGAATGAGAAATTTAAAAAAAAAAAAGAGAGCATTTAATGAAAGACTGCTTAATCCTCTTTTAAATGTAGCTAACTTTGTACAATTTTAGGAACCTAGAAAGTTCATACTAGTCATTAAACAAAAGTTTTGGGAGATCAGGGTCTCCCAAACAACAAGGGTTCACATGAGGGTTAGTATAATTGTACCACTGCATAGAAAAGTAGAGATGAATGTCATTAAGGCAAATACAGAGAAGCAGAAAAATCTTGATGCTGTGAAAGAACTGTTCAGCAATAACTAACACATCAGTGTGTTATTAACAGTGTTTTCATCACAAATCTGATCTATAGCACCATGAAAGCTACAATAAAGAAAATTACCTGGTTAAAACCAGTACAAAATATAATCTATTTGAACTCTCATGGTCACTTTCTTAATAAAGAAATACATTTCAAAGTACTTCTCACATCCCTTAAACTAGTCACAAATATTTGAAATTGCTGATATAATCTTATTTTTCCAATATTTACTTGATATTAAGACAAATTGAAAATATCTGAAGGCCAATGAAGAATAGAATAGGAATAGGAATAGGAATAGGAATAGGAATAGGAATAGGAATAGGAATAGGAATAGGAATAGGAATAGGAATAGGAATAGGAATAGGAATAGGAATAGGAATAGGAATAGGAATAGGAATAGGAATAGGAATAGGAATAGGAATAGGAATAGGAATAGGAATAGGAATAGGAATAGGAATAGGAATAGGAATAGGAATAGGAATAGGAATAGGAATAGGAATAGGAATAGGAATAGGAATAGGAATAGGAATAGGAATAGGAATAGGAATAGGAATAGGAATAGGAATAGGAATAGGAATAGGAATAGGAATAGGAATAGGAATAGGAATAGGAATAGGAATAGGAATAGGAATAGGAATAGGAATAGGAATAGGAATAGGAATAGGAATAGGAATAGGAATAGGAATAGGAATAGGAATAGGAATAGGAATAGGAATAGGAATAGGAATAGGAATAGGAATAGGAATAGGAATAGGAATAGGAATAGGAATAGGAATAGGAATAGGAATAGGAATAGGAATAGGAATAGGAATAGGAATAGGAATAGGAATAGGAATAGGAATAGGAATAGGAATAGGAATAGGAATAGGAATAGGAATAGGAATAGGAATAGGAATAGGAATAGGAATAAGATAGAATAATTTCTGTTTAAAGAGCCCTACAACTACCAGTCAGTCCCTCTGTGAGACAGCTTCAGGACTGGCCAAAGGTTACTACAATGTTGTCAGGGGTATTGTCCAACTATCTTTTGAATACTGACAAGCTTGGGACATTGATCACCTCCCTAGGAAGACTGTTCTAGTGTTTGACCACTCTTCCTGGAAAAATATGTCATTTGAACTTCTTCTGATGCAGCTTTGACCTGTTCCCACAAGTCCTGTCACTGGATTCCAGGGAGAAGAGATCAGCACCTCCCCCTCCACTTACCCTCCTCAGGAAGCTGAAGAGAGCAAGGAGATGACCCTCAACATTCTTTTTTCCAAATTAGACAAACCTAAAGTCCTCAGAGACTCCTCACAGGACATTCCTTTCAGCCCTTTCAGCAGTATTGTTGCTCTTCTCTGGATGCATGAAAAGACCTTCTTGACTTGTAGGGCCCAGAACTCCTCACAGCACTCCAGGTGAGGCCACAGCAATGCTGAATACAGTGGTATAATTGCTTCTTTTGACTGACTGGTCATGCACACTGGTTGGGGTTTGCCCTCTGGGCTACCAGGGCACACACTGCTGACTCACACTGAGCCTGCTGTTGCTCCAGATCACTTCCTACAGGGCTGTTCTCCAGCCGCTCTCCCAATTTATACTTGTGCCCTGCAATACTCATTGCAATGACTTCTTGCATTTTTAAGAAGCAAATCCTATATTTCAATTTGTGTTAAGTTTCTGTGTTTAAGGGGTCTTCAATTTTGTTATTTTCAGTCCACTTATATTACTGTTTGATGGTGCAAATATTTTTTTCCAGAGAAAAATAAGATACATTTTATCTCATAGAAATGTTTTTCTATTGAAGATAAACTAAAGATGAAAGTCAAGATGATTTGCAGGCACTCCTCTCCCATGCTTTTCAGCAATAATTAAAACATAGTCATGTTATCAAAACTGTGTTCGTAACAAGTCCAAACCATAGCAACCTACAAGGTATACTTGTCCCTTGAGAGAACACCTCTCAGTTTGATACCATCAAAAAAGTTGCATCCAAACTGTTGACAGATATACTGAACAGAACCATCCTTAGAATTGAGCCCTGAGGAGCATCACTGGAGACAGGCTGCCAGCCAGATGTAGTACCATTCACTACAACCTTTTGATCTCTGCCCTTCAGCCAGTTCTTAACCAAGTACTCTGTGTACCTGCTCATCTCATAGCTGGACAATTTGTCCAGAAGGATACTGTGAGGGACAGCACCAAAGGCCTTACTAAAATCCAGAAAAAACTTCATACACTGCCCTACCCTCATCCACTAGGCAAATGACCTTATTGTAGAAGGATATCAAATTAGTTAGACAGGACTTTGCCTTCATGAATTTGTGTTGACTGTGCCTGATCATTGCACTGCTCTTTAAATGCCTTTCAATACTACCAAGTGTGACTTTCTCCATATTTTTATTTCAGTTACTGAGGTTAAATTAACAGGTCTGTAGTTTCTGCATTGGACTTCCTTATCACACAGCAGAGAATTCACAACTTATGGAAAGGGATATTTGTTTTACCTTGCTCTTGTCAGACGGTACCTTTAGCAGAATTTAGGTAACAAGGACTGTTTTTCATTATTGGAACCAGGATCAAGCTTTCATTAGAGGATATGTACCCCTTGAAAACTTTTGCATTTCTGTATATTGTAGACCTAGTTTCAGATTTTTCTTCAAGACTTTCACTGGATTTTGTAAGGATGCTTCAGCAAGGACCCTTCTTTGGTGATTTTGCCTTTGATGTTTTTACCTACCCTGTCTTGCTTCTGGAAGTAGTCTAATATTTCACGCTTTCTCAGATCCAGCTTTGTGCTTCCTTGACACCTAGGTAAGGTGTAGAGGATTTGGCTTCCACTTTTTACTGAATATCAAGAAAGACTGAGGATACCTATAGATCAGTTTTCTTGTAAGATATCAGTAATTGTCTATGAAAAAATCCAAAGATTTGTATCATTGTCATTAGGCTAAGTGAGACATATACTGGTGTCAGGCAAGGTCAGTTTATGCTGCAGGTAAGGGGAAGGTGAGGTCTTCACCATGATGTGGCAAGAACTTTTTCTCAGTGAGAGAGAAGAAAAGCTTTAGGCATTTATTTTTTGTATGCATTTGAGCTCTAGCTTATCACACTTCTTATGTAATGTTTTATGATCTTACGGCTGTTTTCAAATGTTGAGGTGAAGATCTTATCTACTTTCCTAACATATCTAATTGTTATTACTATGTAAATATTTTAAGGATATCTGAAGTGAGATACAGAAAACATGTTAATACAAAATACATCTTCTATGAGGGTTTTGTGTGTGAGAAAGATGCACATCTAGGGTGCAATTCTTCTTTATAGACTTAAGAATATCTACTTTATTTTAAACACCTGTTTCTCTTGACTGACTACAAGTTGACAGCAGGGTAGCCAGTCCAGATGTAGACATCCATATTGCAGACACCTGCTGCTTGATGAATCCAGCTCTACATAATTTTTCCGTAAATAATTTAAAGGAAATTACACAAGGGGAAGTAAGATCGTGATATAATTCAATGTTTGGATGTTAATATCTTTTACTCCATTCTGGGAATTTTTACCAACTCTGCTACTAGTTTGTCAAAGGCCAACAAGAAAACAGCTAAGTCAAGCTTGCAAAAAAGATATATCAAAATACCAAAAAGGTGTAACTATACTGCTGATTACCACAAACTAATGCAAAATTTTTATTATTAATTTTTTTTTTTGGGGGGGAGGCTCAATATAAAATCTGTAGTATATACTTTCAAAAGTTAAGAGAGTCCAGTATAAGAGAACTGACACTCAATGTATTGATCTCTCCTGTGTTCATACTACCTTGTAACAACTTTGACCTTTTGTGATTAACTGCCTAAGCAAAGATGAATCCTTAAAAAAGCAATTACAAGGAGAGGAATATTGTTAATAACCTGCAGATCATGTGAAGGGTTTATACTTTGTAATTGTTAGATTTAACACTACTAAACACACGTGGACAGAGCTATGAACAGCAGTTGTATTGATCTCTGTAGTACTGACTGTATTTTGCACATGTGCTGAAGACACGAAAGAATAGAAATTCCCCACTGAAAATGTCTGCAGTCTAACTTGACAGCACAAACAAAGAAAGAAAAATGTTGAACAACTAAACAGCATAAAATGAGAAAGACATGCATGAGTATCACTCAAAAAGCTCTCACTTGTCTTTGATGCCTCAGTCTTAGAATTCAGAATTTATTTACTCAGGAGTTAGTAAGATTTCTTTCTGTCTAATTGTGTAACTTGTTATTTACAGTTATTTACAGTAACCACTACTAATAGTTTCCAGACTTTTTAGTGATGGAACCGCTTCTGCATAATGGGTTCTATTTCCATCAGTATTATTATCTTAAATACTGGCATGAGTAAGTAAGCATCTGTGAGATGAGAAATCCAATTTATAACCGACACAACTCTACTTGAGTCATGACCTCTAGCATAGCTCTGCCAGTTCAAGCTATGACTTTACAGAGCAGCTCTAGGCACTAAAGATATATATGCATTAAAGTTCTGTACTTCAAACAGACATCTCCAGAAAAACTCTGTCTTTAGTAATCTGATCATCTACACCAAAAAAGTATGACTATCTGCTTGGAAGGGAAAGAGATACATTTCTCTGAAAAATGGAATTTCTTGTATTGCTTTGATGCAAAATTGAACATCCAAGTCCTATAACTGATGACTACAGCACTTTCTCACAATCAACAGCAATAAACAGTGTCTTGAATCATTAACGTTATGAGTTCAAAGTATCAGAAATTACTGGTTCATGTCCTTTCAGACTGAGTGAACTCATCTTTCTTGTCTAGCTTTTCCAGTCTCAGAGAGATCCTGGACTGAGTGTACATATAACACACTCTATGAGCAATAACTTTTGAATTAACAATATAATTAGTATTCAAGTTTCCTCTATATCAGTCAGTGAACAGAGAGACGAAAAAGACCTGTTTTCTCCAGCACCATAGCATAGATCCCAACTCTCCTCTCTAAATTTCTAGAGGAGAGGTGTCCATCCAGGGTATGATATGGATGTCTAGACTTCCAAGAAATGCAGAAGACAGTGAATACAAATTAATTAGTGTAATCTGGAGAGTAGTTTATCTCTCTATAATTAATTGAGCAGGTATAGATTCAGTTACATGAGCATATTTTGAGATGTTCTACCTTATTTAAAATTTCTCAGGGGTGTTGGACTAGATGGGGTTGAACTAGATGATCTCCAGAGGTCCCTTCCAACACTAACAATTCTGTGATTCTGAGTTATTCTAACACAATGTTGAAAAACACGTATAGGATCTGCAGAAATCTTGTCCTCTTCTGACCAAGCAGTTGGAGTGGGACACTGAACAGTATGTATGTTTTTCCAGTGTAAGAATAAAAATATAACTGAACCCAGTAATTAAACAGATTATTAATAATTAATTTTTTTTGTATATTTGTAAGCATACTAAGGAAAAAAACATTGGGGCAAAGATGTTGAAGAATTTGAAGAAAGTTCTTTAATTCCCTTTAACAAGTTCAGAGGAGCTAGCTGTCTGTAAGAAGACTTTGAGCAAAACTCACAGTATGAGGGTGGTCATTAGCTGCAGCAAAATATCAGATTCTGGGAAATTCATGTAGATATATAAATACTCTTGGGTTTTTATAGCCAAAGCTAAAGCGATGGTCTTCAATCTTAGTTTAGAATGCAGGTTCTTCTGAGAGGGCTTCAATATCCCATCCATCCATTTCAAATAATCAACACATAATGATTCACTTCAGCAACCTGATTAGAGCTGCAGATACTATGAACAAGTAATCCAGGTCATGCCTATAGATACTTAAAAAACCATGATTTTTTTTTCCTGTTCCTTTTAAATAATCCCCTGATTTAAAATATTTGTGCTCAGTCCCATCTTGAGGCATCATCCAAAGGAACAAGCAATTTTGAAGGGTATCAAGTCAAGTCAAGAATAATTATAAAAGGATTTGATGCAATTAAACCCAAAGAAATCCTAGGTCTACAGCAAAACTGTTTTAACAAAAAGATTAAGAAAAAAAGGAAGAGGGTGATGAATGTTGCCTATTAGACAGCAACATTACCTTAACCCTGTGTTAGCCATACCTTTACAGGGGAGGGTAAAGTTAAGCCCATTTAAACTGATTATCTTTTTAACTATAAATGTCTATTTATTTCAAAATGCTGATAAAAGAAAAAATGGTACATTTAAGAGCTTTGTGGGCAAGCAGCAAAAAAAAAATTCTTTGTAAAATAATATTCAGATCTGTTGTACTGCTTCTCCCCTACAAAACCTTTATAGTGATCTGACATGCTTCCTTCTTATACATCTTGTTTTGATTGAGATATAAAATACATTTTTCCCACATCACATGAAATTCTTCAAATATGTCATTATTCTTGTTCATATAAAGCAATTTCTTTCACGACAACACACTGGTTTTCCCTTGCTGTCATTTTTGTGGGTTTTGTTTGTTCTTTTTTTCAACCATCATCAAAAGATCAATCTGTTTGCAATACTATTGGAAAATGCAATCCATTTTAAAAATAATTTTCAGTCCAAATTACTGAAGAACAATCATACGGGAATTGTATTTTGGACTTGCAAGGCAATTTATGAACTTACGTTAATTCTATAGCTTCAGGCAAGAAATATCTAATGTTATGACTTTGCCCCATAAAGTGTTTCAAATTGCACCCTAAACCTCCTGCCTTTGGGATGTAAATTTGTCTAGGCCACATTTCAACAGGTCTGCAAAAGCAATGATTCTTTAAGGGAAAAATTCAGGTTTAATAGAGACCTGTTGCCATCTTGAAGGAGTATGGGGAAGGTGGAATATGACAGCTCTCAACCATCCTTATGTCTTCTCAGCTTGTAGAGCCAAATGATGCCTTTTCACAACCTGAAGCTCTACTTTGTTTCCTGCAGTAGGCAAGCCAAAGGGACTAATCTGACAACCAGAACAAGAATTCTCTGATACTGAGGGACTGTGGAACAGATGTGATGTAGAACAAAATTTCCCAGGTCCAAAACCAGAAAGGAACCTGCATGTAAAAGGAATCAAAGTCTGGCTGTTTGAACCTGTTGAATCTATTTTGCAGTTCTATTAAAAAGAAAGGAAAAGAGAGGATTTACCTCAATATATAGGAGAACTAAATCTTACAGTTCTGGTTTATTATCTTTGGACCCTTTGGGGGTTAAGGTTTAGAAATGTGCAAAGGAAATTTATAGATAATGATACCTGATCATAAGTTTTTTTAAAAAAATAAACTTGTAAGTAATTTTTAAAGAAAATTTGGATTATGAGAAGTAGTTTCATAGTTAAGGGGGAAAAAAATCCACAAAAAAACAAAGCCAACTGAAATAAGTGAAATACAGTGAGTCTCATTCCAATTTATACTGGGCAGTTTTATGCTATTCTACTACTTCAGAGAGGTTTGGAAATACTTGTAGAAGTAATTTCTGTCTACTTTAAAGCCCATTTATGCTTCCAGAACAATGATAACAGAGTCTCTCAGCTTCTGAGAGTCGCAGCAATCAGTCGACATTGGTCAAAAAATTCTGAGTGTTCATGTCCTCATTGCAAGTGCCTAAAACTGTTATTCATCATGAGCACATAAAAAATTAAAATCAGTAAACCAGTAAGGAAAAGCTGTCATGTGAGCTAGGCACCCAATTACAGAGGATTTTACTCTGGATCTTTCAGATTCAAAAACATTCATTAACTTTGCTGGGAGCAGAAATACTCTTCTTCGGAGTGGTCCTAAACTTCCCTTTAGTAGAGAATACAGACCAATTTGAAATGACCCCTGCACAATGTTTAGATAGCAAATTATTTGGCCAAAATCGTCAATGACCCTTTGCAGATGGCAAATATTCCAGCAAACAAGTTTTAGAATAGTTGAGTAATCAAGACTGTGTTGGTTCAAATTACAGTTATTCATTATAAATGACTGAACCAGCTCTTCAAAGGAGTTATTTCAGAAGAAAACATAATTGAAAAAAAAACTATTATGATTAGCACCAAAAGTTGACATATTTCTCTGATCTGAACTTCTGATGTCCAGCTATTTTGCAAAAGTAAAAAAAAGCTAAATAATTCTTTGATGACAAAATTTATGGAAAAAAGCGTCAAAATACTAAAGTTACAAGGCTCCAATATTTTAAGAAGAATTATAACTTTTCCAGAGATATCCCTCTTGAATTTATCCCTTTTCCTCACTTACTTTACTCACTGTTCCAAAAGATCAAAAAGGTTGATTTTTTAATAAATTTCTAGTGGTAAAAAATATATAATCACATAATGTGGCTGGAGAATTGAAAATATTCAATTTATAATTGTCATTCTGCAGTAGACTACTTGCTGAAATTGGGAACACTTTTTAAAAAGCCACCTACCTCTAAGAGGTAAAGATTCATCATGATCAAATCCCCTAGAGTCATTAAAAATAAGGACCCTGCTGAAGAACAGCTTCAGAGGAAGACTTGCAGAGAATAAAGATTATCACAGACAGAAAAACATATGGTGCATGTGACACTAGTTCCAAAGAAATTATACTTTATTCTGCAAGCTAATTCCAGGCGTTGCCAGCTAATGAGCCCATGACAGAAGTGAGACAGAGGTTTTTCTTCTTTGCTTGTCTTCACCTTCTTCAATATGGATGCCAATTCACAATGTTGCAAAAGTTTTAACTGGTACACTGCAAGTTTGAATTTTGGAATATACTCTCACAGTTTGTTCAATGTGAAAAATTAATTTCAATTTACAGTTTGCATTTCTATCATTTCAACTATCTTTAAAATGTTTGATTTAGTGTTAGCCTTTTGTCTTGGTGAAGCTGGGACATGCCATACTGTTTCTAAAACTGCTTGTGGTAAATAATCCAGACTGCATATGGGAAAATACAGTAAGTTCTCTTCTTGTATTGTTTGATGGGATTCTTTGCACTATCCTATTCATTAGATAAAACAAGGGCCTCCTACTTGTGTTGAATCCTTTCCTCTGGAAGAAACGCCATGCATAAGCAGTTTATTAAGGAACACAAGAGTACTCTTTCTAGAAGCATGTATCTCAGCATCATGGAAACCAATTTTCATATGCCTTCACAAATTCTACGTTCCTTCCAGACCATCCGCTTAACAGATAATAGAAATAGGTGACACATATTAAAGTGTAATTCAGGTTTAAGGGAAAGAGATTTCCTGGATTAATGTTTGACAAATGGCAGCATTAACTGGCTGATGAATCTTTCAGAACCCCCTTATATATATAACATGATGAGGAAAAGGCTTTACCCTGCCTGACTTTAGACTGACTTGCTGAAGAATTTCTTTGAAGAAGTGAGATTGAGGAGATAAGGGTCAAAGATTACAGTGCTCCTAACATCAGTAGGTATGCAGGAACAGATTAAGAAAAGAGATTCCTATGCTATATTATATCTCAAAATCAAAGGTTTGCATATCAAGAGGTACATCATTCATTTCTCAGTTATCTGCACATAAAACATACATGAAACTCAGGGAACTGGATTTTAAGTTCTTTAGTCTCCAAAGTCAGACTTATTTTGCACAGTTATTTTTATTCCTAGGCGAAAGATTAGAATTAAAAATCAGTGGATAAGAAATGGTCAGTACACAAAGACATTGAAAATGTGATATATTAAATACATGTTACGTATTATGAGTGTGAACCTCAGAAGTTGCTTCAAGCCCATAAATAAGTAATCTTTTGCTACAAAGTAGTCAATTTTTCACAGAGACAATTGTAGCTCACCTGAAAACACCTTCATATATAAACCACAAAAATGAAAATGCCATCTCTCTCTTAAGCTATACCAGTGTTTCTTGTCCTCGGTGCCCATTTTATTAACCTTTTCAGTAATAACATTTTTCATTCATTTACTTTCTCAAATTCTTTCCTACTCATGGTCACTACATCTGTCTCTGAACCATTCTAAAGCATACCTAGGAAATTCATTGATAAATCTACCTAAAAAACTAAAATAGCAATTTTATATTAATTTGTATTTGCCTTAAGCTAATTTTAGTTATATAAGTGGAAAAGGGGCAGTGGTGCAGTACAGGGTAAGATTGAGGAGAATTGAAGTATTTCTGAAAATAACTGCTTGACTCTAGTCTAAAGCATTACACAAAACGTTGGGTCCTATAATTCCAGTAAAAAAACAAAAAACAAAAACAAGTGGCAATTCAGCAAGGTGCTCAAAAAGAACAGTCTTTTCTGCTTGGGTGACTTCTGGCCAGTGGATAGAAGCAAAGTCTAATTTAGCATCAATTTGTATCACATGAGGCACTAGGTAGAATCAGAGGCAGTCTATGGGACTCACACAATAATGCTAAGGATGTCTACAGCTGAGGAGATTTTATTTTCAAAATCTTGCCTACATCTATCAATTCATATTTAGTGTTGTGCCCTATCACAGCAGCTGGCCTCCATGCTACATTTGATCAATGGTTCAATAGAACTGTTGAACTATCACTGACCCTTACTTGAAAGTTTTATTGTGTGTTTATGATACTCTACATTTATTCTACAGCTAATTCTGCAGTTAGTACTTTTAATCACTGAAAATAAAAATATTCCCTTTAAATTCTCTTTCAAGTAGTAATATATTGTGAAGGTCAAAATAAACTTATTAGGCAACATTTTGGAGGCAGTCATATATCAATAGAAAAAGTTGAAATTGCCACTGTGGTAATAAAGAAAAAGATGAAAGGAGTGAGTGAAAAAGAGGAGAGGTGGCGTGAGTGGGATGTATGGCTGCAGTGGAAATATACTTCTTAATTATGCATTGACAACATTTCTTATTTCCACCATGACTGAAGTATCTCAGATTAGCCAATAAAGATTGAGGTGTTGTTAAATATAAGATTTCTAAAAATAACATTATTTTTGCAAAATGCAAGTTACCATGAAACTAAATTGGTATAATAAACTTTTGCATTCCATTGGAAGATTTAGTGATTTTTACAGTAAAATTTGTTCTCACATGTACTACTTTTTATCTGGAAAATGTGAGGGGGTTTTGGGTTTTAATCTATCTCTCTTCTAAAAATTCTACAGATGCTCATCTTCTTCAGGGCAGCTAAAGCAATACTCATTTGCAGTCTGTGCCTGGTAAGTGTAAAGGAATTATCTCAAGTACAAAACAAATGTAAATAAAAATCTGCTGAACTACATTTTAAAAGTACTTTTTGAAAATTATAATGTCAACCACTTATTGAGGAGATATGAAGAAAAGCAAAAAAATTCTTGGAAAAATCTAATGTGAAAGTGGAACAATGATGGTAAGAATAGAAAGGTAAACTGAAGAAAAAAAGTCTGTAGGGGAAGCTCAAATATTTAAGGTCTTTAACATCAAAGAAAAATGAAATCAAAATGTAATATTTTAAAATGAAGACAAACCATTGTTTCCTAAGGAGGTCATATTCATTGCATAAAGCATTGGTTGCTACAACCCCATGAAAATAAGTAGATCAAGTTTAATCTAGAAAGTAACAACTGAAATCATCAGATGGTTGATAGCCTTCATTGTCAGACAAAGAAGAAAAAATTATGCAATATATTTCATCACAGAAGCTCCTGACTTTATTCTTAACTGAGCTTGATTTATGTCAGACATAATTCATATACTAGATAAGATAGAGACGTAAGAGATCTACATGTCAAAGTAAAGAGCATAGAAAATAAATTCACAATAAAAGGACTAAGAACAAACACACTTTTTTCAGAAATTCATGCATCAACTAGAAAGATCTGATTAAAAATAAAAGAATTTTGATGCTTCAGTGGGTCACATCTGCTATTAACAAGACAGTGTTTCAATATTTTTTTTGCTTGAAAAACAATAATTTAAAAAACTCTCCACATAAATAAATTCAGTGCATTGTCATTTACAGAAAAAAATTATAAATACCAATAAGAATATGAAAAAAGGTAATTTTGATCAAATGGTTGTCACTTGCCAAATGTACAAAGACAATACTGATTTAAAGGAAATCAAATGTACATCCACTCACTAGGAGAAAATATTCTCTGATGGACTTCCAGAAAAATTGAAAAATTAAAAAGAAGAAACAACTTCTAAGCATCATAAAGTTTCTCAGCCTCCAGAGGTGTCAAATTCAAGCAGCACAATGTGGCTACAAGATTTCCCAAAGTTGCTTCACATTGAGCAACATCTAAGAATGATTCTAGGAAGGACGTATTTAGTGAAGTCTTCCCATGTACATACAGATATGCTTCTCAAAGCTCAGCATGAAACTTAAGTTATTTTTAAAAATTCAAAAAGGAGGTGGGCATCTCTGCTTTTCAGAAGTGAAATGAGAAGTAATTCTGTAAAGGAAAGAGTGAATTCAAGTGAAGAGAACTGAATGTGCTGTATTAATGCCATTTTATATCAGCAGGTGGCTGAAAAGCAGTGTAAAAGAGTCTGAGAAGCAGTATGTAACTGATTTTTAGAAGGGAAGACTGAAAAGGCATGAAAACCCAGAGCCTCAGAACACAAAAGTTGATTGCATGTAAATATAGTCAAAGAGGAAATTAAATGACTGCTGTAAAGGCTTTATAAAAATGGCACAAGCTATTATTCACCTATCTTAGTCCTGTCTAATATCAACACATACCTTCAAAAAACCTAAGCATCAGTTACGTTATATATCAGTTATGTATCAGCATCCTAAAAACTTAGCTACTCAGTCTTGTTTCACAGTTTGTTTCTCAAGGGCTCAAGGAAGCTGAAGTATATAGGGAATAAACTTCTGCTTGTAAAACATTTACACTGCACAGAAGACATACAGGTGTAGGCAGAATAATGGAACATCACTGCACATATATATACCTCTGCTTTCTCGTCATACTCACTGGCTTTTTCTTCTCACATTAGGTTTCTTAATGAAGTCCAAAGACATTCCTTTCAAAGACATTCCATCTCATCTATCACCATCCACTCTTTCATCAAATCTTTTTTTTTTTTTTTTTTTTTTTTTGGTTTATGCTTGGAATTTTCTTAGGGGGTTTGTTTGTTCATTCATTTATTGGTTCAATTTTGGCATGGAGGGGTGTTTGCTTTTTTTTGTTCTCTTGTTTGTTTATGCTTCTTTCTATTGTTTTAGAGGACATTTAAAAGCACATTTTCTTCACAACTGTGTGATAGGTCTTGCTTTTTTAATCCTCTTCCCTATGATGATATATTATTTAGTCATTTCAATGCGCAAAGCAGTTTTGAATAACATGGTTTGCACCATGGTAATGTGGTGTGGTGAGTTAACCAAGCCACCAAGTCCTTAACAGAACAGGGGGAGAAAATAAAGTGAGAAACTCATGGGTTAAGACGAAAGCAGTTCAACAAAGGCCACATATGGCCCTTAATAAAGGCAAAAGTCATGAACTAAATTAAAGGGAACAAAAAAAACTTTATTCTTTGCTTAACATTAAGGAAGTAGGGTTGCTTTTTATTAACAAATGTGTTAACAGCAAAATCACCTCCCCCATTCTCTTTTCTTTCAGCTTTTTATTGTTAAGCACAATGCTATATGGTTTGACATATTGCTTTGGTCAGTTTGGATCAACTCTGCTGGCTGTGTCCCTCCCAAGCTCTTGCCCAGTCCCAGCCTACTGGTCTTTGGTTATGGAATTGGAGAGACAGCCTTGATGCTGTGTGAGCACTGCTCAAGTTTACCCAAAACATCAGTGTGTTATCAACATCCTATGAGCTATAAATACATTGTACAGCAGGATGAAAGCCACTGTGGGAGAAGTTAACTCCATCCCAGCCAGACCCGATACAAAATCCAGTTCTTTGTTCATGCGACCATGAAGGTTTTGTAATGATCACCCCTCTTTGGGACAACAATCTAGATGGAGCAGAAAGAAAACAAATGTTCTGATATTTACTTAGCTATGGATAAAGTCACCCATGCTGCTCTCAGAAAAAAGTTTCAGAAGTGAAAATGAGCATGGTAATTTCTAAGATCAGCTCATTCCCTTTTTACATATATACTTTTTTTTCATAAAAAAAATCTTAAGCTTCATGTTGAAGTTTAAGAAACACCACTGGATGTTCACGTAGAGGCTGCTGTGCACTGAAGGTGCACACCCACCCTAGGTTGATGCTGTATTTTTTTTCCCTTGACACACACTGTGATGTGCATTGGCAGTTGAGTGCCATTTTAAAACATCAGTCATTACGGCATGCCACCTATTTCAGGTTTTCATATATTGTAGCAGAGTCCTCAGGAAGCAGGAAGAGCAGGCTGGGCCATAGGGTTTGGGGAGATGGGGGCAGAAGCACAGCCAAGCAGGGGAGTATCCTTGCCCACACAGGGTGACTCTGTGATACCCCACCAAGGAGAGGCAAGCTCTGCCATGTCAGTAATGGCCCCATGGCCCAGCCAGACAGGTGCTCTGAGTGGGAAAGCTTACAGAGCCAGGTGGTGACTCCAAGGCCCTGACTTCCAGCAATAAAGAAATTTTAATCATTACAATACTGTTTGCACAAAAAGTAAAACATGAAATGCATGTTCAGCTTCAAAGAAAGAGAGAATGGTAAAAGTTCCATCACAATATCTGCCTTTAGTTGCATTACTAAACCTGAGTTAGTCTACAATGCAAGTTATCTGAATAGAGAAAACCTTTGGGTTTGTATGGGATAGTGATAATTTTCTTCATGGTAGCTGGTATGGGGCTGTATTTAGGACTTTTGCTGAAAAGTGTTGATAAAACAAGTATGTTTTTATTATTGCTGGTGTATATAAGGCTTCCAGAGAGTCAAAGCCTTTTCTGCTTCTCACACCACCCCACCAGCGAGAAGGCTGGGAGTGCACAAGGAGTTAGAAGGGAACACAGCTAGGACAGCTGATCCCAACTGATCTAAGAGACAGTCCAGATCATATGGAGTCATGCTCAGCCTATAGAGTTGGGAGAACAAGGAGAAAGCAAGGGACATTTGGGCTTATGGTATTCCCAAGTCACCACTATGTGTGACAGAGCCCAGCTTTCCTTACCATAAAACTGATAATCATGCGCAGTATTCTACAAAATATCTTTTTTTTTTTACATTTTCTATTTTTCTGATCTGGTTATATTTCTCTACACATTCAATTCTCCATCTGGTTCATAGGCACACATATATAATATCCCTGAGTGATATTTTCATGTTTCCAAAAGAGTAGTTGCAAAATCTGTTAAGTTTGTCCTTCCAGGCATTTAGTAAGCGTATTATGAAACAGAGCATAGATTTTCAATGTATTTCCAGACTTGACAAAAGTTATAAAAAGTATTAATTTTTTCAACACTAGTTTTTCAATTTAGAGTGTAAAAAAATCACTGTTCTAAGACTTAAAAAATCCATACCGATCAACAAACAAATAAACAAACAAAAGATTAAGGGTAAGCACACCTATATTAGCAGAAAAAGGCCTCTTCCTAATATATTTGATTCCATTTGAAGAACTACTTTAAGCTAATGTTCTGCTAGTTTATCTATGGAAGCAATCTCTTTAAGTGTGGGCAAGACTGGGTATTCCTGTCCCTTTTCTTGTTAAAGGCATATTCTAAAAGCTTAGTATAATAATTACCAATTTTAATTACCTGCTAATTTAAGAATTTACCTGTTTCTCATTATGCATTTGAGTATATTTCCAGCTCAAGTTCTTTGTCCTACACTATTTTTCCACTAAGAGGTCTGTTATGTATGGTTATATTAACTGGTGGAATACAAGTTAGCACAACACCATTCTCTGCTATTAAAACTATTAAAACTAATGTCAGTACAAATATATAAATTTAAGTATATCAAAAACAAGTCATGTTGACCTTGGTTTTTAAAAGAACTATAAAATTGATTTGTTGCTTTGAATAAAAAAAATAGGGAGATAGAGATAAAACAGGCTTTTTAGGAAAAAAATAGTGCGAGGAACAAATCGTTCTATGAATTAAAGGAAAAAAAAAACAATCTACTGCCAAGATTTGAATTCTAATTTCATGTATGGTATTTTTTTCATGTTCCTAATCTTAGAGGGAAGTTGTGGTTGCAAGGGTGCAGATGACAAGACTGCTGTTCTCTCTGGCAAAAATATATCTGGAGAGCTAAAGCTAGACTTACTAAGGCATGAATTACTGCTGGGCATAGAGAACAAATTTTAAATAATCAAACAATGTATTTTAATAATATTATGAATATTATAAGATCCAATGAAAAGCAGTTTGTTTGAAGCCTCTAGTGCTGGATCCTGGCTTTATCAGTTTGCCGTGATGAAACCTCTTTTTCAGACTAATGTAAACACTATCTCACAGACAGGTATAATATTGTTGCCTATGCCCAGAAGCACAAACAAAGAAACCGAATACTACTGGTAAAGAATTTACCATCCCACAGAGAATGGTTTGA
Source organism: Campylorhamphus procurvoides (assembly GCA_013396655.1). Classification (NCBI taxonomy): domain Eukaryota; kingdom Metazoa; phylum Chordata; class Aves; order Passeriformes; family Dendrocolaptidae; genus Campylorhamphus; species Campylorhamphus procurvoides. The sequence goes on from WBMV01006092.1 coordinate 224,393, forward strand.
ATTTCAGGCACTGCTTTAAAGAAACAAAACAGCTTGAAAGCTGACACTGTGGATCAGAAAGAGCATATCACACCACTTGTGTGCTCTGCACTAATTCATAACATCTCATGTGAGTGATGAATGTTGTTTTTTGTTGTTTCTTTTTTTTTTAAACTTATATGTCTTCCATTATCTCCCTTTCCATGTTCTCAGAGCTGTTGAGTTATGCTCTCATAACAGTTCTTTGCACCATCGTTTCTGGTAGTTGTCAGTGCTGCACCCTGAAATCTTACAATAAGTTTTAAAGAACATCAAATATATCTTTCTACATGAAAACTGGAAACCAGTCTTTATAGAAAATTAATGCCTTGTTCCTTAAAATATCCTAGAAAATAAGGGGATCCTGGAAATTGTAGTCTTTGAAAGACCCCGTTGTCAGTTGAAATATGCGTCTAGAGAAAATAAGATGTTATTCTCTACTTTCTGCGGGGATATTCACCGAAGAGAAAACAAATAATAGTTTTCTAAATGACAGTTAAGAGTACAAAAGAGAAGAATAGAAGTTCAAAATACAGAAGGGGGTATTTAAAAAGGCTTTACAGTTAGAATTTTAAGAACATTAGTTCATACTAACTGTTACAAGTCAAATACTTGAAAAGGGATTCCCAAGATGAATTATTAACTACACTGTTTACTTTTATTCACAAATCAGTCTAATTGTATGAACCAATGAAACTGCTATTAAATATTTTGATTAGATCTTTTTTCTTGTGGAATAATACTGAACATATGAATATGATTTGGTGTACCCAGACTGTAGGTGTATCATAGTGTTCTAAGAGATAACTTCCTTTCCTATTAATAGAAATGTTAGTTAACTCATTTGGATATTGCAATTATTTCCTTTCGCTTAGAGAAAATATTGTGTGTCTGCACAGTTGTAGATTAGTGACTGAGATGGAGAGGGCTGTTAGATATTTGCTGCATCCTTGAGAGTTCTGCAATCTTTTATTCAGTGCTAACAAGCATCTTCATAATTTTTCAACATATTAAGGCATTGGAAGTTGTACATTGTCATCTCAATCACTGAATGTATTTAGGGTGCAATTTTTTTCCTGATATATTCCATATCAATCATATTTCACACCCTCCCCCTCGAAAAAAAAANAAAAACACCCAACAACCCCCCCCCCCAATCCAAACCAAACCAAACCAACCCAAACCAAACCCACCAACCAAAAAAAAAAAGAACAAAACCCAAAAACACAATGCCCCCCCCAAAAAACAACAAAAAGCCCCAAACCAAAAAAAACAACATTGCAAAGAGTGACATTGCTTACATGTATCCAACATTTTTAGATACAAACACATACACTAAAGTTTTACAGTCTCTCTGTTAGTTTTATTTTACCAGTGATACACCACCAGGGTCATGATTTCATTTGTACCTCTGAATAAGATATTCTCGCCAGTCAAATGATAGGAGACTAAAGGGATTTGGATCCTCATTTTTTGATTATGTAGGCAGTGTAGCTGGGTTGGAGGATGTCTCAATTCAGGTCTGTGTTCTTGACTTTTTTTCTGAAGAAAAAAAATAGATCTATGCAATGGCAGCAAGGAGCTTTTTAATAATATATACATTTCTCTGCTGAGCTGTTACTCCTGTTGATAAAGTACAGCCAGGACTACTCCTCCAGACTAAAGGTTAAGACCTTGGACTGGAATCAAAGATCTTAAGATCATTTCAGCTCTAGGCTTTAAGTTATAATTCAGACTAACTTTTTGATCATCTTCTTATGTATGGATATAAATACATACCGAAGGTCTTTGGATCCATCTGGAACAAATGGGAATGGTGAACACAGTTTCTGCTAAGCTTTGTTCATAACCTGTTTTGCCAATGCCTGTCTTATTTCTGTCATTTTGTCATGTAATTTTTTCAGGTGTATTTGCTGAAGGGCTGGAAAAATGATATCTTTGTCCTCCGATCAATTGAGAGAGAGAGAGTTTAGGGTGGTGGTGATCCTAACTTTTTTCTGCAAACTGTCACATAGGATGGTGTGGGAGTTTCTATTCAAGGCAGGAAGCATTAAAAGTGTTAAATGAAGGCCAAGCATCAGCTGTGTAAATAGGGATGAAGGTACATGCATATTTCAAATGCTGCTTTGAAATGTATCAAAAGGCTATTCTGGAAGCTTTGTGGCAGCAATAAGTCTGTTTTCAAATCTGCTTCTAATACCTTCTGGTTCTACACATTCACACTTGTCTATGCTTGACAAAACTTGTGATTGCTAATGTTTCTGTCATCTGGTTGAACAGCTCCAGGACTTTTATAATGTTGGGTTTTTTTTTTAAATTTAATTAATTTATTTAATGTTTTCATTTTTCCATTCTTTTCTCCTGGATTAAATTGTGCTAGAAGAAAAAACAAACAAACAAACCCAAACAAACAAACAAAACAAAACAAAACCAAAAAAAAGAAAGAAAAAAAAACCAAAAAACCCCCACTATTTAATCTATTGAAATGAAATGTGTTTTTAGAAATTTTACTGCATTATTGTCATTGATCCTAATGAATGAAAAGTTCTGAAATATTAAAAAAGAACATTTGGTTTGGCTTAAAAACCTCTTGATTATGCGTTGCATCTGTTGCATAATCAACAAAGGTGGCACTGCCTGTCATAACTGATGGAGGATGCTGATAAGAAGTAGTTGCTAAAATTATGTCCTACAGTCACACAAATAATTTTAATAGTTATGAGAAAAATGAATCACATAAAATAACTCTGCCTATAGGGTAAATAAAACGTGAAGCTATTAAACGTCCAATTTTGGTGTTAAAAATATTATGGACAACTATTCACAAAAACATGAAGAAAAAAAAAGGACTGGCTTATATATGCTCTTAAAATAGTTAATTTTTAGTTTTAATGGTATACAATTTACAGTTTTGATGATTTTCTTTGTGTTCTGTATCTTATTTGGAATTTGTTATCTTTTTATGTTATGTATATCTCACACCTCATAGCCACATTTTTAGTATGTTCACAATGTGGGTCAGAGAAGGAGCAAAATACCACTATCTTACTTTTGTGAATTACATAGCAGGAATGATGAACATATATTTGTATATACATTCTACATTACTCTGAATCAATATAGAACTGTGACCACTAAATATCCTTTTGAACAGATAACATATATAACTCTAGAGCCTGTGATTTCAATGGAAATTCAGAGTGCTGAGAAATACGTACCTTCTGGTTGTAGCAGTAAACTGAAATTATATTTTTAAAATGTATTTTATAATATCATTTTAACATGAGAAGAAAGATGAAGAGTTTTGACTTTTTAATTCTGTATTTTCATGTTTCAAGAAATGGAAATGTAACAGAAAGAGAGCATTTGTAAATCTTTCTCTGAAGAAAATCTTATTCTATTATATTTTCCAGGGGTTTTTTATTTTATATTCTTGGTGACCATTTGTGTGCCCAGTTTCTAAGAACTGCTTCATAAAGAGAACCAACAGCAAGATGAGCAAGAATGTGACTTGACAAATAACAGTATTGTTGCCTTAAGGAAGGGGGAAAAAACCTTTCCAAGACAATTTTATATGGGCAAAGCAGAGGAGTTCTTTACTTATAGGGTTTTGGGGTACAGAATATAAAGGAGTACAAAAGAGTATATAAAGTATAAAAATAAAAAAGAGTACAACACGTGTTGATAAGTAACAGATGGAAAAAACTGGTGCTAGGATGAACTCATGGCCTCAGGAATACCATGTGAGCTCTTTTCCAAGCACCACCACTTCAAAACATGCAGAGTAAATCCAAAAGGTGTCCCTTTCATTTAATTCCCAGCTGTTTCTAGCCAAACCCCCTGAGCTACTCTGCTATGCCTTACCGAAGCAAACAAGGGACAACCCGTCCCTCCCAGGTGAAAAAAACCCTTTCACCCAACAGGCTGGGAACATGACTCTTGCAATATCTGGGCCCAAGTCTTTTACCTCCCAACCCACAATAAACCAGGGAGAAACTCCCTTTTGCAGCTGCATCCCTGCAGCTCAGCNGTTTTGACTAACATGGTATCTAGTTGCCTTAGCTCTGGTACATGTTTTCCTTGTGCAGTGTTCCAGCTATTATCTGACCCTTAAGACAGCTAACACAGGGTCAGAGGTTGTTAGCTATGCTATATGTGAGAAGTATACCTAGAAGTATAAAAATCTACAAATTCATGAAAGGCCTACGGCAACAGTATTAATATGGATGTGTTTGATTATTCTGTCAAGTTTTTAAGATGGCCTTCTTGAATCTTTTGTTTGGTTTAGATTTTTTTTTCTGACTTGGAGAAGAAAGAATATTCTCTGAATTCTATGAGCTTCACACAAAATACAGAGCAAATAATAACAACATAACTTTCACAGAGAATAATTGCTGTAGGAAGTTCACAAGCAATCCATGGACATTAATATGTTATTGCATGAGTTTAATCAATCCTCACCAATCAAAGTAAGTAAACCAGCAACTTATAAAGAAAAGGAGAGATTTGCTAAGTAATTGTAATTATTATGGGTAGTGTTTTATAGAATTTTCTCATTCCATTATATGCAATTTTTAATAAAATTACAAATACTCCCCAAAGAGACATGTCCAACATCAGATTTGAAGGTACTGTAGTAATTAGATCAAAGATATGTCCTAATAACTTCTCTTCACTCTTAGGTTTAGACTAGCCTGTGTTTCTGAAAGGATGATCAGAAATGTGCAGTATCAGGTGCACATATTTTATCAGCCAGAACATGTCAAATGAATAAATTCGGACTGTAACAGCCATGATGATGGCAACACCATCTGCATTGCTTGTTGGGTTTTTTTTGTTTGTTTGTTTGGCTGGTTGGTTTTCTGGAGACCTTCTTGATAAGGCAGTAGCAACTGTGTAACCTTACCTACTAAGCTTCTAATAAAAGAATGCATTAGCAAGGGCTACAATTATCAGGGACTAATATCCATGAGGTTTCAGCTGTATTTTGCTATATTCCTCAGTGTTTTAAAGAAACTAGAAGGAAAAGTAAAAAGAATATATTGTATAAAAAGTATAAGCATGTGCCATCTGAATGAACAGGTCTATCACTACTCCATATATTTAAAATACCAAATAACTGAAATGAGAGGCAACCCATGCAAACATCTCAACACAGAAGAAAAAAAATACAGAAAAAAGTGAACAGGAGCTTTCATGCATTGCTGAGATCCCAGGATACAGGAGAATGTGCTTTACTCATTCTGGTGCTCACGTAGCTGTTTTTGGTTTTGTTTTCAGAGATTCCTCAGCATTCTGGGGATTATAAAAGACAAGATCTATGACTGAAAATAGTTACAGAATGCTTGCTAAAGTGGAATAAGGTTATAAAAGGTAAAATATGGAAAAAAATAGCATGTATCCTTTTATATATAAAATGGTGTTTAATAAAAAAAGTAAAAAAAAAAATCATTTCATACAGAACTTGTCAAACAGATAAAATGTCTGACTGTTTCAGATTTTGTAGTGAAGACACTTCCAAGGATTCCAGAAAAATGTCCTTACTAGACAAATATGGATTACTTGAGCATTGATTACTCTGCAGCAAAAGGCTTCAATGAAAGCTTATGTCCTTTACATTTTACAGCAGATAGTTTTGTTTAGTTCATGTGTCTGTATAAAAACAAACAAACAAACAAACAACAAAAACCCCACAAAACCCTCCAAAAAACAGAAACCAAACCAACCAAACAAAATAAAAACCCCAAAACTATGTCTGTCAAGGAAAGTGAGGAATCCTCCTGGACTAGGGAGAGGGTCTTCCTCTCCTTAAGCTACCACAACCTTTGAACTGAAAAGATTTTAGGCAGAAAGTGTAGAAAAGAGGACAGCAGTTCTTTGCTACAAATATACAAAGGATGAAAAGAAACAGAACACACAACCAGACGGCAACGAAACTTTCAAGGGCGAAAGTCACCTTGCCCTTTGGTGCAGTGACAGCCACACACAGCAGGGGCGCTCTTGGGCTCTGGGAAAAGTAAAGGTTGCAGTTGCACACTGTGGCCAGCGGGGGCACTCGTGGGGGCTCCTGTGGGCTTGGGGCTGTGGGCAAATGGGGTGCAGCACACAGCACACAGAGGGCTCCCCACCAGCTCTGGGGCTGAGGGCATGGCCCTCGGCAAACGGCACTGGCTCCCGGAGCTGTGCGGTGACAGGCAGGCTCAGCAATGGGCAGCTGGAAAAGCAAGCCACTAACGAAGGGGTGAATGAAAGGTCCCTTACCGAAATGCTGGCTCTGGTGATTCACAGAGGAGACAACAAGGACATGCGAGGTTGAGGGTCCCCTAGAGGTGCCATAAGCCCCAGAAAAGCAGCAGCTGGACACCAAAGTTGATGGCACCAGATGCGAATGGAAAACAAACAAAAAATGAATGTGGGGCCCTCCCCCAGACCACTCCCCAGACCAGGGAAAAGAGAAGTGACCAGCAAAAAACAAAACCTTCCCCCACCAGGTTCTTTCCCAAGCCAATAGGTTGGTGTTTAAGAGGCTATCTATCAGCTACCCTTTAGTTTGGCTTGGTCCCAGGCTATCCCCTCAGGGTCTGGCTACAGTAGGAAGTGAAACAGCCCTTCTCTTCCCCCTTCAACAGTGGTCATGGGGAAAATCCAAGCAAAAGGGATTTTAGCACCCTTGACACCATGTTATATTTCCTAAATTTTGGCAACATATTTCAAAGTGCATTTTGCATTTGGTAATTCAAAGGGGGGATTTTGTTCTTGTTTGCTTCTTCCTTTTTAGTTTCATCATTTAAAGTTTTTAGTGATCTTTTCTTTTAAATTTTAATTTCATTGGACATTCTTCTGGTGAAGGAAGAGGAAAAACTAGGCACCCATCCTACTGTTCATTGCTTGTAGTTCATTGCTTTCATATCTGCTTGCATTGTAGATGGTTATATTGGAGCACTTCATTTATCTCAAAATACTCATCCAAATATTTTTACCTTCCATCCTTAACCACCAATGCGCATTAAATTCATACCTAAACTGTTTTTTTCTGTTATTCATAAGCAATCTTTGCTTTTTTGCTTTTTCAGGTGCACAGATTACATATTTTCTGCTTCAGGATTCAGTGTAAACATTTTCATCAGGCTCTGATAATGTTTTCAGTGTGCAGGACTTTAGTTGTGTGATGTCATGGAGGAAGACAGTCAATCAAATATAGACATTGACGAAGGCCCCTTAAACTTTCTAATTGTGAAAACTGCCAGAAGGCTAAAGTTGGATAATTTCCTCAACATAGATGGGAAGGAAAAGGAAGACTGAGAAGGAAAAAGGGAGATGCAGGTCAGAGTTAACACATCATTCCTGGATGTCAAATCCCAAACGACCTAAACCACAACATGGAGCAACCTGGCAGCATTACCCACATGACTGGGGTGTCTAGGATGATTCTGTACTTTTCATCTATTTGATGACTTAATAGTACTTGCAGGACTACTTTCAGAACATAAATATTTGATACTGCTTCATATTGCCAAGATAAGCAGAAGAAAGATCTTAGCTGAAATGCCATCCATGTCTTGCGGACAATGAAAAGTTGATTTACAACCAACAATGTGGGTTCACATTTGTTTTTGGTTTGTGGGTTTTTTTTCCAATAATCATTGCTCTACATCCATTGTCAGCTTTATGAGTCCAAATAAGTACTTCCTGTTAAATTTTGTTAGCAATACTTGGACAACTGTAAATTTGGTATGTGTGTCTCTCCCATGTTTTCCAAGAACAGATAAATAACACAGTCTGCTGATCCCTAGAGAAGAAATTTGAGGTGGTCTACTTCAATGTAAAGAAAAAATTCTCTGTTTTGGGTTGGGCAGTTTATAGATTGTCAACTTGTAGTCCACAATGATTATTTTTTCAGTAATAGTTAGCTGTATGGCTTCTATTTACCTTATGACAATGCAAAAGACATGTATCTGAGATACTAATATTATAAGGAAAAAAAAATCTTTTTTGTTCTACATTTCCAAAAGGAGTCCTACTACAGTAATTTCACAGTTCTTCAATATCTATTCATTTACTTCTATGTAAGTTTAGGATGAAAATGTGAACCTGTCCCCAGATATGATTTTTCTTTTTATTTTTTCTGAAAAAGCAGGCAAGCACTTAGTAAAAGCATAGCTAAGTTTGTCTTCTTTGGAAAGAAATAGTGCTTATTATACTGTTGGTGTGTCAGTAAAAGTTCAAGTTTTGTTGGCATAAGGTTGCATTTGAACCAGACAATTTGTAGATTAATAGTACATACCAACCCTGTATCCTCTTGATGGACTTCAGTATTGCAAAGGTTTTCCAGCCGGCTCCTGAATTGTCAAGTACTTTCAGAAAGTTTGATCACACACAATCCGTGAAGGACTCAAAAGAAAAGCATCAACAATTGATCACTAAATTTACAATATAAGGTGTCACCATGCCCACTAATAGGGCCACAACAAGTTAATTAAGGTCATACAAGATGATGCAATTCTACCCTATTAAATGTTTCTGCTGTAATAAAGATCTGATGCTGCATAAGCACTTAGCCTTTATCAAAACCAGATAAGTCAAGGAGTTAAAAGGAATCTTCTGAACATGTATTCATAAGTGCTTACTGAAAATGCATTGCAACTTCCATCAGCTGTCTCTGCCACTCAATAACAAAACAATGCGGTATGGTCAATTTCTGCATGAGACAGATGTTTTGTGGAATATTTGTTATGTTATGCCTGCAGGGAGTCGAGTGACCACAGCTACCAATCAGCTGTAGATGAAATATAACATCCTAACATTGCTTTCCTCTACATCAAGATTTAACATGCTGCACACAATACCAGCAAGATTGCTACGTTTTCTCTGAATTGTTCCAAAAATGTCTGTTGAAACTGAATGTAAGCAGAAAAAAATCACTTGAAACACGAGAATGAAATGCTGCATTACTCTTTCATTTTAAGTTAATCTGTCAAATTGTTAACTGTTTTCATCTTGTGGTAGTCTAAGTCAACCAAAACTAAAGGATTATAGGACAGAAATTTGTGAATATATATTTAGTTGTTCTTTCTAATATGTTTGTTTCCCCTTTGAAAATTAGTCCATACTACATCTCATGTATACAGACCCCACTCCACAGAATTGTTCAACCCTGATGATGTAAAGAAGAAAAAGTCTCACAGATTTCAGACAGATTCAGAAGAAAAAGATAATTACCAGCAGAGGAACCAATCTTAACATTTACCTCATGAACCAATTTTTTTTTCCAGAAATGCAGGATTTTTCTGTCTTACTGTTGCCAAATTTCATTTCTTCACAGTTTTCATTTTATTTTCATCTCACATAGACCATCTGGATGGACTGTTGTTTACCTAGTCTGTTTAGATAATATGTTCACATTTTCAAAACAGAAACATTGAATTTTAATGTAATGAAAAATACTTATTTTTTCCCATGGAAATTTCCTACCCCTTATGAATTATATGCCTAAGACTTATTTGATTGCATTTGCAGTATTTTTAAATAATCTGGGAGAAAAAGAAAAAAATTGGAATGCTGAAAACTATTCTTCCTGGCATACAAGAAATAGCAATATTGGTTTACCACCACTTGAGGTATAATCTGTTATTATGGTTCCAAGACATCATGACTTTGAGATGGCTTAGATCTTTGTCAACTTTAGCTTCTTTGAATGTGGTTTTGGTTTTTCATGTTTTTTGTTTTTTTTTTCCCCACACATTATCTTTCAAAGACGAAATACTTTGATGAATAATATGGCAGTATCTCCATAAGTTTAGGAGAATATCTTCATAGACTTAGGATAAAATATATTGGAAATGGGATATCTGAAAGATTGATACCTCTCTTGTGTTTGACAGACTTGGTGGTATGTGCCACACATCTGCAGGTTTGCATCAAAATATCTAAAGCCAGAAGCTTCAGAAACCCAATTTTTCACAAAAGAACCACCTTCTATTTCTCCAAATGAGGCCTGATAGTACAGATAGTACTAGATTCATTACTAGAAGCAATCAGAAAGGACAATTCTTACAGTAGATAACATTTAATCCCCCATAATGTCATCTAGAGTTTTACTGGAACTACTGTGTGATGTTTATATAATCCTGAGAGAGAGAGAGATGATGATGATGATGAAGATAGATAGATAGATAGATAGATAGATAGATAGATAGATAGATAGATAGATAGATAGATAGTTAGATANTTTGTTCATTTGATTTTTTTGTTTGTTTTTGTTTTGTTTTGTGTTGTTTTGTTTTTTTTTTAAATTCAGGAGGATCAGCATGAGTGAAAATATTCCAAATTAAAAAACATGTAGTTGACTGCAGCTCTCTTGTCAATTAAGCACAACATAAAATTCAGAGGTCAATGTGATGGCCTGAAATGAAATGTGATCAGATGAATCAGCTCACGTAGACTAGCCTGAAGGTGTTCTCAAGAATTTCTAAGGGCATCTTGATACCTAACACCTTTCTACTGAATTTCATAATGATTCCCATTTAAAAAAAAAGAAGTTCCAATTTTTTTTCTGATGTCATTAAATCACCCAACCTATTTTAATTTATATGAATACTGATTTCTAGTAATTTTCATTTTATTATGAATGAAAACAAAAGAGTGGTTATCAAGATCACATTAGGTATTCTAACTTTCAAAACATTTCACTATGGTTAAATAGTTATTATTA